>CP106727.1:37637620-38043247 GCA_025506655.1 Gossypium rotundifolium | reverse complement strand
TCCTTCCACCTTGGGCTAAATCAAAACCGAGCCTCTGTCAATACCTTCTTAAGCTTCTCGAAACTTTCCTGCTGCTTATCCGCCCATCTGAAAGGTACCTCCTTCCTTAACAACCGTCAAAGGTCTTTGCTATTGACAAGAATCCCTCAATAAATCTCTGTAGTAGCCTACTAACCCTAAAAACTACGAATCTCGACCCACAGACTTGGGTGGTTTCCAATCCAATCGCCTCAATCTTGAGGATCCACCTTATTCCTTGATAGATACCACATGTCCTAAAAGCGTAACTTCCTTGACCAAAATTCACACTTCTTTGGACTTAGCATACGACTTCTTCTCCTTAACACTTGCAATACGACTCGAAGGTGCTTATCATGTTCTTCTTGGACTTGGAATACACTAGAATATAGTCATGAACACAACGACAAATCGATCCGGTGGGTTGGAAAACTTCGGTTTATCATGTCCATGAGCGCGGTGGGGCATTTGTCAATCGAGCGGCATTACCAAGAACTCATAATGCTCGTACCTTGTCCTAAAGCTATCTTATGGATATCGACCTCCTTCACCTTAAGTGATGATATCTTGACCTTAGATCTATCTTGAAAATATTATGGCCCTTAAGGTGATCGAACAAGTCATCTATCCTTGGCAATGGATACTTGTTCTTGATGGTCGACTTATTCAAGCTCTTGATAATCTATGCACATGCGCATAGTCCCATCCTTCTTCCTCACAAATAGGACCGGTGCTCCCCATGGAGACACACTAGGTCGAATAAACCCACGATCGAGTAACTCTTGGATCTGGGCCTTAAGCTCTGCTAGATCCTTTGGTGCCATTCGATATGGAGCAATTGACACAGGAGCTATACCCGGCAGTAAGTCAATTCTGAACTCCACTTCCCTGTCCAGGGGTAACCCAAGCAGCTCCTCCGGAAAGACATCCACAAATTCCCTTACTATTCTAACTCCTCCTACAGCTACTTCCTTAGCCTCTGAGGCACTGATCAACATCAGAAAAGCTACACACCCTTTTCTCACCATCTTTTCTACCTTAAGGGTAGATACCACATTTGACAAGCAATTTCGTCTCTCGCCCATCACCACAACTTCTTTGTCGTCAGGAGTTCTTAACGACATGTGCTTAGCGGCACAATCCACATTCGCATGGTACTTCACTAACCAATCCATGCCTAAGATTAGATCAAACTCCTCAAATGGCAACTCATTAAGTCAGCTAGAAATTGTGCCCCCTAAACTTCCAAAGATACTGCCTTAAAGAGTTTGTCTAATACTACTAATTGCCCTAAAGGAATAAGTACAGTCATCTTCCTAGGTATAGTCTCAGAGTTCACATGCAGAGTTTCAGACACCTTACTAGCTATGTAAGAATGAGTTGACCCAATATCTATCAACGCAATAAAGGGTAATCCAGAGATAATGAACATACCCTTTATGAAATCAGGTGCATCACCATCCTCCTTCCGACGAACTGCATACACTAGACCCGGCTGTCTTGCCTCTGTATTACCAAAACCTCTGCCCGGTGTTCCCCAACCTCTTCCAGAACCATTACCTCTGCCAGCCGGACCATGACCCCGCGGTGGTTGCTGTCCACCCCTTCCTACCTGACTAGGACCTTGGCTTACTGGTCGGCTCCCGTCTGTTTTCATGGGACAGTCCCCTATCATGTGATCCTTAGATCCACACTTGAAACATCCTCCCGTCTTTTTCCAACACTCTCCCAAGTGCATCTTTCCACACTGGGCACAAGTACGGTACTATCCTCCCGTAGCAGCTTGCTGACCTCGCGACCCATCCATTCTAGGTCTCTTTTGGATATTCCCAGATGGCCCTGATGCTCCAAAACCTCTCTTTTGCCTATTCTTGTCCGTGTTCTGTCTCACAGACTCCTTAACTCCTTCAGCAACCTTAGCCTTTTCTACCAACACAGCAAACTCCCGCTCCTCCTGTGGGGCAATCAACAGTCTCAGGTCATCCCTTAGTCCGTCCTTAAACCGTACACGTCGCTCATGCTCCGTAGCCACTATACCTCGAGCATATTGGCTCAACCTTAGGAATTTTGCCTCATACTCCTCCACGGACTTATTTCCCTGAGCGCATCAACATAACTAGCCCTAATATACTTCTTCTGATACGCTGCCTTAAAGTACTCCCGAGTAAGATCATCTGCGGCAGCACCATCCCGAACCGTGAGCCACCATCCCGAGTAAGATCATTAGCCCGAATCACACACACCAGCACTCAGCCTGCTAGACTCAAGGTTCGAAAATCAAAACACCGGCATTAAGCCTGCTAGGCAATAAGCCTGAAATATGTCACCTACACGAGGCCTGCTAGGCATAAAGCCCGATACAAATCACCGGCATAAGGCCTGCTAGGCTCAAAGCTCGAATATCAGTATGGTTAATCCTTCAATTCACATTTCATAATGCTAACTTCCCAACCATCCATATATCACATATTACATTCACATATCAAACCAAATACATTTATTCATATCACATTAAATAAAATTACAATCAATACAATTTAGTACTCTTGCATTCGGCTAATTCATGGATTCATGCTAAAAATATTCGAATTTCTTCATTCATCAGATTCATAAATAATTCTTTAACATATATTCACTTAAGGACTTACCTCGACTGTCGACGAACTATTTAAACCGGCTATTTAATAACCTTCGTCCTTCCCCGTTCCAAATCTATTTTTCTTTGTTCTTGATCTAAACACATTAAAATTTAGCTCATTCAAGTACATTTCATCTCAATTTAGTCTTTAAGTACATAAATAGGAAAATTACCATTTTACCCCTACTATTTCACATTTTTACAATTTAGTCCTATTTGCATAAAACACAAAATACACAAAATTTCTCAATACCACTCAAGGGTTGAATACTCCTAGGGACTATACAAGTCCATTTCTTTCATTTATTTCACAAATAAGCCCCTCTAAAAATTTATTTTTATAAATTAGCCCTAAATACTCAATTTCACCAAAACTTTCAATACAAAACATACTAATCTTTAACATATCTTTAATCTAAAATCATCAAACATCAAAAACTACATGAACACATCAATGGCTGAACATCAAACATGCTTAGTTTTAAAAATTCAAACATGGGTCAGCTACTGTTCGAAGCAACGATCTCAAAAACGTAAAAATTTACAAAAACCAACTAAGAATTTACATTGAATTTGGCTTGAATGTTGCCAAAAATTCAGAGAACCTAGCTCCCCTTTTCTTTCTCAATATTCGCCAAGAGAGATGAATGAACATATTCATTTTTTTTATGTTTTAATTAACATATAATATGGTTTTAACCTATTTACTATTTTAACCTTATATCATAAAATTATATAATATAAAACTTAAGGTTAATCATGTCATATACCACCCACTAACTTAAAAATGGGTTATTTACCCATTTAACACCTCATATTAAGAGGCCATCATCATTCTAGCACTTTACACTATAGCATGCAACTTTTACACTTTACGTGATTTAATCCTTTTTGTTAAATTGAACACATAAACGATTAAATTTCTCTACGAAACTTTCACACACATTAATTCATAGATAACAAACACAGAATATAATATTTAAATATTTCTCAGACTCGGATTCATGGTCTCGATACCACCGTTTCGATTAGGGTCAAATTCGGTCTGTTACAGTAAACAAAAATATATTGTGTTGAAATGTCATAATGGTGAGTTAATGCATGTTGAATTTGATAAATTGGATAGGTCATCTAATGTGATTTCAGCAATATCAGCACAAAAATATGTCAAAAAGGGATATGTAACACCCCCAAACCTGGCCTAGATGTTATGGCCAAATCTGGCGTGTCACATTGAAGTGTTTTTCGAAAACCATGTTTTCATTGAAAACCCTTCTTGAACTTTAAAACTTTTTGCTATTTAAAACCTTAGATTTTGTTTGCCTATTTTTAAAACATTGTTTATTACAAGTCATTTTCTTGTAAAACGTTCTTACCCTTAAAACCTTATTTGATGCGAAAGCTTAGTTTAAAACAGTTGTAGAAATGTGATATTTTGAAAAATAGTTGTTGTTTTTGGTGTTCTACTTCTAGCAATTATAAACCCATAAATAAGATTCCAAATTTAAAAGTCAGGAATTAGAAAGGCCTTATTACAACATGAAAACTAGTGAATACGGTAAATAAAATACAAAGCAAGTTTAAATGTGGGGCCAGCTCCAAGTCCCTTGAAGCTCTGAACCATCTATGTATGGGGATTACCTGCACAGTTAAACAGTTGGGTGAGTTTGCGAAAACTCAGTGTGCATCCCAAATAAAAATAGTAAGCAATCAGAATAGTTTGGGCCTAGGCCCATCTCAAAAATAGTGTCCAACTGGGCCTAAGCCCATTACAGAGCAGATGCAGTGTGGGCCTTAGCCCTAAATAGAATAGAATCGAATAATCAAGCATGCAAAAACCCTACCCATCCAGCCTCTACACACCAGCTCTGTCCAATTGTTCACACCATGTGGGGATATAGTATCAACCCACCCGTCCCTACACACCGCATAATAGTATCGATAAGGCACTAAATAGAATTTGCAGCAGAGCTGCTAGAACGATAGGCTAAGAGCCATCAAAATTATGCAGCAGTGCTGCCAAAACTGAATACTTCCTCCAATCATATAACTCAAACCCCATGCAGCATAATATCATGTCATAAACAAACCATGTATGCAGTATGTCACCATCATAATTAGTCATATATATCACATACATCATCTAAACTACCACTAAGGGCATAACAATCATTTTGTCGGTTAGGGGTAAAATAGTAATTTCACCCCTCAGGGGTATTTCGTTAACTTTACCCATCGAGGGTATTTCAATAATTTTACCCATCAAGGATATTTCGATAATTTTACCCATTGAGGGTATTTTGGTAGTTTTACTTTTCGAGGGTATTTCGATAATTTTACCCATCGATGGTATTTTGATAATTTTACCTATCGAGGGTATTTTGATAATTTTACCCATCGATGGTATTTGGGTAATTTTACAACCTTCCCGAAGGTCAATAGTCACCTCGAGCGACACATATAACGTATATCGTCAAAATTGTGTAATTGGGCCCAAAGCCCAATACTCAACCCAAGTGGGCCCACACACTCGTTTGGCCCACTTAGCCCAAATTCAGTAAGGCTATGCGAACTTCATAGCCTAATCCATTACTAGTCACTTACCGTGGATTTTGTTCATGTAGGGCCCATGAGCTCATTGGGCCCACATGGCCCATTATGCCCAACGAGGCCCATTACGACTTAGCCCACGAGAACATTCATGGCGGCCTCTACAGTCTGTCTCCAATGATTTTTGGCTCGATTCACCTTACTAGCATTCGCACGCTCGTGAAGCCTCAGATGCCAAAGTTTTGGCTTTTCGGCTTTTGTCGATTCGCAGTAACACAACGGTGTGAATGCACACCATTGTTCACCGTTTAACCATAACAGTACTAGGTGTATGATTACACACACCTCTTGGAAACCACTTGCAAAATTCCAACAGCACCAACCTAGATCCATCGAAACCCGATGTTAGTCATTAATCGATAGGGTAATGCCCTCTTAATAGCACTAAATCCAAAATATTTTCGTTACCTTGCATGACGACAAACTTTAATCTTTCAAGGCTATCGATTAGGATTGGTGAAACGCCTATTCGAATATCTGCATCAAAACAGTTCCTATTAATCAATGCAGTGATCCAATATGTGGCCTCAATCCACTAATGTTACTCACCAACCAACAAAATATTCAGCCTAATATAACAGTAGGGTATTGATCTTACTTTTAACGAGAGACACGATTGGATGATTGAAAGATTTTTGCACTTCTCCACTCCTCGAGAATACCTAAACCCATCAGTCACCACACCAAGAGGAAGGGATCACCATTCGGCCATCAAAGAATAAGAAGGAAAGGAGTATTCAACTTTTAGTGAAAAAGAGAATAAGAGAGAACAATTTTAATCAAAAAGGAAAGAATATAATCACTTATTGATATCAAGATCACTTGCAGGATTGCAACAGAGAGGGGGAAAGAGAATGGAGAATTTGGTCACCCTAGAACTAACCAAGAAAAGATTCGGTTCACCCTAATAAGAAATCAAAACCAGAAGAAGATGGGTGATTTTCAGCCTAGGAGGAAAAAGGGAGAAGAGAGAACAAAAGAACTTAATTCGGTTACGCCCCAAAGAGAAGAAAAAGTGTGCCCAATCGGCAGAAAAATATGCAGAAGCAAAGAAGGGTTTCAAGGAAGAATTTGCCACTTGTATTTGTGTTTGGCCAAGGTGAATAAAAGTTGTCAGAAGAAGAAGTTGGAGAGCAAGACCTTAATGTTCACAAAAGATGCACGAGATGTTACCATAAGAGAAAAGATCGAAGCGAAATAAAAGAAACCCCTAATACAACAGAGAGCAAATTCGACTTCTCCCCTCCCCAAATGCTGAAAAACACTAAATGAACTCCCCTAGCCAAAATTCCCCTCTCAAGCCTCCCCATTCGGCTGCAACTCTTCCTCCAATCCAACTCTTAGAATATCTCCAAGATACTTGATAAACCGTAAAAGTAACATATTTTAATCCCACATTTAACATACTTTTGGATGATTTATTCCCTGAATTGTGTAAAAAGGTTCTCTTAATCCTTTCTTTTCATGTTTTATACTCAGGAAAGCACCTAGGGATGAAAAGAATGAGAAACAGGCCTAAAATAGACCAAATTGGGCCAAAAAAGAAATCGACACGACCTGGCCCCAAGACCACACGGCCATGCCTCCCTAATTTACTCTAAGACGAGTTGGACCCCAAAACACACGGGCGTGTCTCTTCAGCAGACTCGACCACGGCCTAAAATCGATTTACACAGGCGTATGCCATGGGCGTGTCCCTATCGCGGCCAAGAGGAATTTTACTCGGAATAGGATACTTAGAGGCAAAAAAACACATTTCAAAGCCTATTCAAACACCCTAGTAGGAATTTTACTTGAATTAGGATATGTAGGAGCAAAGTAAAGCATCTCAAAGTCTATATAAACACCCTAGGGGGCAATTTAAGCGGGGAGTTTGGCAGAAGCCTTCTGCCAGGGTTTTTGGCAGAGAGCTAGGCCAAGGAGCCGATCTAGAAAGGTCAGATTTGTGGGAATCACTAGACGATAGCCAGTTGATCCATCTCAAGAAGCCGGAATTCTACTCAAGACGGAAGATTTCTTCTTCAATTCCTTCAGGAGTGTTAAGGATTTCTTATGTTTTGTTTTATCTTTTCTTCTGAGATGTTTTATTTTATCATTATGAATTAAACCCTTCAGATACCTGAAGGGGATTAAACCTAAGACGGATCTTGTTATTGTTTTCTGAACTATATGATAAATACTTGATTTGTTCTTAATTCTTGTGTTAATATTTCTGGGATATTGATTCAAGTTGAATGTGCTTAGGTGGTAGAGCAAAAGTCCCTGTCTAAGAGTAGATCTAGCATAATTAAGTGGAGTTTATCGCGCGCGTAGAGATAGGGTGATGAGATTTTGTCGGATTATGGTGAAACCTAATATGGGAGTCCATAGATCAAGTTAATGTGATTCTAGGGGTTTTAATTAGAAAGAGAAATCAATTAATTAACCTAGGGTTAGACGTTATTCACCTTGAGAGAGGGTTTAATATAAATTAGGGAATCCTACGGATCAAGTCAAGTGAATAAATCGTTTGGTTCAGTGTTAGATAACAAGTGAAGTCTAAGTGGATTCTTCCTAAGGGTATCGTCTTAGTCAACTGAGTTTTCCCAATAGTATTTCTCCAATTCATTCTTTTTTCTTTGCGTCATTAGCTTAGTAGGTAGTTAGTTTTAGATTAAAGAACCAATCACTTAATATTTAGGCTAAATAATAGAAAGAAGGTTAGTATTAGTACTTTTAGCTCTTTTGGGTTCGACAATCCGGTCTTGCCTAAGCTATACTACTGTTCGATAGGTGCACTTGCCTTAAGTCGTTGTCAGAGTTAGTTTCTAGGTTCGATCATTCTCTTTATAAATTTTAAAACTCAAAAAACAGCGATCAAGTTTTTGGCGCCGTTGCCGGGGAACTAAAATATTAAGAAAGCTCTATTTTTATTACTTTAGCTATTTTTTTGTAATTTACTTTTACTTTTATTTTTATTTTTACTTTGCTAAAGTTTCTTTCTTTCTTTTCCTAGCAGGTAGCTCTTGTTTATGACTAGAAGGAACCCGAAAGGACCACTAGTATACGATAGTGATATTGAAGCTAATGCTCATAAGAATCATAGAGAAATTAGGCGAGCCCTAAATTACACAGAAGAAGAGTGAGAAGGAAGATTCGATCCTACTAAAGGGATGGACGAGAATAATCTACCACCACATGATGTGTAACATCCTGAATTAGGGGTTGTTTGTAATTTTATTATTTTCATGTGCTTGCTTGAAAAGAAATGAATACTATGATTACTTGACATGTTCTAGGGTCTAGTCATAATCCCGGGCTAGATCTGACTTAGGCTGTAAATTTCTTTTTAGTGCTTAAGAGGAGGGAGCTATGTGAGATAGGGGTTAAGAGAAAATTTTGGGAGAAGTTGGACACAAGGAATTAATTGGCATAATGGCTTGGGGCGCTAAGGTGCAAGGGAGTGCAAGGGGGGAAGAGGTTCGAGTAACGTGGGGCGCATCAGAGACTTTTTTTTTTTGTGTCCGGATGAGAATTGGGCCAGAGAGGCCTTAAGGGATGTTGCGGACGCTTTTAGACACAAAGGATGGCCTTGGTAAAGTGGCTTTCATGCGACACTTAAGGGCCTAGAGGTGACACCTGGAGCAGGTCTAGAGTTCGAATCATGGTGGCCGCATGGGACGAGTTTTATTTTGGGCTTTTTGGCATTAAAGAAGAAGGGGTTAAGCTGGGAAGGCCTTAAAAATAAATGGCGAGGATTATGGACATGAAAGTCGATGTGGTAGAGTGGCATGGAACGTTGTAAGGGGCTGTGGCAGTGAGGTCCCATGTTCGAGTAGCATGGGCAGCAATGGGTTTTTTTTTATGCATGCTGGCGATAGGGGGAGTGAGCTAATGGCCTGCATATGGGACTCTTAATTTTATAAGGATAAACTTTGTTTTTCCTTTTAATTTCGGCTGGAAGAGTAGTGCTATTAGTTTTATTTCTTTCTTTTTTTTTTTTTTAAGAGGTGGCTAGGAGATAAGATAGAAGATAAATCTTGCTTTATTTCAAAGGATGATATTTGAAAGATAGAGGATTATCACAAAAGGGGAGATGGCCGAATATAGGGCTCCTTAGGGCCATCCACAATCGATTTTGAGTACATTAGGGAGGTGCCGAATTCATCTAAATTGTTTTCATCTAAATTGTTCTTCTTTTCTTCTCAATTTGTTTCTTGGCCAAATTTTCCATAGTCATCTTTGCCCCAAAATTCTTCAAACCCCTATCACCCTTTTCATTATTTTCTTCTTGTTCTCTAGCCGAAGCTACTCCACTCTTTTGCCGAAATCTTCTCTCTTCCATTAGATCTACTTTGGCCGTATAGCAAGTGAGCACAGATTCTTTTCGGGATTTCTTCTTCAATCGGTTAGTAAGGGTAAGTGGACATGGCCGAATGACTTTTGTTTGGTTTTCGGGATCTATAGTTATGGTGAATGGCCTATGACTCATATTAATGTGATTAAAGCCGATTGTAGGAAGGGGGACAGTCTAACGCTGTGAATATTCGGGATTTGGTGATCGATCTAGGTAAGGTCTCAATATTTGAATTTGTTATTAATTAGTTTAGAAGCCGAAGGTTAACTATGTGTGTGATTACAAGGTGTGGCCGATTACAAGTGGTGTGTGTGACTTCGGGATTTGATTGGAAACCAAATCAGGTTAAGGTAAGTGCCACAAATGAGCCTTCGGGATTTAGTTGTTATAGCCGAATAGGCCTATGTCACTAACCTTGATGTTGGCCGAATATAGGGTCAAAGGATCTAGCACAGTAGATCGGATCTTCGGGATCTAGGATTCGCGTTAGTAACAGGTGTGTAAAACTCTTTACACACTTTATTAGTTAGCATTGCTATTATGTTGCCTTTTAATCATTGTGGTAGTGATTTGCTTGTGGACATGAGCATGGATTCCGGGTAAGTCACTTGTGATTTAAAATCTATTATGGATGACATGATGGGTAATATGCTATGCCATGACTATTATGCATGATTTATGATAACATGTTAAGAATGATATGAGCATGTTGGTAATGGGATTGATGAGAGGAGGATTTTCTCTGGATGGTATCACGAGTGGTTTTGACCACAAGATGGGTTGGCCCCATCGATTAATTGTGACTTGGTCACGGTGGTTTTGACCACACCGTTGTTAAATTATGACTAAGTCCCAGTGGTTTGGTACCACCGATGGTTTTGACCACATATTGATAAATTGTGACCTATGGTCATCGGTGGTTTTGACCACATGATGGTTGGCCCCATCACTTGATTTGTGACTCTAGTCACGGTGGTTTTGACCACCAAAGGTTTTGACCACACGGGTAGTTAAAGGAGTACGGATGGTTAGTTTGGGTTGCATGTTTGCATGTCTACTAATAATTTGTGTATGAGTTGCACTTAGGGTTGGGGATTTATACACGAGTCATGATGACTCACCCTTCCCATATTATTTTGCGGATGAGTAGATCGCGGAGATGGGTAGGAGAGGACTCGAGGCCCATGCTTGTTCCTTGGATTTGGGATTTTATTTAATCTGATTTAAGTTTGTTTATTTACTAAATTTTTTATTTGGGTTGTAATAAGGCCGCTAGTTTATTATTTTGGATGTTTACATAGTTGTTTTTACTTTATTTATACTATTTTACAAATGAAACTATATAATGTTAAGTGAATCGGTTAAAAGTAGCATTTTCAAATTAAGTAACTTCTACGAGTTTTCAAAGATGTTACCATCGGGTAGCAAAATTCACCAAGTCAACCATAACTTTGAAGGTTCTTTAAATTTAAATGATCAAATGTTTTCAAAGGTTTTCAACACAACCATGTTTGAAAAATCAATCCCTCCTAAGTTTTATCAAACACTATTTTATAACCTTAATAGTATTTTCAGATTTTCACCAGATAATCGAAATCTTTCAAAATGTTTTACTCTGTGACATACCAGATCCGGTCGAGGCTCATGGGCCGGGTTTGGGGTGTTACATTTTTGGTATCAGAGCCAGGTTCAAAACTTCATTTGTGGGGTGCAGGCCCAAAACATTTTTGTAGGCCTTTGTGAATTATTATGGAAATGGTTTTCAGTCTGAACAGCATGGCATCGAGTCTCCAAACCTATCCGCCTAGGTAAGTATCTCTGATTGTTCTGTGAATACTTGATAAGGGTAAAGGGGTAACTTGGGAACGTAGAATAGAATGATAGGTACTTGAACTCTAGGACTAGTCTACCCCAACTACTACATAAGACTTAATTGCTTAATTAAACAAACCTATGTTTAAGTCGCCGAGTTAGGGTGTGGTAACCATGGTGCACATGTCTAGGATTGGTATTCGGTGGGAGCTTGGTATTTAAGTAGTCCGCGTGACTCACCTCCTCTCCACTCGAATCCTACCTGGTGCGTAGCTTCGGTTCACCTTAACCAAGAGGACTTATTCATGGGCTAAACCCTAACTAAAACCCGAAAGGGAACTAGCCGTATTTTCATAAAACCCTAGTTTTAAAACTCTTAAAATTTCTTTTAATGTGTGAGAACTATTGTTTTACAACATTTTTCTAGAAAAAAAAATTTCTAATTTGTAGAATTACTAAAATACCCCTAGGGGTAAAATCACAAAAACGCCCTTGGTTTATGAAATTCCCAAAATACCCACAGTTTTAATCAAAATTCTCATTACATATAAAGTTCCCAAAAACCTTAATTTGCAAAATATCGAAAATATCATGATTTTGGAAAATTACAAAATTGCCCCTAACCTACAAAATTACCAAAATGACCCTGTTTTTCAAAATTTTTGCTACACCATCAACTTGGAAAACAAATTCTCAAAAAGAACCCTCAAAGTCTTGCAACATTTGGAAATACCCCGGAATTATCAAACTTTACAAACTTACCCTGGTTTATTACCAAAATACCCCTGAGCTTCAAAATCACCGAAATACCCCCGAATTTCAAAATTTTTCAAAATACCCCGAATTTAAAAGTTCCAAAATACTTTTGACAAAATCATCGAGAACTTCTATTTTGGAAAATTATAAAAATACCCTATAGGTTAAAATTACAAAAATACCCCGGGTAGTGAAATGTTGAAAATGCCTACCGTTAGTTATGGTGCATGAATGTTGTTTGTGTGATGGATGTACATAGAACTAGGAGATAAGCCCGAAACTAGAACTATAGGTAGATTCGATTCGAAAGAATCACTTCGAAAACTATTTCTCATAAAAATTACTCGTGGGTAAACAGTGAACAGTATTAATAATACATAAAATTCTTAATCGGATAAACGCGAGCGAGAAGAATGAGTACAAGAGGTCGTGGACGTCCGTCGGCGTGGTAGTGGAAGGGTAGGATGACCTTGTTGAAGCCAGGATGACCTTGTCGCTCATGGGTCTGGAAATGTGATCTGTGATCTGCCGTGGTGGAAACTAAGTTTCAAGATCGGGCCAAATTGGTAACGATGTAGTATCCCAAGTCATACTACGAGTGTTGGAGCGAGTTGCCGAGGCGGTAGCGGGTGTAGAGGCCGTAAATCCATGGTTGAGCGACTCGGGCTAATGAAGCGAAGTGTTTAGAGGAGTTTCTAGAGTGGCACCCAGTCTTGCGAGTATTGGTTGGAAGCAACTAAGAGGATCATAGGTGACCTGGATTTTACAGCTAAGGAGAAGTTGAAGGGTATAATCTCTCTTCTTCGGGATGAGTCATATCAGTGGTGGCTCACCATAAGGAATGAAGCGATGGCAGAGGATCTCATATGGGAATTCTTTAAAGCTGCCTACCAAAAGAAATACATAGGAATAGCTATGTGGATGCGCGACGGAAGGCTTTCTTGAACCTGGTTCAGGGTAACAAGACAGTGCCAGAGTATGAGGCTGAATTTCTCCGGTTGAGCAGGTATGCTCGTGGTATTGTGGGTACCGAGCATGAACGCCGTGTCGATTCAAGATGGGGTGAGAGATGAGCTAAGGATGATGATAGCTCCACAATAGGCAATGAGAGTTCATTGTCCTAGTGGAGAAGTCTAAGGTTCTTTGAAGGGTAAGACAATCAGGTTAGGCGGAATCAGGATAGGAGTTGGAATAAGATGAGCTCTGAATCTTCAAAGTTTTCTGGTAATCAGCAGAAGAGGACGAGGTATGGTGGGTCAGATCAAGCTGCTAGGCCTACTGCTACGTCTAATCCTCAATGGCCGCCATGGTGTGCTCGGTGTGGGAAGTCTCACACGGGGGAGTGTTGGAATGGTAATCGGAGATGCTTCAAATGTGGGTCCATGGAACATCGAGTTAGAGATTATCCAAAAAAGGCAGCTAGGCTGAGGTCAGAGGGTCAGGATCGTGCACTGAATAGGAGGGATAACCAACAGCCACCAAGAGGTCGTGGTGCAGGAAGAGGAGGTAATGGTGCTGGCAGAGGTCGTGGGGCACCGAGGGGAGGTACCGGTGGTACTGAGGCTAGGCAACCTGGTTTGGTCTATACTGCGAGGCGTCAGGAGGAGGGTGACGCACCGGACGTCATAACCGGTATGTTTTTGATATTTGGTGTACCCTATAGTACCTTAATTGATATTGGCTCAACCCACTCATATATTGCTAGTAGCGTAGTGGAAACTCTGCACTTAGACTCTAAGCTTACTTCTAGGAAGATGAATGTATTAAGCCCTCTAGGTCACTATGTAGAAGTAAGTAAACTCTATAGGAGCGTACTCCTAGAACTCCTAGGGGTCGTGTTCTTGGTTGACTTGATAGAACTACCATTTTGGGAGTTCGATCTAATCCTCAGGATGGATTGGCTAGTAAAGTGTCGGGCTAGCCTGGATTGCGCGGCTAAGCGCATGGTGTTAAAGACCATGGAAGGAGAAGAGGTGGTGATGATAGGTAAAAGGAGAGATTACCTATCTAATCTGGTTTCTGCATTGAAGGCAGAAAAGATGGTTAGGAAAGGTTGTGAAGCATATGTAGTGCATGTCTGTGCTTTGGAAGCTAAGGGTGCAACTGTGAGAGATGTCCGGACCGTAAGGGATTATGTTGATGTGTTTCTAGAGGAACTTCCAGGTCTACCTCCGGACCGTGAGGTTGAATTTGGTATAGACTTGTTACCCGAAACTGCACCAGTATCTATAGCTCCGTATTGGATGGGGCCGAAAGAATTGGTAGAGTTGAAGGCGCAGATCCAGTAATTGTTGGATAGAGGGTTCATCCGACCAAGTGTATCGCCTTGGGGAGCTCCAGTGCTTTTTGTCAAGAAGAAGGATGGGACAATGAGAATGTGCATAGACTATCGACAGCTGAACAAGCTGACAATAAAGAATAGGTATCCTTTGCCCAGGATTGGTGATTTATTCTATCAACTTAAAGGGGCATCGGTGTTCTCTAAGATCGACCTTAGGTCAGGGTACCATCAACTTAAGGTGAAGGAGGCTGATGTCCATAAGACGGAATTCCGTACTCGGTATGGGCACTACGACTTTCTGGTAATGCCTTTTGGGCTGACGAATACACCAGTCGCATTTATGGACATGATGAACGGGGTTTTCCAACCCTATCTAGATCGATTCGTCGTGGTATTCATAGACGACATTTTGGTGTACTTGAAGTCTGAGGAGGAGCATGACGCACATCTTCATGTGGTTCTGCAAGTTCTAAGGGAGAAACAGTTGTACGCCTAATTGACAAAGTGTGAGTTACGGCAAGGAGGTAACTTTCCTAGGGCATGTTGTTTCATCGAGGGAATCAGGGTGGATCCCCGTAAGATTGAGGTAGTATTGGAATGGAAACCACCCAAGTCAGTTACGAAAATTCAAAGTTTTTTGGGGTTGGCAGGATATTATAGGAGATTCGTGGAAAATTTCTCCTTAATTGCAGCACCGTTGACTAAACTGCGGAGAAAAGGAGTTCCGTTTGTGTGGTCTGAGAAGCAGTAAGAGAGTTTCGATAAGCTGAAGAGGATCTTGATAGAAGCACCAGTCTTGATTCAGCCTGAGGCAGGAAAGGAATTCACTGTGTATTGTGATGCATCGCATACTGGTTTAAGGTGTGTGTTGATGCAAGAAGGGAAGGTGGTCGCTTATGCACACGGCAGTTGAGGCCTCACGAAGCTAACTATCCGACACATGATTTGGAATTGGCTACTGTGGTTTTTACCTTGAAGATTTGGAGGCACTATCTGTATGGGGAGAAGTCGGTAGTGTACATAGATCACAAGAGTCTGAAGTACCTCTTGACTCAGAAAGATTTAAACCCGAGGCGGTGGAGGTGGATTGAGTTCTTGAAGGACTCATTTGCTCAATCGAATACCATCCGGGTAAGGCTAATGTGGTAGGCTTTGCATTGAGCGAAAGGTTGAGCAGCGATTCTGAGCAATGTTTGCTCACCTAAGTCTCTATGAGGATGGGAGCCTTTTGGCAGAATTGTAAGTGAAGCCGTCTTGGATTGATGAGGTCAAAGAAAGGCAGATGACCGATGAAGCTTTGAGTACTCGGAGGTTACAAGTACAGAATGGTGAGGCCGAAGGGTTCAGCTTGGGTAGTGATGGAGTGTTGTATTTTCAAGGGAGAGTATGCATGCCTAAGGATGATGATTTGAGGCAGCGAATTCTTAAAGAAGCTCATAGCAGTCCGTACGCTATGCACCCGGGAAGCAACAAGATGTATCAGGATTTAAGGGAGCAATTTTGGTGGCCGGGTCTTAAGCGAGAAGTAACAGAGTTAGTGGGCAAGTGTCTGACATGCCAGCAAGTTAAGGCTGAGCATTAATTGCCATCGGGCATTACGGTAGGTAAAGATCCCACAGTGGAAGTGGGAGGAGATTACTATGGATTTCGTAAGTGGGCTTCCCCTTACGCCCAGTAAGAAAGATGTAGTTTGGGTGATAGTAGACCGGTTGACTAAGTCGGTCCATTTCATACTGGTAAGGGTTGACTACTCGCTTCAAAGGTTAGCTAAGTTGTATATCGCAGAGATAGTGCGGTTGCATGGAGTACCGGTGTCCATTATCTCAGATCGGGATCCCCGGTTCATGTCAAGATTCTGGAAGGCTTTACATCAGGAGTTAGGCACGGTTGAATTTCAAAGACGGCTTTTCACCCGCAATCGATGGACAATCGAGAGGTAATCCAAGTGT
Source organism: Gossypium rotundifolium (assembly GCA_025506655.1). Classification (NCBI taxonomy): domain Eukaryota; kingdom Viridiplantae; phylum Streptophyta; class Magnoliopsida; order Malvales; family Malvaceae; genus Gossypium; species Gossypium rotundifolium. Next base: position 38,026,847 of record CP106727.1, on the reverse strand, counting down.
TGGAAGATATGTTAAGGGACTGTGTTTTGGACTTCCATGGTAGTTGGGAGGAGTACCTACCTTTGGCAGAGTTTGCTTATAACAATAGTTATCAAACGAGTATTCAGATGGCACCGTATAAGGCACTGTATGGTCGAAAATGCCGTACTCCTACATGTTGGACGGAACTAGGAGAGCGACAGATGTTGGGTCCAGAGTTAGTGGCAGAGACGTAGGATAAGGTTAGAGTAATTCGGGCTCGTCTTAAGGAGGCGTCGGACAGGCAGAAATCCTATGCCGATCTTAAGAGCAGAGAGGTTGAATATGCAGTGGGTGATAAGGTCTTCTTGAAGGTATCACAATGGAAAAAGGTACTGAGGTTTGGCCGGAAGGGCAAGCTAAGCCATAGATTCATCGGACCATACACGGTGTTAAAACATATGGGACCGGTAGCTTACCAACTTGAGTTACCGGCAGAATTGAGCCAGATCCATGATGTTTTCCATGTTTCGATGCTGAGGTACTATCAATCAGATCCCTCACATGTAGTGCCGGTTGTGAAAATTGAAGTGAACTTGGACTTGTCTTTCGAGGAGGAGCCAGTACAAATCTTGGATCGAGATGTCAAGGTTTTGAGGAGGAAGTCAGTACCTTTTATAAAAGTGCTATGGCAAAACCATGGTACGGAGGAGGCCAAAATTATTTTTAAGGGGGGTAGAACTGCAACATCCTGAATTAGGGGTTGTTTGCAATTTTATTATTTTCACGTGTTTGCTTGAAAAGAAATGAATACTATGATTACTTGACATGTTCTAGGGTCTAGTCATAATCCCGGGCTAGATCTGACTTAGGGCTAAAAATTTCTTTTTAGTGCTTAAGAGGAGGGAGCTAGGTGAGATAGGGGTTAAGAGAAAATTTTGGGAGAAGTTGGACACAAGGAATTAATTGGCATAATGGCTTGGGGCGCTAAGGTGCAAGGGGGGAAGAGGTTCGAGTAACGTGGGGCACATCAGAGGCCTTTTTTTTTGTGTCCGGATGGGAATTGGGCTAGGGAGGCCTTAAGGGATGTTGCGAACGCTTTTAGACACAAAGGATGGCCTTGGTAAAGTGGCTTTCATGTGCCACTTAAGGGCCTGGAGGCGACGCCTGGAGCAGGTCTGGAGTCCGAATCATGGTGGCCGCATGGGATGAGTTTTATTTTGGGCTTTTTGGCGTTAAAGAAGAAGGGGTTAAGCTGGGAAGGCCTTAAAAATAAATGGCGAGGATTATGGACATGAAAGTCGATGTAGTAGAGTGGCATGGAACGTTGTAAGGGGCTGCGGCAGTGAGGTCCCATGTTCGAGTAGCATGGGCAGCAATGGGTTTTTTTTTATGCATGCTGGCGTTAGGGGGAGTGAGCTAATGGCCTGCATGTGGGACTCTTAATTTGATAAGGATAAACTTTGTTTTTCCTTTTAATTTCGGCTTGAAAGAGTAGTGCTATTAGTTTTATTTCTTCTTTTTTTTTTTTTGAAGAGGTGGCTAGGAGATAAGATAGAAGATAAATCTTGCTTTATTTCAATGGGTGATATTTGAAAGATAGAGGATTATCACAAAAGGGGAGATGGTCGAATGTAGGACTCCTTAGGGCCATCCACAATCGGTTTTGAGTACATTAGGGAGGTGCCAAATTCATCTAAATTATTCTTCTTTTCTTCTCAATTTGTTTCTTGCCAAATTTTCCTAGTCATCTTTGCCCCAAAATTCTTCAAACCCTATCACCCTTTTCATTATTTTCTTCTTGTTCTCACTCTTTTGCGAAATCTTTTCTCTTCCATTAGATCTACTTTGGTAGTATAGCAAGTAAGCCTGATTCTTTTGAGATTTCTTCTTCAATCGGTTAGTAAGGGTAAGTGGACATGGTCGAATGACTTTTGTTTGGTTTTCGGATCTATGGTTATGGTAGAATGGCCTATGACTCATATTAATGTGATTAAAGTCGATTGTAGGAAGGGGACGGTCTAACGTTTGTGAATATTCGGGTTTGGTGATCGATCTAGGTAAGGTCTCAATATTTGAATTTGTTATTAATTAGTTTAGAAGTGAAGGTTAACTATGTGTGTGATTACAAGGTGTGGCGATTACAAGTGGTGTGTGTGACTTGAGTTTGATTGGAAACCAAATCGAGGTTAAGGTAAGTGCCGTAAATGAGCCTTGAGGATTTAGTTGTTATAGCTGAATAGGCCTATGTCACTAACCTTGATGTTGGCCGAATATAGGGTCAAAGGATCTAGCACAGTAGATCGGATCTTGGGATCTAGGATTTGCGTTAACAATAGGTGTGTAAAACTCTTTACACACTTTATTAGTTAGCATCGCTATTATGTTGCCTTTTAATCATTGTGGTAGTGATTTGCTTGTGGACATGAGCATGGATTAGGGTAAGTCACTTGTGATTTAAAATCTATTATGGATGACATGATGGGTAATATGCTATGCCATGACTATTATGCATGATTTATGATAACATGTTAAGAATGATATGAGCATGTTGGTAATGGGATTGATGAGAGAAGGGGGATTTTCTCTATGGATCGTCACCGGTGGTTTTGACCACAAGATGGGTTGGCCCCATCAGATTAATTGTGACTTGGTCACGGTGGTTTTGACCACACCGTTGTTAAATTGTGACTAAGTCCTAGTAGTTTGGTACCACCATGGTTTTGACCACATATTGATAAATTGTGACCTATGGTCATCGATGGTTTTGACCACACGATGGGTTGGCCCCATCACTTGATTTGTGACTCTAGTCACGGTGGTTTTGACCACCAAAGTGGTTTTGACCACACGGGGTAGTTAAAGGAGTATGGATGGTTAGTTTGGGTTGCATGTTTGCATGTCTACTAATAATTTGTGTATGAGTTGCACCTCCGGGTTGGGGATTTATACACTGAGTCATGATGACTCACCCCTTCCCATATTATTTTGCAAATGAGTAGATCGCGGAGATGGAGTTGGAGAGGACTCGAGGCGGCCATGCTTGTTCCTTGGATTTGGGATTTTATTTAATACAGTTTAAGTTTGTTTATTGTTTATTTACTAAATTTTTGATTTGGGTTGTAATAAGGCCACTAGTTTATTATTTTGGATGTTTACATAGTTGTTTTTACTTTACTTATACTATTTTACAAATGAAACTATATAATGTTAAGTGAATCGGTTAAAAGTAGCATTTTCAAATTAAGTAACTTTTACAAGTTTTCAAAGATGTTACCATCGGGTAGCAAAATTCACCAAGTCAACCATAACTTTGAAGGTTCTTTAAATTTAAATGATAAAATGTTTTCAAAGGTTTTCAACACAACCATGTTTGAAAAATCAATCCCTCCTAAGTTTTATCAAACACTGTTTTATAACCTTAATAGTATTTTCATATTTTCACCAGATAATCGAAATCTTTCAAAACGTTTTACTCTGTGACATACCAGATCCGGTCGAGGCTCATGGGCCGGGTTTGGGGTGTTACATGATGTGGCAGAAAACAATGCTCCGTGTACTATGTATAATTATGCTAAACCTCATTTAACAGGAGCAGAATTGAGTATTGTTAGGCCTGCTATAGCTGGTAATAATTTTAAATTAAAGCCTAACACTATATAAATGATTCAACAATGTAACACCCCAAACCCGACCCAAACGTTACGACAAGATCTGGTATGTTACGGGGTAAATTGAAAATGATCTATCAGTGACTTTGGAAAAACCATAAATTTAAAAAAAAAAAACTTTTTGATTAAAGCGATGACTTTGTGTATAAACAATCAGAGTCATATGACTTTCAGGGAAAAGATTTGTAACACCCCAAACCCGATCAACACACCAAGACCGAATTCAGTATGTTACAGAGTGAAAATATTTTAAAGACGCAAGTTGTTGGTTTAAATTTTGAAAAAACGTTGTATGGAGCACTTCATCATTTTAAGTTTGAAAGAAAACTCCCTTGAAAAGATCATTTGGTTTTATAAAACCCGAGTGATTATAAAAATAATTAAGTTAAAAACCATTTTGTAGCTGAACATAAAGAAAAACTTAGTTTGGAGAAAGTCTGAGCTAGTTTGTTGATTTCATTTGGTTAATATTACCCGATGGTAAAGTTCGAAAAATCTGATAAGTTGTACAATTTTGAAAACGTTGATTTTCCAGGGTATTAGAACATGCTAAATTAATTAACTTAAGCATAGCACGATAAAACTTAAAGCAAATAATTAAAAACCGGAATAATAAAATTTAGCGGCCTTATTACAAATCCAAAACCAAATTTAAACGTAAATTAACCCAATAGTATTTCAAATAAAACCCCAAGACATAGTGCATGGCCACCTCGAGTCCACCCTTTTTGAGCGGAGTTTCGTAAGAAATATATCGACCAAATGATTCATAGATTCAAACGCATAGGAATTTCTTGAGCTTAAATAGGTCGTATGACCGATGTCTCGAGTACGAGTGCAAGTTTGTGAGACTTAGCAGCTATGCTCATTAGTGTGTTTTGTAACACTTCATACCCCAGGATTCGATGCTAAAGGCCGGATACTAGACATTACCATACTTGAAACTCACTTAAAACATGTACTTATGGGCTATAAAAATTTGTTCCAAATTAAAAATTCTCTTCCTTAGTCTAATCCTTACATTTCATGGGCTTCCACAGCCCTTAAACACGTATCTAGAAACTTTCGAACTCAAATGAAAACTTTTTCCTAAAAACAGAGGTCACACTGCGCCCATGTGACTTGGGACACGCCGTGTACCTCTAAGACATGCCGTGTTCTTCCACGTGTTCGACACCGACTAATTACACATGGCCTTGACACGCCCGTGGATGTAAACCATGTGCTATACCTTGATATACCGACTTCTACACACGGTTTAGGGCACACGCACATATACACTGACTGTGTATCAAACACTGCCTAAACAAACAACCATGTGGGATTTACCCGTGGCTCATTAAACTTAAAACACTAAGGTCACGAGGTATGGATCGCCTAGACACACAATTCGTGTGTCTAACCGTGTAATGAGCATAAAGGCTATTTACCAAGCCTATTGCCATCACGAAATCAAGACCAAACTCATGCTCAATTCAATACATTTTTCATAAACATTACTAAATACTTCATTGATCTCCACAACATACGTGCTTAGTTAATTTTGGCCAATCATACTTATACATATACAAAAGAATAATAAACTTAATAGCCAACACTTTGGCTCTTCTTAGAACATATTCTCAAAATGAAATGCTTCACATACATGCCATACTTAGTAAAATAACTTGGCTATACCAAATAAATGATTGATAGTGTGCTCAGAACTCAGATACTTGATGATCCACGAGATTGGCTTATGGCGTAACTACATAGAAAGAAAGAATAAAAGACATAAGGATTTAGCTTAGTAAGTTTGCATATAATGCAACCAAGAACATGCTTGATTAATATAAACCATTTGACATAAATAATGGTATAATAGATTTGAGCTATAAAGCTTACTTACTCATATTGATTCTTACATATCACATGATACTTACTAGTCTCATCCAAGTGTGGATAAATAAGGTATATGTGTCACTTGATCCACATTGATCAAGATGCTTTAACATGAAAATCATAATCTTTCCTTCATCATTCATAACATGAATAATACGCATTTCCAACTTGATAATAGCTTGCTTACTTATCTTTCTTGACATCTATTTTTAACTTTACTCATTTGCCGGCTGAATTTCAATCTAATAACCGAGGATACTAAATCTCTTCCCATGAACTTGATACCAATGCCATACCACCTAGATACGGTCTTACATGGAATATCCTCATCTTGGTTTTGAGGCCATGTCTTGACATGGACTTATACGAAAATCTTTCTTGTTCTCACCAATGCCATGCCTTGGCTTGGACTTACATGGGATCTCTTTCTCTTGATATCTTTTCAATTCCAAGCTTGCCTTAGACTTACATGATATCTCTGCTCAATGCCAAGTTTGCCTTGGACTTACATAATAACATTTAATGCCAAGCTTGCCTTGGACTTACATGATAACTTGTTCAATGCCAAGCTTGCCTTGGACTTACATGATAACTTGTTCAATGCCAAGCTTGCTTTGGACTTACATGATAACTTGTTCAATGCCAAGCTTGCCTTGGACTTATATGATATTCTGTTTAATTGTCGATGCCATGCCTTGGCTTGGTCTTATATGACCTTTCTTATCTCATGTGGTAGATCCAGTATCCTGGGAAATTCATTTTTAATCGGGACTTGCTCATACTTAATCTCTTTGATTTCTTTATTTAACAAAACAATAAGCATTCCATGATAATAATGTACATTATACTAAGCAATTCAATGATAGAAATCATAATGCTTAGAAATCATACAAACTTACCTCAATATACAAAAATGTATATAGATATGCAATTTAGTCCACGACTTTTGTTCTTGCCTTGGTTTCGATCAAGACTTCATTTTTTTTGATCTATAATTATAAATAGATCATTTAGTAATCACATTGACTAAATTGACTCATTACTCATACTTTGGCAAAATTATTATTTTGCCCCTAAACTTTCCTCATATTTGCACTTTGGCCCAAAGGCTAGTAAAATAATTCTCATTAAACTTTTTAAACTTCATGCTTAGCTGATTCATTTTCTCTACTATAACAATCATCAATTCTCACTACTTCTAGTATGTATGACCAATTTTCATAACTATTACAAATTAGTCCATACTATCATTTTTCATGAAATTTATTTAGAAAAGATGTTTATCTAACATCAAATTATCATAAACTTCCATAAAAAATCATTTAACATGCATGTCATTCATGGGTAAATTTTTGAACATGCATCCTAGCTCATTTTATAGCTAAAAATAGCTAATTCATAATGCAAGAACTTCAAAAATCGGACGAATATTAAAAACAGGCTAAAATGAACTTACTAGCAAGCTTGAAAAATAAAGAACCCTAGCTATGGAGTCTTCAAATTTTCGGCAATAAAGGAAGAAGATGAATAGATTTTTATCATCTTTTTCCCATTTTAATCATTTAAATTTATTAAATGACCAAAATGCCCTTTGTCTCTAAAATTTCTATTTTACTAACTCATGTCCAATTTTGTCCAAAATTATAATTTGGGAAAATTGCTATCTAAGGACTTCTAATTGATATTCTAAAGCTATTTCACACAAAAAGCTTCTAGAAACTCATATTTTGCAACTTTTACAATTTAGTCCTTTTGGACCATTCAACCTCGATTTAACAAAATTGCTTCATGAAACTTTCACATTAGCATTCAAACATGACATAAACCTTAAAAGCTCATAAATTCACCTCGGATTGTTGGCCTCGCACCATTATTCTGACTAGACCCTATATCCAGTTGTTACACTTCTCCTCCTTTAGGGGTTTTCGTCCTCTAAAATCTTAAGTTAAATAAGTTCGGTAATCGGTTTCTCATGCTCTTTTCCTGTTCCCATGTAGCCCTCTATCCCATGCCTTTGCCACAATACTTTTACTAGAGCAATACTTTTATATCTTAGTTTATTTGACTTCCCAGAGCTAAAATCTTGATTGGTTCTTCATCATAAGTCATATCGGGATGAATCTCTATCTCCTACGGGTAATTACATGGGAAGGATCTGACCGGTAGTGTCTCAACATTGACACGTGAAACACATCATGTATCTTTTCTAACTCGATGGCGAAGCCAATCAGAAGCTACCGAAACTAACTTCTCGCAGAATCTCAAACGGTCGAATAAAACGTGGACTTAACTTGCCTTCCAAACCAAATCGAGAACTTTTCTCCAAGGTGACACTTTCAAGAAAACTTTATCCCCGACTTGATACTCTATCTCTCTTCTTTTTAGGTCCGAATAAGATCAACCCGTCTACAATCGACTTTTTAAACATTCTCGTATTACTTTCACTTTCTCTTCACTTCAAATCAACCCTGTAATTTGGTTTTCTTTGAGTGCGATCCAATATAAAGGCATGCCTGGATTTTTACATATAGAACCCTCATAAGGCACCATCTTTTAGCTCGACTGAAAGCTATTATTGTAGCAAATTCTACCAATGGGAGAAACTTTTCCCAACTTCCTTGGAATTCTAGAACCTGACATCGAAGCATATCCTCTAGTATCCAGATCAACCTCTCCGAGCTAACCATCGGTTTGAAGGTGAAAAGCTATGCTAAAACTCAATTTTGTACCCAAGGCTTCTTGAAGCTTCTTCCAAAATTTGGAGGTGAATCTCGGATCTATCTCAGAATATCCAAAAACCCGGCCCATGCGTTAAGGCCGATCCGACATGTCACATGAGAAAATGCTTTTAAGTCCTTTTTATTCAGACGTAGAATAGATATTGATTTAAAATCAAGTAAAAGAATTTCCATTTAAAATTCTTGATAAAGTGTAATAACACCCAAACCCAACCCAACATCACAATAATCGATCTCGACATGTTACTAGGAAAAAGGTGTGAAAGGAATCTTGTTTCTAAGGTAAGAAAAATATTGTAAAATAAAAATAAAAATAAACCATCGATTTGATTTGGGGTTTTTAAAATTAAGAGATTGTAGTTGGAGAAAATTAGGTTGTTGAGTGAAAATTATAATTTAATACGCTCGTTGTTAAAAGTAGAAAAGCGTTGTTTTATTACATTGCTCAAGTTTTGAAAACCCATTTTCAAAATTGTTTCAATATTATCGGATGTAAAGTAAACGCGTTTCTAATACTGAGTTATGAATTAGTAAAACTACTTAAAAGAAATTCCTAAAGTTTATCAAATAAGAAGTAGCCTTATTACAAAATGAAAATATCCTAACAAAAATAGCAATTAACATTATAAAATAAAATTAAAATCGAAACTCGTATGTACACTCGAGGATTCGATCCAACCCGATCCAACGAGTCAAGGATTACCCGTAATGTGTTTTGGAAAATAGGGTGAGTCATTGTGACTCAAGGTGCAATTATTCAACAATTCCACAAACAGTTTGGCCCCAATCCACATCAAAACGATATACCATATATAAAGATGCAATATGTTAACCCACCCAACCTAGTATCCATCAGCCTACATACCACCGTACATCCATCCTCCTATTTACTAGAGGATTTCTACAATCAACCCTCCTCCAATACACACACCTCTTTGGCGATCTATCCTACGCACACTGCACTCAAAATCCACTTAAGTGAATCTAGCCACTAATCCGCGTGATTACATCACCATTATCCGAGGATGAGACTCGAGGTCATCATCATTTCCACAATGAGGCTCAAAGCCAACATTAATCATGAGTGTCATCCACATATAAATACACTTCCCTTTAAATTCGTGATATCTCGAATCCCATGCACATGTAGCATAAAATGGTAAATGGCGATATGATAGAGTATGAACACATCCATATATATATAACATGTTTGTATAACCACAACCATTTATCCTCGCCTTTGACATAGGTAGTAAGCTAACTCCGGCTACCGGATTACCCAACGTGGGTAAGAATACCACCAGACCACAATTGCTGCTACTACATATGATTCATACATTTTAATTAAAACAATCAAAGGCAACGGTGTGGTAATTACAACCGATAACACGTGAATACGTATTCCCTCCACGCCGACACTCTCGTCAATAAACGCTATAGCTATCCGTTCATCCTTTTGTTCGTAAGCCACATCCACAACCTGCTACCAATCACTAACGGCGGACACAAAATTTCTTCTTGAACTTGGGCTAGTTTCACGTATCTAACCCCTCTCAGCGATTAGCTAGACCACCAACTCTCAAAGCTCTTAAGCTTAATCCACCAATAGGCTGAATCAACTCGGAGATCAAAGAATGCCATACACTTCCACCTTACACCCAAGAGGATTCGGCACTAGCACATAAGTAGTGGGAATTCAGAATTCAAAAGAAGAAGAATGAAGAAAGAGTAGGCCACTAGGATTTGATTTATGAAGAAAAGTCGAGTTGAGAACCTTGGATGGGATATTAATCTAACACACAAAGGTTGAAGATGATAATGGAGTTAAGGGTTTTGGCTTTGAAACAAAGAGAGAAGAATAAAGAGATGAGCAATAGATGTAGCTATGGTGCTTAAAGAAAACGAGAACAAAACAATAAGAGGTTTGACCACAAGAGGGATTGAGGGAAGAAAGGGAGCAGGAGAAGGAAGAGTGATGATTTCACTTTGGAACAAAAAGAAGAAAAGAGTTGAAAGAATTCACGGCTTGGCTAGAGAGAGAAAAGAAGAGAAACAACCAAAATGTAAAATGTGAGATATGGGAGTGGTTCAATTAAGCACAAAAGAAAATAAAAGGGTAAGGCCCCAAGTGCTTTCCAACCAACCAAAACCACACCTCACAAAGGCCTATACCATCATCGCCACCTCCTAACTAGCACCCAAAACTAAAGTCCTCCTCCCTCCAATTCTTCCAAATTTGGCTAACACACCCCACTCCTATCCCTTCTTTCCCTCCTCTTGTTTTCTCCCGACCATCTTATTCAAATGAGTTTGAATACTTCAAACTCCTAAATCTCCTCTCCTCCACCCATTCAAAACTATTGACTTGCTTCAACCCTTATCCACGTAGTCCATCACATGCACAACACTCCCTAATCTTAAGGCCAAAATAAACACACAAAAGGAGGTTCCCCGCACCAACCCAAGCTCTTCCCCACCTACATATAAGCGCCACTTCCTAAGCCTTTAGTGACGCCTCGCCCACTTTACTACAAGGCCCAACTTGCATCAAAACCTACCACCAACCACACTTAACACCTACTCAATCACTTCCCCTTACAAAAGCCCACAAACGAATTCCTCCTAAGGCTCACCACCCTTAACTCCTGCCTAGACCCTAAAATAGCCTAGACTAGCATGACATCCATACCATCCACATGCAAGGAGAAAATGCAAAGGCCCCAATTTAGGATGTTCTGCTCTACCTTTAAAAAATAATTTCAACTTCAAAATTACCGTCCAAAAGAGTTGAGGGAAGCAATGTGCCGGATCACATCCTCGGGCTCTATGTGGCTCTGCCCTGTTCCATGATTCCAAGCATAACACCTTTACCAAGGGAATTGATTTCCTCATAAAGACTTTGACATCCCAATCCGAATCAGACCGGTTCCTTTTCAAAAGACAAATCGGCCTCACTTCAATCTCCTCCACAGCACAACATGAGGCGAGTCGGCCGCTTAGCTGCCTAAGCATGGAAACATGGAATACGCCATGGATCTGGCTCAATTATGATGGTAACTTTCAGAGCTGGTAAGCTACTAGTCCGCATACGCGTCAACACCTTATATGGCTTCATAAACCTATGGCTCATTTCACTCTTTTCACCAAATCTCAAAGACTATCTTCCATTTATTTACACCTTTAAGAAAACCTATCACTCATCGCAAACTCTATATCTTTTAAGCTTAAGATCGGCATAAGATTTTTTCTATCAAAGTTTCCTTCAAACAAATTCGAATCAACTTAACTTTATCCTCCGCTTCAACAACTAACATCGACCCAACTAGCGTCCACCTCACCTACTGTCCAACACGTGAGAAGTACGTAAACTTCCTCCATATAAGCGCCTCATACGTGCCATCTCAATACTTGCTTAGTAATCACTGTTACAGTCTGTGAACTACGCCAGAGGTGAGTATTCTTCCCAACTACCCCTAAAATCAATGACGAAGATCTGAACATGTCTTCCAGACTCAATTACCACTTCAGATTTGTCCAGTCCGTCTGCATGGATGAAATCTTGGTGCTAAAAATCCAACACAGTGCCTAAAGCCTAATCAGCGCCCTCTAGAACCGGGACGTAAATCTAGGGTCCCTATCTGAAATGATTGACATTGGTTTGCCACGTACCTTGCACAATTTCCACATACATGGGTTTCGCCAACCTCCAGAGAGAGTAGTCGACACAAATAGGTATAAAATGAGCGGATTTTGTCAACCTATCCACAATCACCCATACCGAGTCTTTCTTAGTAGGCGTAAGAGGAAGCCCACTGACAAAGTCCATCGTGATTCTCTCCCACTTCCACTGCAGAATCTTCACTGGTTGCAGCAACCCCGAAGGTACCTAATGTTTAGCTTTAACCTGTTGACACGTCAAACACTTCCCCACAAATTCTGCAACTTCTCGCTCCAACCCAGGCCACCAAAATTGTTCTCGCAGATCCCGATACATTTTACTTCCACCAGATGCATAGCATGTGGGCTACTATGTGATTCCGAAGAATCATCCGCTTCAATTCCACATCCTTTGGCATGCATACCTTCCCACGAAAACACAAAACCCCATCATTGTTCACACATCGTAATCCTCTATTCCACCATCCCCGACTTTGTAGAAGTTTAGCACCTGTAATCTAGCCCTGGCAACTGTTTCTCTTTTACTTGACTTATCCATGCTTGGCTTCACTCACGTTTTCAATAACAAACTCTCGTAAATCATACCGGCTAAGATGGGCAAACATCACTCTCAAATCTGACACTACCTTTCAAATTTTAACGCTCTGGCCACCACATTTGCCTTCCCCGAGTGGTACTCCATCGAGCGACTCATAATCCTTTAATAACTCCACCCACCTTGTGCCACAAGTTCACTCCTTCAGTCAAACAGATACTTTTAACTTTTATGGTGGTAAGATTACAGACTTCTCCCCATACAAATAATGTCTCCACACCTTTAGAGCAAAACCACTCGCAGCCAACTCCGGATCATGTGTGGGGTAGTTAATCTCGTGCGATCTTAATCGTCGAGACGCATAAGTAATAACCTTTTCCTCCTAGATCAAGACACAACCTAACCACAGTGAGAAGCATCACAACACAAGTGAAATCCTTTCGACCTCAAATTTGAATTAATACTGGAGCCTCTGTCAAAATCCTTTTTAGCTTCTCGAAACTCTCTTACTGCTTGTCCAACCATGCAAAAGGTACCTCCTTCCTCAACAACTTAGTCAAGGGTGCCGTATTTGAGGAAAAGCCCTCGACAAACCTTCTGTACTATCCTGCCAACCCCAAGAAACTTTAGATTTTTGCCACAAACTTAGGTGGTTTCCATTCCAACACCGCCTCGATCTTCCAAGAATGAACTCTTATTCCTTCAGCCGACACTACATGGCCCAAAAAAGTAACTTCCCTTAGCCAAAATTTGCACTTGCTAAATTTGGCATACAACCTCTTCTCCCTTAAAATCTATAGAACTACCCGAAGATGCGCATCGTGCTCCTCTTCTAACTTGGAGTACATTAGGATGTCGTCTATGAACACCACTACAAGCTGGTCCAGATAAGTTTGGAAAACCTTGTTCATCATATCCATGAGCGCAGCTGGTGCGTTTGTCAACCCAAACGGCATTATGAAGAATTCATAGTGCTCGTAGTGAGTCCAAAAGGCCGTCTTGTGAATATCTGCTTCCTTTACCTTAAGCTGGTGATATCCAGACCTCATATCTATCTTCGAAAAGATCAATGCCCCCTTGAGCTGGTCAAACAAGTCGTCTATCCTCGGTAGCGGGTACTTGTTCTTGATCGTCAGCTTATTCAACTGGTGATAATCTATGCACATACGCATAGATCCGTCCTTCTTCTTTACAAACAACACTGGTGCTCCCCATGGAGACACACTAGGTCGAATAAAATCGCATCCAACAACTCTTGGATTTAAGCTTTCAATTCCACTAGCTCCTTCGGTGCCATCCGGTAAGGGGCGATAGACACCGAAGCTATACCTAGTAGAAGCTCGATTCGAAACTCTACCTCACAATCTGGTGGCAACCCCGGAAGCTCTTGTGGAAAAACATCCACAAACTCCTTCACTGTTTTAACCTCCCCCACGATCGCTTCCTTTGCATCCATGGCACTAACAAACATTAGGAAAGCCATGCACCCTTTCTTCACCATTCTTTTCGCCTTGAGAGCGGACGCTACGCTAGATAAATAGTTTCTCCTCTCACCTATCACCAAGACTTCCTCATCCTCAAGAGTCCTTAACATCATACGCTTAGCCGTACAGCCCAAATTCGTACGATACCTTACCAACCAATCCATGCCTAGGATCAAGTCAAATTCCCCAAATGGTAGCTCCATCAAGTTAGCTGGAAAAACTGACCCTTGAACTTCTAGAGGCACATCTTTAAAGAATTTGTCTACCACTATCGATTGCCCTAAAGGACTAAGTACAATCATCTCCCTAGAGATAGTTTCAGGATTCATACTCAAGATTCCAAACACCATACTAGCAATGTAAGAGTGAGTTGACCCAACATCAATCAGTGCAATAAAGGATAACCCAAAAATGAGAACATACCCATTATCAAGTCTGGTGCCTCCCCCTCCTCACAACGTTTGGTCGCGTACACTAACCCAGGCTGCCTCACCTTAGTACTCCCTGATCCTCTACCCGTTGCTCCGCGACCTCAGCCAAAACCATTCCCTCCTCGGTTCGGACTACGACCTCTTGACACTGACCACCCTTGACCACCTTGACACTGTTGCCACCCCTTCCTCGATCGCATACATACCACGACCTACCATCTAAGCCCTAGCCATATCTTGCAGACAATTCTTAACCAGATGATCCTTTGACCCACACTTAAAACACTCCTTGTTTCTTCCCCAGCACTCCCCCGCGTGTGATCTCCCACAATGAGCACACTGTCGAAATTGCCCAACAGCAGCCTGTGTAGCAACGCGAATAGGTCTATCTACCCTAGGGCTTTTCTGAAAACTTCCTGATGACCCTGACGGTCCATAACTCCTCTTATTTCTACCTCTATCCTTATCTCTGTTTTGCTTCTCAGCTCTCTTAACCTCCTCAGCTATCTTGGCTTTTTCCACCAACACAAAGTAATCTCTCTCTCGTTGAGGAGCTATCAACACCCGTAGCTCGTCTCGTAGCCCATCTTCAAATCTCACACAACGCTCATAATCAGTTGCAACAATCCCTCGGGCATACCGATTAACCTCAGAAATTCTACCTCATACTCGGCTACTGACTTACCCCCTGAACTAAATTCAAGAATTCCTTTCTCTGCGCATCCACATAACTAGACCTGACATATTTCCCTTGAAACTTTATCTTAAAGAAATCCCAATCCACTCGGTCTGCCGGAGTACCCTCTCTGATGGTGAGCCACCACTGGTAGGCCTCATCTCGAAGTAAAGAAATCGCACCCTTTAGCTTCTCTTCAGCTATGCAATCCACGTCATCCATAATTTTTTCGACTGCCTCCAGCTAATATTCAACCACGTTTGGAGCTACTCCCGAGATACCTCTAAATATTTCAGCTCAATTAGCTCGAGTCCTCGAGGATGGACTTTACTTTCTTTGTCCTCGTACCGCCTCGACACATGCTCTAAAACCCGTAGCATTGCCTAAGATATTGCGTCGTCTCCATCCGTTTGACCCTGAAGCTGTACTTCTACAGTAGGCGACATTGAAACCTCATTCTCTGACCCATAACAGACCTCTTGGTTCGACACGATCACCCTACCCTACCACGACCACGCATATTATGCGTCCTCGAGTGCTCATGACTAGCATTCACAGTTCAATCTGATTTAAAAGTTTTATGCATCAGCATCTCTTTCCACTATTTAACAACGGACAGTTTTATGGAAAAGAATTTTAACAATAGTTCTTTCGAATTCGAATTCTATTTACAACATTCAGTTCTCCAGTCTGTATTTCTTAATTTCAGAGTTCACATTCAATCCACCTCAAGCAAAGCATCACATACATACATCAAACACAAGTAAACATCCATGAACTCACATCCATAATCTAGGGGTATTTTCGTCATTTCACTACCCAGGGGTATTTTCATAATTTTATCCTATAGGGGTATTTTTGTAATTTTCCAAAATAAGGTTTCCAAGTGATTTTATGAAATAAGGGTATTTTGGTAATTTTGCAATCTGGGGGTATTTCGATAATTTTGTAAAATTTGATAATTTCTAAATCAAGGGCGTTTCGATACTTTTTCAAACCAAAGCATTTTGGGAATTGTCAAATCAAGGCTATTTTGGAAAGTTTCCACAAATCAGGGGTATTTCAGGAATTTTACAGAACGAGGGGTATTTTTGTGATTTTACAAAATAGGGTGGCTGGTCCCTTTCGGGTTTTAATTATAAATTTTGGCCCGTCAACAAATTCTTATGGCTAAGGTGAATAGACACTACACACCAGGTAGGATTGCAGAAAAGAGGAGGTGAGTCACTAGGACTACTTAAATACCAAGCTCTCCCTGGATCCAATCCTAGACATGCGTATGCCTGTTGCCACACCTTAGTTCAGCGACTTATTTTCAAGTTTGTTTGATTGGGTTAAGTTTTATGAAATTTTAAAGTATGATGTAAACTAGGCCTAAAGTCTATCAAATTCTACTTACACTACTCTACGTCCCTTAGAGCCCATCAAGCCCACATATATACCACAAAATGGTTTAGAGTACTTACCTGGTGGACTTGGGCGAGACGTAGGTGCCATGCAAAAGGAAAAACATGTATTTTATACTACTATGTTTTAAAACCATTTTCAAAAAAATGTTTTGGACCCAAAACCCAAAGCCAAGCTTTTAAACTTGGCTTTGATACCACAATTGTAACACCCCAAACCCTGCCCAACATCACGACCGGATCTGACATGTTACTAGGGAAAAAGGTGTGAAAGGAATCTTGTTTCTAAGGTAAGAAAAACATTGTAAATTAAAAAAAAAATTATCTATTTGATTTGGGGTTTTTAAAATTAGGGGCTTGTAGTTGGAGAAAAATTCAGATGTTGAGTGAAAAATATAATTTAATACCCTCATTGTTAAAAGTAGAAAACCGTTGTTTTATTACATTGCTCAAGTTTTGAAAACCCATTTTCAAATTGTTTCATTATTATCGGATGTAAAGTAAAACGTTTCTTTACTTGATTCTGAATTAGTTAAACTACTTAAAGATATTCCCAAAGTTTATCAAATAAGAAGTGGTTTTATTACAGAATGAAAATATCCCAACAGAAAATAGCAATTAACATTATAAAACAAAATTGAAATCGAAACCCTGCATGGCCACCTCGAGTTCGATCCAACCCGGTCCAACGAGTCGAGGATTACATGCAATGTGTTTGGAAAATAGGGTGAGTCATTGTGACTCGATGTGCAATTATTCCATAATTCCACAAGCGGTCTTGGCCCCAAATCCATATCAAAATGATATACCACATATAAAGATGCAATATGTTAACCCACCCCAACCTAGTATCCATCACTACACACACCAGTACATCCATCCTCATACACACCTGAGATTTCTACAATCAACCCTCCATCCGCTACACACCTCTTTGAAGTCTATGGTGTGAGACACCTGCTCAAAGTCCACTTAAGTGGTCTAGCCACTAATCCACGTGATTACATCACCATCATCCAGGATGAGACTCGAGGTCATCATCATTCCTCAATGAGGCTCAAAGCCAACATTAATCGTGACAGAGTCACCCACATATAAATACACTTCCCATTTAAATTAGCATATCCCGAATCCATGCACATGCAGCATAAAATAGTAAACGGCAATATGATAGAATATAAACACATCCATATATATATAACATGTTTACATGCAACCACAACCATTTATCCTCAGCTTTGATATAGGTAGTAAACAAACCTGGTTTACCGGATTACCCAATGTGAGTAACAACACCACCACAGCCACCATTGCGGCTACCACTTATGATTCATACATTTTAATTAAAACAATCAAGGCAACAGTATGGTAATTACACACTTGTTAACATGTAATACGATTCCCTCTATGTCGACACTCTCGTTAACAGGCACTATCGCTATCTATCTATCCTTTTGTTCAGAAGCTGGTTCACACCTAGGCGGCCAATCACGAACCGCAGACACAACCCTCTTCTTGAACTTAGGGGTTGGGTTCACAGATCCAACCCCTCTCAACGATTGGCTAGACCACAAACTCTCGAAGCTCTTAAACTTAATCCATTAGGAACTGAATACCAGAGATCAAAGAATGCGACACGCTTCCACCTTACACCCTAGAGGATTCGGCACTAGCACAAAAGTAGTTGAAATTTAGCAACTCATAAGAAGAAGAATGAAGAAGAGTAGGCCACTAGGATTTGGTTTATGAAGGAAAGTCAGAGTTGAGAACCTTGGATGGGGATATTGGGCTAACACACAAAGGTTGAAGATGATAATGGAGTTAAGGGCTTTTGGCTTTGAAACAAAAGAAAGAAGAATACGAGATGAGCAATAGATATGGCTATGGTGCTTAAAAGAAAACGAGAACAAAACAAGAAGAGGTTTCGACACGAGAGGGATTGAGGGAAGAAAATGAGTCGAAGGAGAAGGAAGAGTGATGATTTTGGCTTGGAACAAAAATAGAGAAAAAGAGTTGAAAGAATTCGGCTTGGCTTTAGAGAGAAAAGAAGAGAAACAACCAAAATGTAAAATGTAAGATATGGGAGTGTTCAATTCTACACAAAAGAAAATAAAAGGGGTAAGGCCCTAAGTGCTTTCCAACTAACCGAAAACCACACCTCACCAAGGCCCATACCACAATCGGCCACCCCCTAACTAGCACCTAAAAGTGAAAGTCCCTCCCCCCTCCAACTCTTCCAAATTCGGCTAACACACCCCCACTTCTATCCCTTCTTTTCCTCATTACTTTTCTCCTGACCACCTATTCAAACGAGTTTGAATACTTCAAACTCCTAAATCTCCTCTCCTCCGCCTATTCAAAACTATTGACTTCTTCAACCCTCATCAACCAGAGTCTATCCTGTGCACAACACTCCCTAATCATGGCATCAAAATAAACATACAAAAAGGAGGTTCCCGTAGCTCGAACCCAAGCCTTCCCCACCTACATAAGGCGTCACTTCCCTGAGCCTTAAGTGACGTCCCTTGCCACTTTACCAAGGTCCAACTTGCATCAAAACCTACCACTAACCATACTTAACACCTACTCCAATCAGCTTTCCCCTTCTAAAAGCCCAAAATGCAAATTCCCCCTAAGGCTCTGGCCTACCCCTGACTCCTACCTAGACTCTAAAATAGCCTAGACTAGCATGACATCCATACCATCCACATGCAAACAGGTAAAATGCAAAGGCCCCGATTTAGGATGTTACACAAAGTATTACTCAATAGAAGATTGATTGATAAATCGATAAATTTGAAATAATGATTTTACAACCATGTCTTTTGAAAAGTGTTGATGAAAATTTAAGAGAAGAATTACGAGTTAAAAATATTTATATAAGTTTATTATAAAACATTAAGTATCCATTTTAGAATATCTTTGTTTAAATAAAAAAATCTCAATTAAAGAAATTTGAGCAAAAAACATAGAGTACGTCAAACATAAAGCAAAACAAAATAATCCGGAGGCCTTATTACAACGTTTAACTCAAAATATTTAAGAAATAAAGTAAACGAAATAGAAATCCAAAGTCCAAATAAAATTGTTTCTAAAGTATGGCCCCCAGCAAGTCATCTATGGCCCAAGTCCACGTCACTGAGCACTACCTGCAAGGATTAAGGAAACAGGGTGAGTTATTAGAACTCAGTGCATAACCCCCTTACCATTGTCCACTAGGCCTGAAACCTATTTAGCAATATTTTGGGCCTAAGCCCCTTTTTACATAACAATGTATCAAATATATCATATAGATGTAATGCAATCCCAACCCATCCTAATAATCCATCTACTACACACCACTCGTACCATCCATCACACCTGTGGGGATCAAGTCAACCCACCCCGCCAAACACACCAATCGTACGCATTATGCCATTTATAACAAATTTAATTGTGGGCAAGCCACCGAATCACGGTATCATATTATACGTAATAAATTGGGAGCTTAGGGCACAGTCGGGATAGTAGTGCGAGGCCCACGAACAGAGGTGAAATTATGAGTGTTTCAAGTTTATGCCATGTTTGCACATTAGTGTGAATGTTTGGTAAAGCAATTTTATTAAGTTGAGGTCAATTGGTCTAAAAATGACTAAATTGCAAAGGTTGCAATTTATGGGTTTCGAGAAGCTTTTTAAATGAAATAGCTCTAGAATACTAATTATGAGCCCTTAAATAGAAATTTACCCAACATTTAATTTGTGGACAAAATTGGCCTTAAGAGACTATTATGGAAATTTTTAAGAGGAAGGGTATTTTGGTCATTTGGCCTCATTAGTGATTAAAATAGGATAAAGATGAGAAAAATTCACTCATCTTCTTCCTTGATGCTATCGAAAATTGGGAGACACCATAGCTAGGGTTCTTCATTTTTTTTTCAAGCTCATAGTAAGTTCATCTTAGCCCCGTTTTTAATATCTTTCGTATTTTTTAAGTTCTCGTATTATGAATTAGCTAATTTTAGCTATAAAATGAGCTAAGATGCATGTTCAAAAATCTACCCATGAATGACATGCTTGTTAAATGATGCTTTATGGAAGTTTAAGAGAGTTTGATGTTAGATAAATTCTTCTCCTTAATGGATTTCATGAAAAATGGTAGTAGGGACCATTTTGTATGAGCTTAGAAAATTTGTCATATCTACTAGAAAAGTTAATTATATTTTTGTTTCATGGTACTTTTAGGGTATACCCATTTGAATGATGGATTGTTTTGTTAAATTGATTGTTGTTACGTTAATGATTAATAAATTATTAAGTTTATGAATTCAACTTAAGTATGGAGTATTTATGCATTACTATTGAAATAAATGAGTTATATGAATGTAATGAATTATGGTTAGTTTAGTAATACCTTGTAATCCTAATTCGGTGTTGACGGAAGAGGGTTAAGGGTGTTACATTTGATTGGTATTAGAGCTACAATTTAGTAAATTTTCGGACTAACGTAGCACATGTGAGTCTAGCTATACATGCCATGATTTATAATGTGATAGTGTGATGACTTCGACAATGAAATGTGTTTTCTTCTTTGATATAGTAAATGGATCCTAATCCAGGAAGTGAGCTATAGCTGATGACATTGAGAGTGTAATGCACTGCTCTGCGCAAGGGACCACGTTGGATGAATCTCGCCAATCGATAATAATATTGATGAGGGGGCTAAACAAGCCTTCTATAGTATAATGAATGATTGGTTCAATCAATACATCCGGACCAATCTGGCTGTTCAACAACCCCCGAATCTGAATACTCCACCTGTAGTATCGGTGGTACCCCCGATTGTTAATCCTGAGAAAGTAAATAAGCCTCTGAGTTGATAGAATTAGAAAACACGGAGCTCAAGAGTTTAGAGTCGAAGATGATGATGATCTTTGAATAAGCTAAATTTTGGCTCTATAACACAATTTGTGTTTTCGATGAACTATCATGCACACCGATGAGTGGTGAGTGTGCTATATTCTTATTATGGGATTTTGCCTACTATTGGTGGAGTACACTCATATCGGTTGTTCCAAAGGAATGAGTTACTTGGGACTTCTTTTAAATGAGTTTAGTAAGAAATATATCAATGAATGATTCATAGATTCAAACGCAAGGAATTTCTTGAGCTTAAATAGGTCGTATGACCGTATCCCAATCTGATGCAAGTTTGTGAGACTTAGCCGCTATGCTCATTAGTGTGTTTTGTAACACCCCATACCGAGTTCGATGCTAAGGCTGGATCGAGACATTACCATACTTGAACTCACTTAAAACATGTACTTATGGGCTATAAAATTTTGTTCCAAATTAAAAATTCTCTTCCTTAGTCTAATCATTACATTTCATGGGCCTCCACGAGGCCTTAAACACGTATCTAGAAACTTTGGAACTCAAATGAAAACTTTTTCCTAAAGCAGGGTCCTGCAGCCCATGTGACTTGGGACACGCCTGTACCTCTAAGACATGCCCGTGTCTTCCACACGTGTTCGACACCGACTAATTACACATGGCCTTGACACGCCTCGTGGATGTAAACCATGTGCTATACCTTGATATCTTGACTTATTCACACGGTTTGGGGCTGCAGCACATGTTACGACCGTGTATCAAACACACCTAAACAAACAGCGTAGGATTTACGCGTGGCTCATTTTGACTTAAAACACTAAGGTCTGCGAGGTATGTACGGCCTAGACACACCTGTGTGTCTAACAAATGTCAGGCATAAAGGCTATTTACCAAGCCTATTGCCATCCTGAAATCAAGACCAAACTCATGCTCAATTCAATACATTTTCATAAACATTACTAAATACTTCATTGATCTCCATAACATCATGCTTAGTTAATTTTGGCCAATCCTTAGCCATATACAAAAGAATAATAAACTTAATAGCCAACACTTTGGCTCTTCTTAGAATATATTCTCAAAATGAAATGCTTCATATACATGCCATACTTAGTAAAATAACTTGGCTATACCAAAATAGCGATTGATAGTGTGCTCCGAACTCCGATAACGATGATCCACGAGATTGGCTTGGCGAGAACTACATAGAAAGAAAGAATAAAAGACATAAGTTTAGCTTAGTAAGTTTGCATATAATGCACACAGCAACATGCTTGATTAATATAAACCATTTGACATAAACAATGGTATAATAGATTTCACTATAAAGCTTACTTACTCATCTTGATTCTTACATATCACATGATACTTACTAGTCTCATCCCATGGGATAAATAAGGTACATGTGTCACTTGATCACATTGATCGGTATACTTTAACATGAAAATCATAATCTTTCCATCATTCATAACATGAATAATCGCATTTCAACTTGATAATAGCTTTGCTTACTTATCTTTCTTGACATCTATTTTAACTTTACTCATTTGCCCGATGAATTTCAACGAATAACTGAGGATACTAAATCTCTTCCCATGAACTTGATACCAATGCCATACCCTAGATACGGTCTTACATGGAATATCTCATCTTGGTTTCGAGGCCATGTCTTGACATGGACTTATACGAAATCTTTCTTGTTCTCACCAATGCCATGCCTTGGCTTGGACTTACATGGGATCTCTTTCTCTTGATATCTTTTCAATTCCAAGCTTGCCTTAGACTTACATGATATCTGTTCAATGCCAAGCTTGCCTTGGACTTACATGATAACTGTTTAATGCCAAGCTTGCCTTGGACTTACATGATAACTTGTTCAATGCCAAGCTTGCCTTGGACTTACATGATAACTTGTTCAATGCCAAGCTTGCTTTGGACTTACATGATAACTTGTTCAATGCCAAGCTTGCCTTGGACTTACATGATAACTTGGCTTAATTGTCGATGCCATGCCTTGGCTTGGTCTTATCTGACCTTTCTTATCTCATGTGGTAGATCGAGTATCTGGGAAATTCATTTTTAATGGGACTTGCTCATACTTAATCTCTTTGATTTCTTTGTTTAACAAAACAATAAGCATTCCATGATAATAATGTACATTATACTAAGCAATTCAATGATAGAAATCATAATGCTTAGAAATCATACAACTTACCTCAATATACAAAATGTATATAGATATGCAATTTAGTCCACGACTTTGTTCTTGCCTCGGTTTCGATCAAGGGCTTCATTTTTCTTGATCTATAATTATAAATAGATCATTTAGTAATCACATTGACTAAATTGACTCATTACTCATACTTTGGCAAAATTATTATTTTGCCTAAACTTTCTCATATTTGCACTTTGGCCCCAAAGGCTAGTAAAATAATTCTCATTAAACTTTTTAAACTTCATGCTTAGCTGATTCATTTTCTCTACTATAACAATCATCAATTCTCACTACTTAGTATGTATGACCAATTTTCATAACTATTACAAATTAGTCCATACTATCATTTTCATAAATTTACTTAGAAAAGATGTTTATCTAACATCAAATTATCATAAACTTCCATAAAAATCATTTAACATGCATGTCATTCATGGGTAAATTTTGAACATGCATCCTAGCTCATTTATAGCTAAAATAGCTAATTCATAATGCAAGAACTTCAAAAATCGAAGAATATTAAGCAGGGCTAAAATGAACTTACTAGCAAGCTTGAAAAATAAAGAACCCTAGCTATGGAGTCTTCAAATTTTCGGCAATAAGGGAAGAAGATGAATAGATTTTTATCATCTTTTTCCCATTTTAATCATTTAAATTTATTAAATGACCAAAATGCTATTGTCTCTAAAATTTCTATTTTACTAACTCATGTCAATTTTGTCCAAAAATTATAATTTGGGAAAATTGCTATCTAAGGACTTCTAATTGATATTCTAAAGCTATTTCACAAAAGCTTCTAGAAACTCATATTTTGCAACTTTTACAATTTAGTCCTTTTGGACCATTCAACCTCGATTTAACAAAATTGCTTCATGAAACTTTCACATTAGCATTCAAACATGACATAAACCTTAAAAGCTCATAAATTCACCTCGGATTCGTGGCCTCGCACCACTATTGACTAGACCCTATGTCGGGTTGTTACACTTCTCCTCCTTAGGGGTTTAGTCCTCTAAAATCTTACCGGCCAAATAAGTTGGTCTTTGGTTTCTCATGCTCTTTTAGGTTCCCATGTAGCTCCTCTATCCCATGCCTTTGCCACAATACTTTTACTAGAGCAATACTTTTATTTCTTAGGTGTTTGACTTCCCAGCTAAAATCTTGATTGGTTCTTCATCATAAGTCATATCGGGATGAATCTCTATCTCTGCGGGGTAATTACATGGGAAGGATCGATCGGTAGTGTCTCAACATTGACACGTGAAACACATCATGTATCTTTTCTAACTCGATGATGCAGAAGCCAATCAAGCTTCTCATTAACTTTCTCAGTGTCTCAAACGGTCCAATAAAGCGTGGACTTAACTTGCCTTTCCGACCAAATCGAGAACTTTTCTCCAAGGTGACACTTTCAAAACTTTATCCCCGACTTGATACTCTCTCTCTCTTCTTTTTAGAGTGCGAATAAGATTTACATTCAAGTAAGTCGACTTTTAAACATTCTCGTATCACTTTCACTTTCTCTTGACTTCAAATCAACCCGTGAATTTGGTTTTCTTTGAGTCAATATCCAATATAAAGGCGTTGGATTTACGCCCATATAGAACCTCATAAGGCACCATCTTTTAGCTCGATGAAAAGCTATTATTGTAGGCAAATTCTACCAATGGGAGAAACTTTTCCCAACTTCCTTGGAATTCTAGAACACAACATGAAAGCATATCCTCGAGTATACTGAATCAACCTCTGAGCTAACCATCGGTTTGAAGGTGAAAAGCTATGCTAAAACTCAATTTTGTACCCAAGGCTTTGAAGCTTCTTCCAAAATTTGGAGGTGAATCTCGGATCTCTATGTAACATCCCAAAACCATTATGCGTTAAGGCGGATCGACATGTCACATGAGAAAAATGCTTTTAAGTCCTTTTTTATTAAATGCGTAAATAGATATTGATTTAAAATCAAGTAAAAGAATTTCCATTTAAAATTCTTGACAAAGTGTAACACCCAAACCCAACAACATCACGGCGGATCGACATGTTACTAGGAAAAAGGTGTGAAAGGAATCTTGTTTCTAAGGTAAGAAAAATATTGTAAAATAAAATAAAAATAAGCTATCGATTTGATTTGGGGTTTTTAAAATTAAGGGATTGTAGTTGGAGAAAATTCAGTTGTTGAGTGAAAATTATAATTTAATCGCTCATTGTTAAAAGTAGAAAACCGTTGTTTTATTACATTGCTCAAGTTTTGAAAACCCATTTTCAAATTGTTTCAATATTATCGGATGTAAAGTAAGCGTTTCTTTATGAGTTATGAATTAGTAAAACTACTTAAAGAAATTCCCAAAGTTTATCAAATAAGAAGTGGCCTTATTACAAAATGAAAATATCCTAACAAAAATAGCAATTAACATTATAAAATAAAATTAAAATCGAAACCTGCATGGCCACCTCGAGTTCGATCCAACAGGTCCAACGAGTCGAGGATTACTGCAATGTGTTTGGAAAATAGGGTGAGTCATTGTGACTCGGTGTGCAATTATTCAACAATTCCACAAGCGGGCTTGGCCCCAAATCCACATCAAGCGATATATACCATATAAAGATGCAATATGTTAACCCACCCCAACCTAGTATCCATCATTTCACATACCACCGTACATCCATCCTCATACACAGAGAGTTTCTACAATCAACCCTCCATCATTTTACACACCTCTTTGGCGATCTATCTGAGCAGACACTGCCACTCAAAGTCCACTTAAGTGGTCTAGCCACTAATCCACGTGATTACATCACCATTATCCGAGATGAGACTCGAGGTCATCATCATTCCACAATGAGGCTCAAAGCCAACATTAATCATGATAGAGTCATCCACATATAAATACACTTCCCCTTTAAATTCGTATATCTCGAATCCCATGCACATGTAGCATAAAATGGTAAATGGCGATATGATAGAGTATGAACACATCCATATATATATAACATGTTTACATGCAACCACAACCATTTATCCTCAGCTTTGACATAGGTAGTAAGCTAACTGCTTCTGGGATTACCCAGCGTGGGTAAGAACACCACCATTACAATTGCGGCTACCACATATGATTCATACATTTTAATTAAAACAATCAAAACAGACGTGTGGTAATTACACACGATAACCGCATATCTGATTCCTCCACGTCGACACTCTCGTTAATAGGCCTACCATTGCTCATCTATCCTTTTGTTCGAAGCAGGTCCATACCCAGCGGCCAATCACGAGCGCAGAGAACCTGACCCTCTTCTTGAACTTAGGGGCTAGTTTCACGAGATCTAACCCCTCTCAACGATTAGCTAGACCACCAACTCTCAAAGCTCTTAAACTTAATCCACCATAGCTGAATCTGGAGATCAAAGAATCGACACACTTCCACCTTACACCCAGAGGATTCGACACTAGCACATAAGTAGTGAATTCAGAATTCAAAAGAAGAAGAATGAAGAAGAGTAGGCCACTAGGATTTGATTTATGAAGGAAAGTCGAGTTGAGAACCTTGGATGGGGATATTAAACTAACACACAAAGGTTGAAGATGATAATGGAGTTAAGGGTTTTGGCTTTGAAACAAAGAAAAAGAAGAATAAGAGATGAGCAATAGATGTAGCTATGGTGCTTAAAAGCGAGAACAAAACAATAAGAGGTTTGACACAAGAGGGATTGAGGGAAGAAAGGAGGAGAAGGAGAAGGAAGAGTGATGATTTGATTTGGAACAAAAAGAAGAAAAAAGAGTTGAAAGAATTGACTTGGCTTTAGAGAAAAAGAAGAGAAACAACAAAATGTAAAATGTGAGATATGGGAGTGGTTCAATTAGGCACAAAAAGAAAATAAAAGGGTAAGGCCCTAAGTGCTTTCCAACTAACAGAAAACCACACCTCACCAAGGCCTATACCACAATGGCCACCCTCCTAACTAGCTTTTAAAACTAAAAGTCCCTCCTCCTCCAATTCTTCCAAATTTGGCTAACACACCCCACTCCTATCCTTCCTTTCCTTGTTGTTTCTCTCGACCACCTATTCAAATGAGTTTGAATACTTCAAACTCTAAATCTCCTCTCTCTCCACCCATTCAAAACTATTGACTTCTTCAACCCTTATCCACGAGTCCATCCTGCACATGCACTCCCTAATCTTGGCGTCAAAATAAACACACAAAAGGAGGTTCCCGCTCGAACCCAAGCCTTCCCCACCTACATAAGCGTCACTTCCTAAGCCTTAAGTGGCGTCCCTTGCCACTTTACCAAGGCCCAACTTGCATCAAAACCTACCACCAACCACACTTAACACCTCTCAATCAGCTTCCCCCTTCAAAGCCCAAGCATAAATTCCTCCTAAGGCTCGCCTACCCTTAACTCCTGCCTAGACCTAAAATAGCCTAGACTAGCATGACATCCATACCATCCACATGCAAACAGAGAAAATGCAAAGGCCCCAATTTAGGATGTTCTGATTCTACCCGCTTAAAAAAATAATTTCAACTTCAAAATTACAGTCAAAAGAGTTGAGGGTATTGCCGTCGCATCACATCCTCGGGCTCTATGTGGCTTCCTCTTCCATGATTAGAAGCATAACACCTTTACCAAGGAATTGATTTCCTCATGAGACTTTGACATCCCAATCCGAATCACCTTGGTTCCTTTTCAAAGACAAATCGGCCTCACTTCAATCTCCTCCACGGGCACAACATGAGACAGATCTGAGCGCTAGGCGTCTAAGCATGGAAACATGGAATACGTCATGGATCTGGCTCAATTATGATGGTAACTCGAGCTGGTAAGCTACTAGTCCGACACGTTTCAACACCTTATAAGGCCCGATAAACCTATGGCTCAGCTCACCCTTTCGACCAAATCTCAGCACTATCTTCCACGACGACACCTTTAAGAAAACCCTATCACCTCACTGCAAACTCTATATCTTTTAAGCTTAAGATCGGCATAAGATTTTTTCCTATCCAAAGTTTCCTTCAAACAAATTCGAATCAACTTAACTTTATCCTCCGTTTCAACAACCAATACTGGACCCAACCACTGACGTTCACCCAACTCTGTCCAACACGTGAAATTCAAAACTTCCTCCCATAAAAGCGCTTCATACGGTGCCATCTGAATACTTGCTTGGTAATCTGTTGTTGTCTGCGAACTCACTGCAGAGGTAAGTATTCTTCCCAACTACCCTAAAATCAATGGCGCAAGCCTGAACATGTCTTCGGGACTGAATTACCCTTCAATTTGTCCGTCCAATACAGTGGATGAAATCGGTACCAAAATCAACACGGTGCCCAAAGCCTAATCAGCGCCCTCTAACCACGACGTAAATCTAGGGTCCCTATCTGAAATGATTGACATTGGTACCCCATGCGAGCCTCACAATTTCTTCCACATCTGATTTAACCAACCTCTGCGAGTGAGTGACACAAATAGGTATAAAATGGCGGATTTGTCAACCTATCCACAATCACCCATCTGAGTCTTCTCTTAGTAGGCGTGAGGAAGCCCACCGACAAAGTCCATCGTGATTCTCTCCCACTTCTGCAGAATCTTCCTTTGGTTGCAGCAACCCGAAGGTACCTAATGTTTAGCTTTAACTTTGTTGACCGTCAAACACTTCCCCACAGATTGCAACTATCGCTCAACAGGGCCACCAAAATTGTTCTCGAGATCCGATACATTTTACTTCCACGGGGATGCATAGCATGTGGGCTACTATGTGATTCGGAAGAATCATCCTCAATTCCACATCCTTTGGCATGCATACCTTCCCACGAAAACACAAAACCCCATCATTGTTCACACTGTAATCCTCTATTCCACCATCTGCACTTTGTAAAGTCGAGCACTGAATCTCGTCCTGGCTTGTTTCTCTTTTACTTGACTTATCCATCTGGCTTCACTCACATTTCATTAACAAACTCTCATCGTCATACCCATTAAGATGGGCAAACATCACTCTCAAATCGATACTACCTTTCGACTTACGCGTCCACCACATTTGCCTTCCCAGTGGTACTCCATCGACGATCATAATCCTTTAATAACTCCACCCACCTTGTTGCCCTCAAGTTGGCTCCTTACGAGTCGGCGATACTTGAACTCTTATGGTCGTATGAATTACAGACTTCTCCCCATACAAATAATGTCTCCACACCTTTAGAGCAAAAACCACTGCAGCCAACTCCAGATCATGTGTGGGGTAGTTAATCTCGTCGCGATCTTAAGCGCCGAGGCATATAAGTAATAACCTTTCCCTCCTAGATCAGCACACAACCTAACCCCGTGTGAGAAGCATCACAATACACCGTGAAATCCTTTCCAGCCTCAGGCTGAATTAATACTGGAGCCTTTGTCAAAATCCTTTTTAGCTTCCCGAAACTCTCTTACTGCTTGTCCGACCATGCAAAAGGTACCTCCTTCCTCAACAACTTAGTCAAGGGTGCCGCATTTGAGGAAAAACCCTCGACAAACCTTCTATAATATCCTGCCAACCATAAGAAACTTTGGATTTTCGCCACAGACTTAGGTGGTTTCCATTCCAACACCGCCTCGATCTTCCAAGGATGAACTCTTATTCATTCAGCTGACACCACATGGCCCAGAAAAGTAACTTCCCTTAGTCAAAATTTGCACTTGCTAAATTTGGCATACAACCTCTCCTCCCTTAAAATCTGTAGAACTACCCAAAGATGCGCATCGTGCTCCTCTTCTGACTTGGAGTACACTAGGATGTCGTCTATGAACACCACTACAAACTGGTCCAGATAAGTTTGGAAAACCTTGTTCATCGTATCCATGAAAGCAGCTGGTGCGTTTGTCAACACAAACGGCATTACGAAGAATTCATAGTGCCCGCAGCGAGTCCAAAAGGCCGTCTTGTGAATATCTGCTTCCTTTACCTTAAGCTGGTGATATCCAGACCTCAGATCTATCTTCGAAAAGATCAATGCCCCCTTAATTTGGTCAAATAAGTCGCTTCTATCCTCGGTGGCGGGTACTTGTTCTTGATCGTCGACTTATTCAATGGCGATAATCTATGCACATACGCATAGATCCGTCCTTCTTCTTTACAAACAACCTTTGGTGCTCCCCATGGAGACACTAGGTGAATAAAATGCATCCAACAACTCTTGGATTTGAGCTTTCAATTCCACTAGCTCCATCGGTTCCATCCGATGAAAGGCGATGAACACGAGCCGTACATAGTAAAGCTCGATTCAAACTCTACCTCACAATCAAGGTGGCAACCGGAAGCTCTTGTGGAAAAACATCCCCAAACTCCTTCACTATTTAACCTCCCCACGGTGCTTCCTTTGCATCCATGGCACTAACAAACATTAGGAAGGCCATGCACCCTTTCTTCACCATTCTTTTTGCCTTGAGAGGCGGACACTCACGCTAGATAAATAGTTTCTCCTCTCACCTATCACCAAGACTTCTTCATCCTCAAGAGTCCTTAACATCATACACTTAGCAGACAGATCTAAAATAAATACGATACCTTACCAACCAATCCATGCCTAGGATCAAGTCAAATTCCCCAAATGGTAGCTCCATCAAGTTAGCTGGAAAAAGCGACCCTTGAACTTCTAGAGGCACATCTCTAAAGAATTTGTCTACCACTATCGATTGCCCTAAAGGACTAAATCTGATTATCTCTAGAGAGCAGATTTGAGATTCATACTCAAGGTTCCAGACACCATACTAGCAAGAGTGAGTTGACCCAACATCAATCAGTGTAATAAAGGATAACCCAAAAATGAGAAACATGCCCATTATCACGTCTGGTGCCTCCCCCTCCTCACGACGTCGGTGGCGATACACTAACCAGTGCCTCGCCTAGTACTCCACGATCCTCCGCTGTTGCCCATGACCTCATTAAAACCATTCCCTCCTCGTTTCAGACCACCCCTTGACACCTGTTGACCACCCCTTGACACCTCTTGACACCTGTTGACCACCCCTTCCTGACTGCACATACCCCTGACCTATCATCCGAGCCCTAGCCATATCTTGCAGACAATTCTTAACGAGATGATCCTTTGACCTACACTTAAAACACTCCTTGTTTCTTCCCCCTCCCGCCGTGTAATCTCCCACAATGAGCACAACATCAAAATTGCCCATGACAATGACTGTGTAGCAGCGCGAATGATCTATCTACCTAGGTCTTTTCTCGAAAACTTCACATGACCTCGACGGTCCATAACTCCTCTTATTTCTTCCTCTATCCTTATCTACATTACGCTTCTCACTCTCTTAACCTCCTCATTATCTTGGCTTTTCCACCAATAGTAAAATCTCTCTCGTTGAGGAGCTATCAACACCGTAGCTTCGTCTACAGCCCATCTTCAAATCTCACTGGCGCTCATAATCGGTTGCAACAATCCCTCGGGCATACTGATTTAACCTCGAAGAATTCGCCTCATGCTTGCTCTTGACTTACCCACGAACTAAATTCAAGAATTCCTTTCTCTGTAGCATCCACATAACTAGATCGACATATTTCCTTAAAATTTTATCTTAAAGAAATCCCAATCCACTCGATCTGGGTACCCTCTCGATGGTGAGTCACCATGGTAGGCCTCATCTCGAAGTAAAGAAATCGCACTTTAGCTTATCTTGACTTACTGCAGGTCCAAGTCATCCATAATTTTTTATTTGCCTCTAGCTAATATTTATACGTTTGGAGCTACTCAGAGATACCTCTAAATATTTCACTCAATTAGCTCGAATTAAGCTCAGGATGGACTTCGCCTTCTTTGTCCTCGTGTGCACCTGCCACATACTCTAAACCCGTAGTATTGCCTAAGATCTGCGTCGTCTCCATCTGTTTGACCATTTGTACACTACAAGTACATGAGCCAAAACCTCATTCTCGACCCATAACCAGACCCTACTGATGCGACACGATCACCCTACCCCCCACCGACCACGCATATTACGCTTGCGTCTCGAGTGCTCATGACTAAGCGTTCACAGTTTAATCTGATTTAAAAGTTTTATGCATCAGCATCTCTTTCCACTATTTAACAACGGATAGTTTTATGGAAAAGAATTTTAATAATAGTTCTTTCGAATTCGAATTCTATTTACAACATTCAGTTCTCCAGTCTGTATTTCCAAATTCTGGAGTTCACATTCAATCCACGTCAAGCAAAGCATCACATACATACATCAAACACAAGTAAACATCCATGAACTCACATCTATAATCTAGGGGTATTTTAGTCATTTCACTATCCAGGGGTATTTTCGTAATTTTATCCTATAGGGGTATTTTTGTAATTTTCCAAAATAAGGTTTCTAGGTGATTTTGCGAAATAAGGGTATTTTGGTAATTTTGCAATCTGGGGGTATTTCGATAATTTTGTAAAATTTGATAATTTCTAAATCAAGGCGTTTGATACTTTTTTCAAACCAAGGCATTTTGGGAATTGTCAAATCAAGGCTATTTTGGAAAGTTTCCACAAATCGAGGTATTTGAGAATTTTCTGAGCGAGGGTATTTTGTGATTTTACAAAATAAAATCATTTGGTCCCTTCGGGTTTTAATTATAAATTTTGGCCGTCAACAAATTCTCATGGCTAAGGTGAATAGACACTACACACGGTAGGATTCCATAAAAGAGGAGGTGAGTGACTAGGACTACTTAAATACCAAGCTCTCCTTTGGATCCAATCCTGAACATGCGTATGCTATTGCCACACCTTAGTTGTTTGACTTATTTTCAAGTTTGTTTGATTGGGTTAAGTTTTATGAAATTTTAAAGTATGATGTAAACTAGGCCTAAAGTCTATCAAATTCTACTTACACTACTCTCGTCCACTTAGAGCCCATCAAGCCCACATATATACCACGAAATGGTTTAGAGTACTTACAGTGGACTTGGTAGGAGGCGTGGAGTGCCATCAAAAGGAAAAACATGTATTTTATTCTACTATGTTTTAAAACCATTTTCAAAAATTGTTTTGGACCCAAAACCCAAAGCCAAGCTTTTAAACTTGGCTCGATACCTGAATTGTAACACCCAAACCTGGCCCAACATCACGTGGGATCGACATGTTACTAGGGAAAAAGGTGTGAAAGGAATATTGTTTCTAAGGTAAGAAAAACATTGTAAAATAAAAAAAATGTCTATTTGATTTGGGGTTTTTAAAATTAGGGGATTGTAGTTGGAGAAAAATTCAGCTGTTGAGTGAAAAATATAATTTAATACCCTCATTGTTAAACGTAGAAAACCGTTGTTTTATTACATTGCTCAAGTTTTGAAAACCCATTTTCAAATTGTTTCATTATTATCGGATGTAAAGTAAAACGTTTCTTTAACAGTTACGAATTAGTTAAACTACTTAAAGAAATTCCCAAAGTTTATCAAATAAGAAGTGGCTTTATTACAGAATGAAAATATCCCAACAAAAAATAGCAATTAACATTATAAAACAAAATTGAAATCGAAACCACCTTGTACCTCGACTCCGATCCAACCCGGTCCAACGAGTCAAGGATTACATGCAATGTGTTTGGAAAACAGGGTGAGTCATTGTGACTCAGTGTGCAATTATTCCACGCAATTCCACAAACGGTCTTGGCCCCAAATCCACATCAAAATGATATACCACATATAAAGATGCAATATGTTAACCCACCCCATCCGCTACACACCACCCGTACATCCATCCTCATACACACTGGGGGATTTCTACAATCAACCCTCCATCCGCTACACACCTCTTTGGCGATCTATGGTGTGACACACCGCCTCAAAGTCCACTTAAGTGGTCTAGCCACTAATCCACATGATTACATCACCATCATCCAGGATGAGACTCGAGGTCATCATCATTCCACAATGAGGCTCAAAGCCAACATTAATCGTGATAGAGTCACCCACATATAAATACATTTCCCATTTAAATTAGTATATCCCGAATCCATGCACATGCAGCATAAAATAGTAAATGGCAATATGATAGAATATAAACACATCCATATATATATAACATGTTTACATGCAACCACAACCATTTATCCTCAGCTTTGATATAGGTAGTAAACTAACATGGTTTACCGGATTACCCAATGTGGGTAACAACACCACCACAGCCACCATTGCGGCTACCACATATGATTCATACATTTTAATTAAAACAATTAAGGCAACAGTGTGGTAATTACACACTTGTTAACATGCAATACGATTCCCTCTATGTCGACACTCTCGTTAACAAGCACTACCGCTATCTATCTATCCTTTTGTTCAGAAGCTGGTTCACACCCAAGCGGCCAATCACGAACCGCAGACACAACCCTCTTTTTGAACTTAGGGGTTGGGTTCACAGATCCAACCCCTCTCAATGATTGGCTAGACCACAAACTCTCGAAGCTCTTAAACTTAATCCACCAGGAACTAAATACCGAGATCAAAGAATGCGACACACTTCCACCTTACACCCTAGAGGATTCGGCACTAGCACAGAAGTAGTTGAAATTTAGCAACTCATAAGAAGAAGAATGAAGAAGAGTAGGCCACTAGGATTTGGTTTATGAAGGAAATTTAGAGTTGAGAACCTTGGATGGGGATATTGGGCTAACACACAAAGGTTGAAGATGATAATGGAGTTAAGGGTTTTTGGCTTTGAAACAAAAGAAAGAAGAATAAGAGATGAGCAATAGATGTGGCTATGGTGCTTAAAAGAAAACGAGAACAAAACAAGAACAGGTTTCGTCATGAGAGGGATTGAGGAAAGAAAATGAGTCGAAGGAGAAGGAAGAGTGATGATTTCAGCTTGGAACAAAAATGGAGAAAAGAGTTGAAAGAATTAGCAGCTTTAGAGAAAAGAAGAGAAACAACCAAAATGTAAAATGTGAGATATGGGAGTGTTCAATTACACAAAGAAAATAAAAGGGGTAAGGCCCTAAGTGCTTTCCAACTAATCGAAAACCACACCTCACTAAGGCCTATACCACAATGGCACCCCTAACTAGCACCTAAAATCGAAAGTCCCTCCCCTCCAACTCTTCCAAATTCAACACACACCCCCACTCCTATCCCTTCTTTTCCTCATTGTTTTTCTCCTGACCACCTATTCAAACGAGTTTGAATACTTCAAACTCCTAAATCTCCTCTCCTCCACCCATTCAAAACTATTGACTTCTTCAACCCTCATCAACCAGAGTCTATCCTGTGCACAACACTCCCTAATCTTGGCATCAAAATAAACACACAAAAAGGAGGTTCCCGTAGCTCGAACCCAAGCCTTCCCCACCTATATAAGGCGTCACTTCCCTGAGCCTTAAGTGACGTCCCTTGCCACTTTACCAAGGTCTAACTTGCATCAAAACCTACCACTAACCATACTTAACACCTACTCCAATCAGCTTCCCCCTTCTAAAAGCCCAAAATGCAAATTCCCCCTAAGGCTCTGGCCTACCCTTGACTCCTGCCTAGACCATAAAATAGCCTAGACTAGCATGATATCCATACCATCCACATGCAAACAGATAAAATGCAAAGGCCCTGATTTAGGATGTTACACAAAGTATTACTGAATAGAAGATTGATTGATAAATCGATAAATTTGAACTAATGATTTTACAACCATATCTTTTGAAAAGTATTGATGAAAATTTAAGAGAAGAATTAGAGTTAAAAATATTTATATAAGTTTATTATAAAAACCATTAAGTATCCATTTTAGAATATCTTTGTTTAAGTAAAAAAATCTCAATTAAAGAATTTTGAGCAAAAACATAGGTACGTCAAACATAAAGCAAAACAAAAATAATCTAGAGGCCTTATTACAACGTTTAACTCAAAATATTTAAGAAATAAAGTAAGCGAAATAGAAATCCAAAGTCCAAATAAAATTGTTTCTAAAGTATGGCTGACAAGTCATCTATGGCCCAAGTCCACGTCCTTTGAGCATTACACCGCAAGGATTAAGGAAGCAGGGTGAGTTACCCTTAATGCAAAAAGGGACTTCCTGCTCAAAGCATCGGCAACAACATTCGTCTTTATTGGATGGTAGTCAATGGCCAACTCATAGCCCGTTATCAACTCTAACCATCTCCGTTGCCTTAATTTCAACTCTTTCTGCGTCATCAAGTACTTCAGACTTTTGTGATCAGTAAAAATTTCACATCTTTCACCATATAAATGGTGTCTCCAAATCTTCAAGGTGAAGACTATGGCAGCCAACTCTAAATCATGCGTCGGATAATTCTTCTCATAAGGCTTCAACTGTCTTGAGGCATAAGCAATAACCTTGCCTTCTTGCATAAGTACACAGCCTAATCTGTTTAAGGATGCATCGCTGTAAATCACAAATTCTTTCCCTGTCTCAGGTTGTACTAAAACCGGAGCTTCTGTCAACATTGCTTTTAATTTCTCGAAACTTTGTTGGCATCTTTCTATCCATTCAAACTTCACTTTTTTTGTAACAATTTAGTCATCGGGGTTGCATTCATAGAAACTCCTAATCTCAGAGATATTACTCGGTGGTTTTCAGTCCATTATAGCCGAAATCTTGCTTAGATCCACTCGGACTCCATCTCCCGAAACAATATGTCCCAGAAATCCTACTTCCTTGAGCAAAAATTCACTTTTACTGAACTTGGCATACACCTGATTTTCTCGTAGAATATGCAAAACTGTCCGTAGGTGTTCAACATGCTCATTCTTATCCCGGGAATAAATCAATATGTCATCAATGAAAATGACTACAAACTTGTCGAGGTAGGTCTAAAGATGCGGTTTATTAAATCCATGAATACCGCAGGAGCATTGTTCAAACCAAAGGGCATGACTAAGAATTCATAGTGCCCATATCTTGTTCGAAAAGTTGTCTTGGACACATCTTAATCTTTTACTCTTAACTGATAATACCCTGATCTCAAGTCTATTTTGGAGAACACATTAGCTCCTTTCAATTGATCGAACAAATCATCGATCCTAAGCAATGGGTACTTGTTCTTCACTGTCACTTTATTAAGTTAACGGTAATCTATGCACAATCTCATGGTGCCATCTTTCTTTTTCACAAATAAAACTGGAGCACCCTAGGGAGAACAACTCGACCTAGCAAAGCCATTATCTGTTAACTCTTGCAACTGTATCTTTAGCTCTTTCAACTCTGTTGGAGCCATTTTGTAAGGAGTAATAGATATCGGTACAGTATCAGGAGCTAGCTCAATATTGAAATCAACCTCCCTAACTGGTGGTAGTCCTGGTAATTGCTTGGGAAAAACATTCATGTACTCACATACTATCGGTACTGATCAATCTTTAGCTATGTTTCTTTCTCATTCATCACAAAGGCCAGATATGCTTCATACCCTTTTCTTAAGTATCTTTGTGCCATCATATGAGAAATCACTACCAGCGACCTACTCTGTTCATCAGATTCTATATGAAAAGTGTCTTCATTATCACATCTCATCTCAATGTATTTCTTCCCACAATTAACTATTACATCTTGGGTGGTCAACCAGTCCATACCAAGAATGATGTCAAACTCATCAAATGGTAGCAACATAAGATTTTCTTTAAAATAATGACCTCTAATCATTAGTGGACAACCTTTACATACTTTATCAACTAAAACACTTTTGCCTAATGGATTAGACACCTTAATCACAAATTTTGTACAATCTATAGGCATATTCATAGTAGATACTAGTTTCATACAAATGTAAGAGTGTGTGGATCCGAGATCTATTAAAGCAATAACTTTAACATCATGAAGAGAAAAGGTACCCGTAATAACATCAAGAGAAGATGCCTCTTCGTGAGCGTGAATGGCATAAGTCCTAGCAGGTGCTCTACCCACGGGTCTCGCAGCCTACTCTCTAGGGTTACCTCTTCCACTTGCCCCACTCCCCAGGTTTCTCTACGGTCTGCCTCTGACCACCCAAATCTCGGGTTCTGAGTTCTCTCTTCTTTCGTCGTCTCAAGACAATCTTTTATAAAGTGATCATGAGAACCACATCTAAAACATGCATTTTCATGTGCTCGGCATTCCCCAAGGTGACGTCTACCACACCATGGGCATTTGGGTCTATCAGATCTAATATTCCCAACACTTGCAACTAAAGTAGTCTGTGCTTTACTCCTTGAATACTATTTACCCTTATGCTTCTTTGAAAATCCAGTGGAACTAGCCGATCGGATAGGAAAATCTATTGATTTCTTGGATGAAGTTTGGAATGACTTATTCCACTATCTCTTTCTAGAGTCACGAGACTTCATTTCATATTTCTTTTTCTCTTTTACTAGTTCTTAAGCTTTACAAGCCCTTTCCACTAACACCACAAATTCTTTTAGTTTTAGGACAGCAACAACCAGTTTGATGTCCTCATTCAGCCCTTCTTCAAATCTTTTACTCATGATGGCCTCAGTTGACACCCATTCGCAAGCGTACTTACTGAGTCGTATAAACTCACGCTCATTATCAGTCACTAACGTCTTACCTTGCTTCAGTTCTAGGAATTCCTTCTTTTTCTGGTCTACAAACCTTTGGCTGATATACTTTTTCTTAAACTCTTCTTAGAAAAATTCTCATGTGACCTTTTCCCTCGGTACTACCGACACAAGGGTGTTCCACCATTGATAGGTAGCATCTCTTAAAAGAGAAACTACACACTTTATACATTCCTCAGGTGTGCATGATAACTCATTAAATACCCTGGTAGTATTTTCTATCCAGAACTCAGCCTTTTCCGGATCATCAACTTTTTTAGCTCAGAATTCTTCTGCCTCATGTTTCCTGATCATATCAATTGGAGGTTTGTGTCCTCTTACCACCTCTACTACTTGAGGGACTACGGGGATAGGTTGTGGAACAGGCGGGGTGGAAAGGGTTGTACATTCGGTTTGTACGAACGAATTTTGTGTACCACGTATTCATCATATGGAGGAAGGCTTCTCTAGCCTCTTCTCTTCCTTCTTGACTCACCGTAGTGGGTCTATTCTCATTCTCATTAGGCACCGTCCCTTCAGCAGAAGCAGGCGCGTTACTTTCTACATCATCCTCCTCAGCTCTTTTGGGATCCATTTACTATATGTATTAACATAATTTAAGTCGTCAGGAGTCATCACACTATCATTATAAAAACATTCTTACATATGGCATGTATAGCTAGACTCGTGCTCGTGCTACGTTAGTTCTAGAACCGACTAAACTGTAGCTCTGATACCATTAAATGTAACACCCCGTACCTGAGTCTGATTCTAAGACTGGATACGAGACATTACCGTACTTGAACTCACTTAAAACATGTACTTACAGGCTATAAAATTTTGTTTCGAATTAAAAATTTCTCTTCCTTATTCTAATCATACATTTTATCGGCCTACGAGGCCTTAAACACGTATTTGGAAATTTTTGAAACTCAAATGAAAACTTTTTCTTAAAACAGGGGTCACACGCCCATGTGACTTGGGACACGCCCGTGTACCCCTAGCACATGCCCGTGTCTTCCACCCGTGTTCGACACTGACTAATTACACACAGCCTTGACATGCCCATGGATATGAACCGTGTGCTATACCTTGATACACTGACTTATTC
This sequence comes from Gossypium rotundifolium, assembly GCA_025506655.1. Classification (NCBI taxonomy): domain Eukaryota; kingdom Viridiplantae; phylum Streptophyta; class Magnoliopsida; order Malvales; family Malvaceae; genus Gossypium; species Gossypium rotundifolium. Next base: position 37,986,695 of record CP106727.1, on the reverse strand, counting down.
ACACAGTTTGGGGCACACGCCCATGTTCTGACCGTGGATCACACATGGCCTAAAGAAACGACAATGGGATTTACCCATGGCTTATTTTAACTTAAGACACTAAGGTGCAGGGTATGCACGGCCTAGAAACATGCCCGTGTGTCTAACCATATAGGCACTTAGAGGCTATTTACCAAGCCTATTGCCACCCTTAAATCAAGACCAAACTCATGCTTAGTTTAATATATTTTTCATAAACATTACTACATACTTCATTGATCTCTATAACATATATGCTTAGTTAATTTTGGCCAATCACTTAGCCATATACAAAAGAATAATAAACTTAATAGCTAACACTTTGGCTCTTCTTATAACATATTCTCAAAATGAAATGCTTCCTATACATGCCATACTTAGTAAAATAACCTGACTATACCAAAATAGTGATTGATAGTGTGCTCCGAACTCCGATGACGATGATCCACGAGATTGGCTTGGCGAAACTACATAGAAAGAAAGAATAAAAGACATTAGCATTTAGCTTAGTAAGTTTGCATATAATGCACATAGTAACACACTTGATTAATATAAACCATTTGACATAAACAATGGTATCATAGATTTCAGCTATAAAGCTTGCTTACTCATACTGATTCTTACATACCACATGATACTTACTAGTCTCATCCCCGTAGGATAAATAAGGTACCTATGTCACTTGATCACATTGATCAGTATACTTTAACATGATAATCATAATGTTTTCTTCATCATTCATAACAAGAATAATACTCATTTCCAACTTGATAATAGCTTTACTTACTTATCTTTCTTGTCATCTAATTTTAACTTTACTCATTTGCCCAATGAATTTCTGCGAATAACCGAGGATACTAAATCTCTTCCCACGAACTTGATACCAATGCCATGCCCTAAATAAGGTCTTACATGGAATATCTCATCTTGGTTTCGAGGCCATGTCTTGACATGGACTTATATGAAGTCTTTCTTATTCTCACCAATGCCATGCCTTGGCTTGGACTTACATGGGATCTATTTCTCTTGATATCTTTTCAATGCCAAGCTTGTCTTGGACTTACATGATATCTGTTCACTACCAAGCTTGCCTTGTACTTACATGATAACTGTTCAATGCCAAGCTTGCCTTCGACTTACATGATAACTTGTTTAATGCCAAGCTTGCATTGGACTTACATGATAACTTGTTCAATGCCAAGCTTGCATTGGACTTACATGATATCTGTTCAATGCCAAGCTTCCCTTGGAATTACATGATAACTTTCTTAATTGCCGATGCCATGCCTTGGCTTGGTCTTATACGGTCTTTCTTATCTCATGTGTTAGAACAAGTATCCTGGGAAATTCATCTTTAATCGGGACTTGCTCATACTTAATCTCATTGATTTCTTTGTTTAACAAAACAATAATCATTCCATGATTATAATGTACATTATACTAAGCAATTCAATGATAGAAATAAAAAATCTTAGAAATCATACAAACTTACCTCAATATACAAAATGTATGTAGATATGCAATTTAGTTCTCGACTTCGTTCTTGCCTCAGTTTTGATCCGGGCTTCATTTTTCTTGATCTATAATCATAAATAGATCATTTAATAATCACATTGACTAAATTGACTCATTACTCAAACTTTGGCAAAATTATTATTTTTCCCCTAAACTTTCTCATATTGGCACTTTGACCCAAAGGCTTGTAAAATAATTCTCATTAAACTTTCTTAAACATCATGGTTAGCTGATTCATTTCCTCTACTATAACAATCATCAATTTTCACTATTTCTAGTATTAGGACCAATTTTCATAACTTTTACAAATTAGTCCATACTATCATTTTTCATGAAATCCACTTAGAAAAAGATGTTTAACTAACATCAAACTCTTATAAACTTCCATAAAACATCATTTAACATGCATGTCATTCATGGGTAAATTTTTGAACACGCATCCTAGCTCATTTTATAGCTAAAAATAGCTAATTCATAATACGAGAACTTCAAAAATATGAAGAATATTAAAAATAGGCTAAAATGAACTTACTAGCAAGTTTGAAAAAAATGAAGAACCCTAGCTATGGAGTCTTCAAATTTTCAGCAATAAGGGGAAAAAGATGAATAGATTTATCATCTTTTTCCCATTTTAATCATTTAAATTGATTAAATGACCAAAATGCCCTTCTCTCTAAAAATTTCTATTTTACTAACTCATGTCCAATTTTGTCCAAAAAATATAATTTGGGCAAATTGCTATCTAAGGACTTCTAATTGATATTCTAAAGCTATTTCATACAAAAAGCTTCAAGAAACTCATATTTTAAAACTTTTGCAATTTAATCCTTTTAGACCATTCAACCTCGATTTAACAAAATTGCTTCATAAAACTTTCACACTAGCATGAAAACATGACATAAACCTTAAAAACTCATAAATTCACATCGAATTCATGGCCTCACACCATTATTCCCATTAGGCCCTAAATCGGGCTATTACATCTTTCATTTGAGGCTACTATGTGCCGAAGATTTGAAGAAGGATTAAACGAAGATCTAAAATTATTTGTTGGCATACTTAAAATAAATGAGTTCATGGTACTTGTTGAGCGAGCTTGTAAAGCCGAGTTTGAAGTTGGAGACTTCCGTAAGAGATCAGCGGGTAAATTTCCTCAAACGTCATCAAAGAAGTTCAAAAATGATAGTAGCCGATCCAAAGCTAACACAGGGATCTCTATATGAGAATGACCACCAGTGAGTTCACGAGGTACCACGATTGCTACTGTTGGCAATAATCGATCGAATAAGCCCGAGTGTCAACAATGTGGTAGATGACATTTTGGTGAATGTTGAGGTAAATCGACAATCGCACTTGTTACAAGTGTGGTTCGTAAGACCATTTTATTTGGGATTGCTCGAGACAGCTGAAAAGGACAATGCTCAAAGTGCAAGACCGACCAGTATTGCAGCTAAAGGTAGACTATCTCGTAATGTGAGAGGGAGGAGTGGCACTCAGAGAGGGATTACGGATGCGACTATTCGATCAGAGGCCCGTGTACCAGTTAGAGCCTATGCCATTCGTGCCAGAGAGGATGCTTCATCCCCAGATGTCATCACCGGTATATTCACTCTCTTTGATACTAGTGTAATTGCTTTGATTGATCCGGGTTCAACCCGTGTGTAAAACGTTAGTAGCCAGAAAGAGTCTACCTGTTGAGTCTACTGAGTTTGTGATTTGAGTTTCGAACCCCCGGCGATGTGTGCTAGTTGATAGAGTGTGTAAAAATTGCCCTTTAATGATTCGAGATTCATGTTTTCCAGCTGATTTGATGTTGCTACCATTTGATGAGTTCGATATTATCCTCGTTATGGATTGGCTAACTACGCACGATGCAGTAGTTCGATATTATCCTCGTTATGTGATCGATAGTAAAGTGACTGAAAAGAAGATTGAATATGTACTAGTTGTTTGTGAGTATTCGGATGTATTCCCGGAAGAATTACCGGGATTGCCACCTGTTCGGGAAGTAGAGTTTGGTATTGAGTTAATGCCAGGGACGACCAAATTAAAAGAGTTGAAAGCTAAGTTGCAAGAATTGATAGATAGAGGTTTTGATTGACCGAGTTTCTCTCCCTAGGGTACGCCAGTTCTATTTGTGAAAAAAAAAAGGATGGAACTTTAAGAATGTGCATTGACTGCCGACAACTCAATAAAGTGACCATAAAGAATAAATATTCGTTGCCACGTATTGACGATTTATTTGATTAGCTTAAGGGAGCTTTGGTATTTTCAAAAATTAAACTGAGATCAGGTTATTATCAGCTGCGAGTTAGAGACTCAGATGTATCTAAGATTGCCTTTCGGACGAGATACGACCATTATGAGTTTTTAATGATGCTGTTTGGATTCACTAATGCTCCTGTTGTTTTCATGGATCTAATGAATCGATATTCAGACCATATTTAGATCAGTTTGTGGTTGTATTCATAGATGATATTCTTATCTATTCGCGTGATGAAACCGAGCATGCTGAACACTTGAGACTTGTGTTACAGATTTTGTGTGATAAGAAATTGTACGCGAAATTCAGCAAATGTGAGTTTTGGTTGAATGAAGTCAATTTCCTGGGGCATGTTGTTTCAGTATCAGGCATTCGGGTTGACCCGAGTACAATCTCAACTTTACTTGATTGGAAACCCCTGCGAAATATTTTTAAAGTTTAGAGTTTTCTAGGACTTGCCGGGTACTATAGATGCTATGTGAAAGGGTTTTCTATGATTGCAGCTCCGATGACAAAACTATTACAGAAAGATGTTAAGTTTGAGTGGTCAGAGAGGTGCCAGAAGATTTTGATTAGCTAAAAACCTTGTTAACAGAAGCTCCAATGTTTTTTCATCTAGAATCGGGTAAAGAATACGTTATCTTCAGCGATTCATCCTTAAATGGTTTGGGCTGTGTTTTGATCAGGAGAGTAAAGTTGTAGCCTACGCCTTGAGACAGTTGAAGCCAAACGAAAAGAACTATCCGACTCACGATCTCAAGGTGGCTGCCATAGGTTTCGCTTTGAAAATATGGCGTCACTATCTATCCAGTGAAAAATGCCATGTCTATTCTGACCACAAGAGTCTAAAATACTTAATGACTCAAAAGGATCTGAATTTGAGACAACGACGATGATTAGAATTGTTAAAAGACTACGAGCTCGTGATTGATTATCATCCGGGAAAGGCCAACGTGGTTGCTGATGCCCTAAGTCAAAAATCACTATTTGCTCTACGTGCAATAAATGTTGATATAATTATGACTGATGATGGTGTGACTATTGCAGAGTTGAAAGCGAAACAATTATTCATTCAACAGATTTGTAAAGCTCAAAAGGTTGGTAATGATTTATTAGCAAAAAGGAATCATTGTGGTTCGAATACTGATTCAGAATTTCAGATTGATGCTGAGGGATGACTATGGTTCAAAATCGAATATGTGTGCCTAAGAATCCTAAGTTGATTCGAATGATTTGCGATGAAGCTCATAATAGTAGATTATCAATTCACCCGGGTAGTAAGAAGATGTATAATGACTTGAGACAACATTATTGGTGGCACGGTATGAAATGAGATATTTCAGACTTTGCGTCGAAATGTTTAATATGTTAACAAGTAAAAGCCGAGCATCGGTGTCATCAAGATTACTTCAACCGATTATGATACCTGAGTGGAAATGGGATCGAGTCACAACGGATTTCGTGGCCGGGTTATCGTTGACGCTGAGCAAGAAAGATGCAATCTGGGTTACTATTGATTATTGACAAAATCAGCCCATTTTATTCCGGTACATACGAATTTCTTGCTTGATAAGTTAGCTGAATTGTACATTTCTCAGATCGTACGATTGCACGGAGTACCTATTTCTATTGTTTTGGCTAGAGATCCAAGTTTACATCGCGATTTTGGAAGAAACTGTAGGATGCTCTAGGTACTAAATTGCACTTTAGTACTACTTTCCACCCTCATTCGGATGGTCAATCCGACGTGTTATTCAAATACTCGAGGATATGTTGAGATGTTGTATTCTTGAGTTTGAAGGTACATGGGAACGATATTTGCCTTTGATTGAATTTGTGTACAATAACAACTTTCAAACGAGTATCAAAATGGCACCTTACGAAGCTTTGTACGGTCGTAAATGTCGTACACTTTTATATTGGACCGAGCTAAGTGAAAGCAAGATACACGGGGTTGATTTAATCAAAGAGACTGAACAGAAAGTAAAATATGATCCGAGAAAGTTTGAAAGCTACATTAGATCGTCAGAAATCATATGCAGACTTGAAACGTAAAGATATAGAGTTTCAGGTGGGTGACCGAGTATTTTTGAAAGTCTTATCGTGGAAGAATATACTTAGATTTGGTCGTAAAGGAAAGCTGAGTCCGAGATTTATTGGGCCATACGAGGTTATTGAGTGCATCGGGCCGGTTGCGTACAGGCTGATGTTGCCATATGAGGTAGACAAGATCCACAATGTTTTTCATGTATCGATGCTTTGACGATATAGATTCGATCCTTCTCATGTGATTAGCCCGTCAGAGATTGAAATTCAACCTGACTTGACTTAGGAGGAAGAACCGATTCGCATTTTGGCTCGTGAAGTGAAAGAGTTACGAAATAAGAAAATCTCATTGGTTAAAGTTATGTGGCATAAACACGGGATTGAGGAAGCAACCTGGGAACTTGAAGATTCAATGAAAGAATGCTACCCACATTTATTCATTGGTAAGATTTTCGGGGACGAAAATACCTTAAGGGAAGAGTTGTAACAACTCGATTTTAGTCCTAATCGAAACGGTGGTTTTAGGACCACGAATCTGAGTCAAAAAATTTAAATATTATTTTCTGAGTTATTTTTGTGTGAATTGCTATGTGTGAAATTTTCATGATTTAATTTTGTCATTTGAGTGTCGAATTATTAAAATGGGCTTAATCGCGTAAAGTGAAAATTTGATAGTTTAATGTGTTAGGACCAAATTGTGGATGTCTTTTTAATTAGAAGCATTTAAAATGCAAAAAGACCACTTTAATGATAGTGGTCGGTTATGTACTTTAATGACCTTATAGCATAATGTTTTATTAAATTATAACAAAGGTTGTAATAGTAATTAAATAATAAGTTAATATATATGTTAATAAAACATAATATGATATCATTTTTGTTCATCTTTCCTCTTGACCGAATACATGAAACAAAAGAAAAGAAATAGACAAAGCTTGGTTCGGCCATTATTAAGCTTAAATTAAGGTATGTAACTAGCTCAGTTTTTAATAATTTTTACGTTTTTGAGATCGTTGCTTCGAAAACTATCAGACCCATGTTAGAATTTTTTATTTTGATGCATGTGTGATGTTCGGCCATGAATGGAAACTTTTGTTTTGTGATGTTTGATGATTATATATTAAAGATATGTTTTAGATTAACATGTCTTATATTGGGAATTTTGATGCTTTTGAGTAATTAGGACTAAATTATGAAATTTGTAAATTGAAGGGTTAAAATGTGAAATAAATGGATTGTATGGACTTGTATGGACATGAGTAGCATTCGGCCCTAAAGGAGTATGTTCAAATTTTGTATATTTTGTGTTTTATGCAATAAGGACTAATTTGTAAAAATTATAAATGTCAGGGGTAAAAGCTTAAATTTGCATAATTATCTGTTTTTGGTTGAAAGAAAATATATTTGAATGAGTTTAATTTGTAATTATTTAGATCAAGAACAAAAAGAATCAGGATTGGATCGGGGAAAAGCAAAGTTGAACGAATAGTGGGAAACCTAATCCGTCGATTTTCGAGGTGAATTTTTAAGCAATTGGTTGAATTAAATTTTATTCTATATTATTATGAATATGTTAAAGTGAAGCAAATATAATGTCGAATGTGGCATGGAATATATTATGTATTAGCCGAATGTGTGGCTAGTATACATAAATAAATAAGTTTTGATCATTTGAGTTGGATAAATGTGTGTATATATATGTGTGTGTGTTAAGAGGAAGTTAAATGTGAAAATGATAGAAGAGTTGGTTGTATTTAAATAGGTAGATTTATATGTGTAATTATTATTGTCGAATGTGATGATGTTGAAAAGAGAAATGAGTTGTTTTGAACATGTATATATATATGTGTGTGTGTATGTATGAATGAAAATGGAATCATAAGTGTTTTTATGAAGAGAGGAAGGATCGATTAAAGGGCACTATGTGTGCGAGCTTAAATACCGAGCACTGTGTGTGAAATCGATCGTATGGCACTAAGTGTGCGAAAAATAAGTAATGGCACTAAGTGTACGATACATTACTGGTAATGGCACTAAGTGTGCGATACATTACAAGTTAATGGCACTACGTGTGCACTTTATTAAAGTAACGGCACTAAGTGTGCGATATGTTACATGAATTGTACTGTGTGTGCGGGTTTGCGGATCCTCCAAAGATATAAATAAATGAATGGTGAATAACGAGAGGAAATTAACAGGTAAGTGATGCAGGATAGTTGAATAATTTTAATACTAATGAGGTAAGTTGTTCTTGTTTATGAAATTATAGAAATGAAATGTGATCATTAATCTTTGAGTTGTTTGAGGTGGAAGAATGATATATGAGTATTTGGTTTTGAAACTATTAATTATGGTAAATATTGAATGGTGACATGTTATATATTTACGGTTATGAGTTAGTTCATGATCAAGTTAAATTGATTTAATTCGTATAATGTTTAATTGTTTATTATACCATTGCTTATAATTTACTAAGCTATGTTAGGCTATTGTGTGTGTTCATTTGACTATTTTATAGATTTTGGATTCTAAGTTCGAGCTCAGGGATCATCGTCAAAGCCAATCACACTATCGTCAATACTTTGGTACCTTTTTGTAATTGAACTTAAAGTCCATGGCATGTATAGGCTAAGTTACTTTTTGAATTGACTCAAATGGTGTATATGTGAATGTATGTAAATGCCATGCGAAAGTGGCTTATTTTCTATGCTTGGGTTAGTTGAATATGCTTGAGATTATGTATATGGTTGTGCATTTTTGGTCTTGATATAAGCTTGTTTTGATATATGTGTTCACGAAATTATGAAAGGTATTTTATTGATATGTTTCAAACGAATACTACATGTATGACTTTAAAGCTAACTAATGTTAATATATGCTTATCATAGATGAAATTATGTTCGGTTAATGCTAGATGTTTATTGAAGAAGTTGAATGAATGTACAATTTGATTAATTTGGTGAATAAGTGCTTAAATTTTGTTTGAATGATTAGCTAATTAAGTTTTAAATAGGAAAGCAAACCATAGTCACAGCTTAAATACTTTGTATGAAAGTCATATTAGTTAACCGAATATGTATATACATATATATAGTTAATTGATTAGTTATGTGTATGATTGTGTCTAAGTTTACTTATATACTTAGTATGCCGTGTGGATATTTTAGGTTAATAAGTAAGGTAGTCGATTTGTGCATGTGATAAATGGTTTAAATCATATATGTGGATTGACATGGTTTAAGAATTTTGCAAGTTAAGTCTATCTTTATTTCATGGTACTTTCAGGTATACCCATTTGAATGATGGATTGTTTTGTTAAATTGATTGTTGTTCATTAATGATTAATAAATTATTAAGTTTATGAATTCAACTTGTAAGTATGGAGTATTTATGCATTACTATTGAAATAAATGAGTTATATGAATGTAATGAATTATGGTTAGTTTGGTAGTACCTTGTAACCCTAATTCGGTGAGGGTTAACGGTGTTACATAGCATAGGTTGGTATCAAATTGCATTAATTTGTGTTTTTATGAAATAAGGACTAAATTGTAAAAGTTGTGAAATTCTTGGGGCAAAAGTGTAAATGTGCTTTCATAAGTGTTTTGGATTAAATTGAATAGAAAGATTATTAAATAAGCTAAATTTGATTACATATAGATCAAGAAAAATGAAATTCGGATCTAGATCGGGGAAAAATAATGTACTCGACTAATCGACTTATTTCATTATTCTTATGATCGAGGTAAGTTTGTATGATTAATAAGCTTAATGTTATATGTGTTTATATGATTAAATATTATAATTGTGATATTACGACACTACGGAATCTATTGACAAAGCATTGACACAATGAGAATCCCAGTTGAACCTTAAGAATAGAGAGGATACTAGTGACATGTCATTAGGGGTTATTGTGATTATATGATCTGGGTGCTAGTCCTGTACGTCCTACTGGTGGCTAAGTATATCGGCATGTGTTGCGGTTACTTGACAGCTTGTGTGAGCAGCACCGTGTAGCTACGTCTTGACTAACAGCTTGTGTAAGTAGGCCCGTTAATTGCTCGAGTTTAAGCATATATGTTATTTGAGATTGAGATATCATTGGATATATCTGTGGCACTTTGGTGTGAGATTCCCGAGTATCTTATATTAGTCCGAATGGTTCAACGGGAAAATATAATGGTATGAGGATGTAAGCAATGAAGCAGATCTTTTCAAGTACTCGTGAAAAGTTTGGCAAGTAAGTGATAATTAATAAGTTCATATGAAAAGTAAGTGAAAGTTGATGAATTTATACATGATACTTAGAATTATGGAAATGTGAAAATTGTTGAGTATAATGTATTACTTACATTTACTTATGATCTTTAAATTGTAAATGAATTTGCAAATTATACTTATTAATCATATGAACTTACTAAGCTATAAAGCTTACTCTATTTATTTTACCGTGTTTTATAGTGATTTCAAAGCTAGCTCAGATTCGGGGATTGTCGGATACTTTATCACACTATCAAGCTATCATTTTGGTACTTTTGAATCTATGTTTTTGGAATATATAGCATGTATAGGAACTTGGTTCATTTTGGTATATAAGTTGATGATGAATTTAGCCATTAAAATTGGCTTGTAAATGTTTATGGGTTGGTTTGTATATATAGCCATGAGAGTTGGCTTAATTTGGTTTGTTTGGTTGTGTATACATATGTGCTTATGGTTTTTGTTGTGTGTTTAATGATGGATATGTTATGCTTGTTGATGTTGGTAATAAGGGGTACTAAATGGTTGAGAATTGAATTTGATATGTAACATCCTTAAATAGGGGCTATTATGTTTGAACTGTTTGCATGTGTATGGCGTGAGTTGCATTATTAATTGAAGTGTTTTAGGGTCTAGATATAAGCCAAGGGTAGGCTCGAACTATAGGGAAAATTTTATTTTCAAGCATTGATTCAAGAGAGCTGAAGGAGCTAGGGGTTAAGAATATTTCATGGCAAACTGTACCACAAGAAGTGCCTTGGAAAAGTGGCAAGGAGGCGCCACTTAGGGCTTGGAGAAGGGATGCCTCAAGGGGGAGCAAGGGAGCTCAGGTTCGAGCAGCAAAAATCCCATTTTCTGCTTACCATTTTTGACGCCAAGGAGGGAGGAGTTATGCTCAGCTCAAACTCTGTCAGATAAGATTTAAATGAGTGGAGAAGAGAGGATTTATGAGTTTGATCAATTCAAACTCATTTGAATGGTTGGCCAGGAGTGATTCAGGGAGTTTACCGAAATCTGGACTCTAGTGTGAGGAAGAGCAATCGGTTGGGAGACTAGGGGGAGTGCCAAAATTTCTAATGACATTTTTGGCTAGCCTTTGTCATAGAGCATTCGGTTGTGAGCTAAGCCAAAACCCCCTTTAGACTAGCCGATTTCTTCCCTTGATGCACCATTTGACTCCTAAACATCTAGCCAAATCTCCCTCTTCCCCTATTCTCTTCTTTTCTTTTCCCTCATACTTGTTCCAAAACCCCATCAACAACATTCTTTTCTCTTCATTCTCTCTTGTGCCGAAACCTTCTTCTTTTTCCTCCTTTTTGCCGAAACTCCCTTAGTCTCTTCTCTTTAAACCAAAGCCGAATACCATTCATCTTTCTTCCATTCTCTCCTTCCACTTTGGCTGAATACCATTCATATTTCATAAGCCACTGTCAAAATCACTCAAAGTCTCCCCTTCTCATTTTTTTTGGCCTAATATCAATCAAGTAGGGACCTCCCTTGATTTCTTCTCTAATCGGTTTTGGAAGGGGTAAGTGTTCTCGGCCAAATCTCTGTTATCTTTTCTTTCCGTCGACATGTGTAGGACAAAAGCTGAATTTTGGCATTTGTTTTTACTTTTAATCAACTATGCAATTGATTTCTTTTAGGATCTCCATGATTTTGAAGTAGTAGATCAGAGTCATCTATTCTCTGTCAATCGGTCCTAGTAAGTCAGTGGTAAGGTTTCATGCCGACTCAATCTTTCTCCTAGTTATTCAAAAAGCCGAAGGCTATTACTTCATGTTGTTTAGTTTTGGCTGATCGTAGGGGAATGTTCATCGTAGTGGGCTTCGGGATTTGTTTGGAGTATGAAAGGAATCAAGGTAAGGGTGGTAGTTCTGTGCGTCCACTTTTCAGGATTTACAAGTGTAGCCGAATGGCTTTTTCCTAACAATTGTTATTGGCTGAATGTAGGAGGGGGAAAACTATTGTGTTAGATCATGGTTTTCGGGATTCGATAGTTGCGTTCGTAACCAGGTGTGTAACTTACACACTTCATAATCTATGTAAACCTGTTAATAACTTAAAACTGTGTTAAAAGCCGAAACTGTGTAGATTTCGATTTGGTACCTTTATGGGTATGAGCAAGGATTATGGGTAAGTCCATTTTGGTTGAGATTATGGCACATGATTTCTGATCTTAATATCTATGTCATGTTTGATATATGTTTAATGATTAAGCATGATAGCATGATTTGTATGTGCATGAGCATTTATGTGGGGGATATGAGAGGAGGGGGAAGATTGATATCTGTGTCTTTGGGTCACCAGTGGTTTGGCACCACTAGTGGTTTGGTACCACAATTGATAATTGTGACTTTGGGTCACCAGAGGTTTGGCACCTCATAGCAACTCGTCCCAATGGCTTAGCACCACAGTGGGTTGGCCCCACATTTGATGAAACGGGATTGTCGCCAGTGATTTGGCATCACAACGTGGGTTGGCCCCACATATGGATTATTTGTGACTTTGGGTCACCAGTGGTTTGGCACCACATTATTATTGATATCAGTGACTTTGGGTCACCAGTGGTTTGGCACCACCAGTGGTTTGGCACCACCAGTGGTTTGGTACCACACGGGGTAGAAAAAGGAGTTGTGGATGGCTAGGTTTGGGTGCATGATATGTTTGCTTGATTATGACTTGTGTAAGTATGTTGCTATAATCGGGAGGGGGATTATGCACTGAGTCTTGGTGACTCACCTTCTCCCTTATCTTATCAGGTGACTCGTAGATCACGAATGCGGAGCCAGGTGGACTCGAGGTGGCCATGCGACATCTATTTCGGTTTTATTTAGACTTTCGATTTGGAGTATTTCCATTTTAAATTGATTTTATTGGGGTTTGTAATAAGGCCATTAGTATTTTTTTTAGGGTTTTATTATATCTGCTTTAATTTTTTAGATGCTGTTAAGTAAACTGATTAACGTGTTTTAAATAACTTAATAACCAAAGTTTTCAAAAAATATACAACACAACGGATTTTTCTCAAATCTTACCATCGGGTAACAATATTTTCAAGAGGATAACAAGGTTGGCTCGAATGTTTTCAAGAAAATTCTAAGTTTTCCATGTTCAAAGACAAACGGTTTTAATTTAACTAAGTAAGAATTACTCAGGTTTCAATAGGTTTAACGTTTTCTATTGAGCAATGAATGATGAACGAATTTTAAAAAGCCTTTCGAAATTTCAAAGCAAATAAAGAAGTTCTTTTCGCTGAAACTAAACCGACAACTTGTTTTCTTCAAAACATTTTCACTCCGTGACATGCCTGATTCGATCGTGGTGTGTTGACCGGGTTTGGGGTGTTACATTTTTGGTATCAGAGCCAAGTTTAAAAGCTTATCTGTGGGCCCGAGGCCCAAAATATTTAAAAGTAGGGTTTTGAAAAGTTTTGTGGGAAATGTACATGGTTTGAACAGCATGGCACCGAGTCTCCAGCACTAATCCGCCCAGGTAAGTATCCCTAACCATTGTGTGATTTGTATGTGGAAGAAATGGGTATTTTGGGATCGTAGATTAGTAGATTAGGAGTTATTGAACCTTAGGAATAGCCTACTCAAACGCAAAATTTAATAAGACCTAAAGATCAACTAAATAAACCTGTGAGTACGTCGCTGAGTTAAGGGTGTGGCAACCGTTGTGCGCTTGTCTAGGAATGGATTCAGGGGGAGCTTGGTATTTAAGCAGTCCTAGTGGCTCACATCCTCTTCACTCGTATCCTACCTGGTGCGTAGTGACGGTTCACCCTAACTGAGACAACTTAGTCACAGGCTAAATTCAATAACTAAAACCCGAAAGGGACCAGCCACCTTGTTTTGAACAACCCTAAAATTAAACCTTGGTTTTTGAAATTACCAAAGTACTCTTGATTCGAAAAATTCACGGTTTGAAAAATGACCAAAATCCCCCTGATTTGTAAATTGACCAAACTACCCCTGACTCGTAAAATTACTGAAATATCTTCGGTATGGAAATTGCTGAAGCACCCCCGAATTAAAAATTTCCAAAATACCCTTATTTCATAAAATCACCTGGAACCATATTTTGGAAAATTACAAAAATGCCCCTGGTTTATGAAATTACCAAAATGCCTCGATTTTTAGAATTTTTAAAATACCTATGATTTGTAGAGATTTTTGAATTATCCCTGATTTATTACTGAAATACCCCGATAGGTTAAATTACGAAAATACCCCCGGGTAGTGAAATAACGAGAATACCCCTACAAGTGGAGTGTGGGTGGAGGATGTTATTGATGAATGAATGTGATTCACTGAATTAGGATAGAAGACTTAAAACGAAAACTTTGTGATGATCGAAAGAACTACTACTAAACTTCTTTACATAAAACTTGTTCGTGGGTAATCAGTGGGACAAAAACTAATGCATAAAACTTTTTAAAGCAGATTAAGGCGTGAGCATAGTCATCAGTTCTAGGGGACGTGGTTGTAATGTGCGAGGTCGTGGTAGAGGCAGAATGACCGTATCGGAACTAATTAGGTCTGGTCAAGGGTTAGAGAATGAGATACCACCACCACCAGCTGCTGGTGTTGAGTACCGAGATCGACGGGGATGATGCGATTATCGCAGCGATCTTCATGGTGCTTGAAAGAGTGGTGGGCGGTGGAATATGGGAGCTCAAAAATCTGTATCTGAGCGACTCCAATCCAATAGATCTGAGGTATTTCGAGGTGTTTCTGGTGTGGCGCCCAATACAGCTGAGTATTGGTTGGAGGCGACGGAATGAACCATGGATGATTTGGATCTAACGGCTAAGGAAAAACTGAAAGGGGTAGTGTTGCTTCTCCGAGATGAGTCATACCAGTGGTGGCTCACGGTTCGGGATGGTGCTACAGTGGATGATCTCACTTGGGATTATTTCAAGGTGGCTTATCAGAAGAAGTATGTTGGGACCAGTTATATTGATGCGCAGAGGAAGGCATTTCTGAGGCTGGTTTAGGGGAGTAAGTCCGTAGCGGAGTATGAGGCAAAATTCTTGAGGTTGAGCCGGTATGCTCGTGGTATTGTGGCTACGGAGCATGAGCGATGTGTCAGGTTCGAGGATGGACTTAGGGATGAGCTGAGATTACCAATTGCTCCACAGCAGGAGCGAGAGTTTGCTGTGTTGGTAAAGAAGGCTAAGGTAGCCAAAGGGGTTAAGGAATCAGTGAGACAGAATACG
Source organism: Gossypium rotundifolium (assembly GCA_025506655.1). Taxonomy (NCBI): domain Eukaryota; kingdom Viridiplantae; phylum Streptophyta; class Magnoliopsida; order Malvales; family Malvaceae; genus Gossypium; species Gossypium rotundifolium. The sequence goes on along the minus strand of CP106727.1, from coordinate 37,971,366 downwards.
GATAGGAATAGACAGAAGAGAGGGTTTGGACCATCTGGATCAGCCAAAAACTCTCTAAAAAAGGCTAGGCAAGGTGGGCCGAATCAGTCTGGGAGACCTGTTGCTAATCAAGGACCAGCGCAGTGTAATCGGTGTGGAAAATCTCATTGGGGAGGATGTTGGACCGGTGGCAAAGGATGTTTTGAGTGTGGATCGCTGGATTATCGTATGAGAGACTGCCTACGAAAGTTAGCCAGGATTCAATCTGAGGGGCAGGGCCGTGCTCAGTTTAGGAATGAGGGACCGCAACTGCAGAGGGGTCGTGGTGCTGGTAAAGGAGGAAATGGTTCTGGTCGGGTCCGTGGGGCACCGGGCAGAGGTGCAGGCAACACTAAAGCAAGACAACCTGGATTGGTATATACAGTGAGGCGTTGAGAGAAAGGCGACGCACCGGGCGTTCTAACCGGTACGTTCCTAATATTTGGATTACCATATACTACTTTGATAGATGTGGGTTTGACGATTCGTATGTTGCTAGTAGTATAGTAGAGACTATGAACTTAGACTTTGAGACTACTTCAGGAGATGATGATGAATTAGCCCTCTAGGTCACTCAGAGGAATAAATAAGTCGATAGGGATGTACCCTTGAACTCCAAGGTAGTATTTGTGGTCGATCCGATGGAACTAGCTCGAGGAGTTCGATCCGATTCTTGGGATGGACCACTGGTGAAGTATCAAGCGAGTTTGGATTATGCACTAAGCACATGGTTTTGAAAATGGTTGAGGTGGAGAAGTGGCGATGATAGGTAATAGAAGAGATTATCTATCCAATGTGGTGTCAGCTTTGAAAGCTGAGAAGATGGTCAGGAAGGGCTGTGAGGCGTTTCTGGTTCGTGTGTGTGCCTTGGAGGCCATGGAGTCAGCAGTGGAGAATGTCTAAATAGTGAAGGAATTTGCTGACGTATTCCCTGAAGAACTTTCGGGTCTGCCTCTGGATCGGGAAGTTGAATTCGGTATAGATTTGTTACCCAGAACTGTGCCAGTGTCTATTGCCCCGTATAGAATGGCGCCAAAGGAATTTGTGGAGTTGAAGGCTCAGATCTAGGAATTTTTGGACCGGGGTTTTATCCGGCCAAGTGTTTAGCCTTGGGGAGCACCGGTGCTCTTTGTTAAGAAGAAGGATAGTACAATGCGAATGTGCATAAACTATCGCCAGCTCAACAAGCTGACGATCAAGAACAAGTATCCGTTGCCAAGGATCGACGACTTATTTGATCAGTTTAAGGGGGCATTAATTTTCTCGAAGATCGATCTAAGGCCGGGGTATCATCAGCTTAAGGTGAAGGCGGCTGATATCCACAAGACGACATTTCGCACTCAGTATGGGCACTACGAGTTTCTGGTAATGCCGTTTGGGTTGACTAATGCACCGGCGACATTCATGGTCATGATGAATCGGGTGTTCCAGCCGTACTTGGACCAATTTGTCGTGGTATTTATAGGCGACATATTGGTGTACTCGAGATCTGAGGAGGATCATGATGCGCACTTGTGGGTAGTTTTGCAAATCCTGAGGGAGAAGCAATTATTTACTAAGTTCAGTAAGTGCGAGTTCTGGCTCAGGGAGGTGACTTTCTTAGGTCACGTGGTGTCAGCTGAAGGGATTAGAGTGGACCCTCACAAGATTGAGGCAGTATTGGACTGGAAACCGCCTAAGTCAGTAGCAGAACTTTGGAGTTTTCTAAGTCTGGTAGGGTATTACCGAAGATTTGTAGAAGGATTTTCACTGATCGCAGCACTGTTGACCAAGTTATTGAGGAAAGGAGTTCCATTTGTATTGTCTGAGAACCAATAGGAAAGTTTCGACAAGTTGAGGAAGATTCTGACGAAAGCTCTAGTTTTGGTTCAGCCTGAGGCAGGAAAGGAATTCATGGTCTATTGTGATGCATCGCATACTGGCTTGGGGTGTGTGCTGATGTAGGAAGGGAAAGTAGTGGCATATGCGTCTCGACAACTAAGACCGCATAAAGTTAACTATCCGACACATGACTTGGAGTTGGCTGCAGTGGTTTGCCCATCTTAGCTTGTATGACGACGGGAGTCTTTTGGTGGAATTATAGGTTAAGCCAACTTGGGTAGAGCAGATTAAAGAGAAACAATTAGTGGATGAGGGTTTGAATGCTCAGAGATTGCAAGTGCAGAGTGGTGGTTTGGAAAGTTACAGCTTAACCAACGATGAAGTGTTGTGCTTTCACGGGAGAGCTTGTATGCCGAAGGATGTCGAGTTAAGGCAGAGGATTCTTCAGGACGCACATAGCAGTCCATATGCTATGCATTCTGGAGGTAGCAAGATGTACTGTGATTTGCGAGAGCAGTTTTGGTGGCCAGGTCTAAAGCGGGAAGTGACTGAGTTTGTGGGGAAGTGTCTAACGTGTCGTGAGTCAAAGTCGATCATCGATTCTTGTCGTCGGGTATACTTCAATTGGTAAAAATCCCTCAGTGGAAGTGGGAAAAGATCACTATGGACTTTTTTAGTGGGCTATCCCATACGCCTAGCAAGAAGGACTCGGTCTAGGTGATTGTGGACCGTTTGACTAAATCGGCTCATTTCATACCGGTAAGGGTCGATTATTCACTCCAGAAGTTAGCTAAGCTGTACGTGGCAGAGATAGTGAGGTTGCACGGTGTGCTAATATCAATCATCTCGGATTGAGATCCTAGATTCACGTCGAGATTCTGGAAAGCGTTGCATCAGGCGTTGGGTACGCGATTGGATTTTAGTACGGCATTTCATCTGCAGTCGGATGGACAGTCGAAAAGGGTTATACAAATCTTGGAGGATATGTTGAGAGGCTATGTTTTGGACTTCAGAGGCACCGAGAAGAGTTTCTACCATTAGCTGAATTTGCATACAATAATAGTTACCGAGCCGAAGATTAAGATGGCACCATATGAGGCGCCAGTATGGTAGGAAGTGTCGTACACCTACATCTTTGGGATGAGTTGGGTGAGCGTCAGATGTTGGGATCAGAGTTTGTTGCTGAGACCGAGGATAAATTCATGATGATTCAAGCTCGTGTAAAAGAAGCTTCGGATAGGCAGAAGTCATATGCTGATCTTAAGCAGAGAGATATCGAGTTTGCAATGGGTGACAGGGTTTTTCTGAAGGTCTCGCCATGGAAGAAGGTGCTGAGGTTTGGAAGGAAAGGCAAGCTAAGCCCAAGATTTATTGGCCCATATAAGGTGTTAAGACGAGTAGGACCAGTAGCTTCTCAACTCGAGCTGCCAGCAGAACTAAGTCAGATACATGATGTATTCAACGTCTCCATGCTTAGGCGCTACCGTTCAGATCCATCGCATGTTGTATCGGTGGAGGAAATTAAGGTGAGCCCAGATTTGACAATGGAAGAGGAACCAGTACAGATTCTAGCTCGGGATGTGAAGGTTTTACGCAGGAAATCAGTTCCATTAGTGAAGGTATTATGGCAAAACCATGGCATGGAAGAAGCCATGTGAGAGCCAGAGGATGTGATGAGGCAGCAATACCCCCAACACTTTTGACTAGGTAATTTTGAGGCCGAAATTATTTTTAAGGGGGTAGAACTGTAACATCCTTAAATAGGGGCTATTATGTTTGAACTGTTTGCATGTGTATGGCATGAGTTGCGTTATTAATTGAGGTGTTTTAGGGTCTAGATATAAGCCAAGGGTAGGCTCGAACAATAGGGAAAATTTTATTTTCAAGCATTGATTCAAGGGAGCTGAAGGAGCGAGGGGTTCAGAATATTTCGTGGTAAACTGTAGCACAAGAAGTGCCTTGGAAAAGTGGCAAGGAGGCGCCACTTAGGGCTTGGAGAAGGGATGCCTCAAGGGGGAGCAAGGGAGCTTAGGTTCGAGCAGCAGAAATCCCATTTTCTACTTACCATTTTGACGCCAAGGAGGGAGGAGTTGTGCTCAGCTCAAACTCTGTCAGATAAGATTTAAATGAGTGGAGAAGAGAGGATTTAGGAGTTTGATCAATTCAAACTCATTTGAATGGTTGGCCACGAGTGATTCAGGGAGTTTGTCAAAATCTGGACTCTAGTGTGAGGAAGAGCAATCGGTTGCGAGACTAGGGGGAGTGCCAAAATTTCTAATGACATTTTCGGCTAGCCTTTGTTATAGAGGATTCGATTGTGAGCTAAGCTGAAACCCCCGTTAGAGTAGCCGATTTCTTCCCTTGATGCACCATTTGACTCTTAAACATCTAGGCGGATCTCCCTCTTCCCCCATTCTCTTCTTTTTTTTTCCCTCATAATTGTTCCAAAACCCCATCAACGACATTCTTATCTTTTCATTCTCTCTTGTGCTGAAACCTTCTTCTTTTTCCTCCTTTTTGCCGAAACTCCCTTAATCTCTTCTCTTTAAACCAAAGCCGAATACCATTCATCTTTCTTCCATTCTCTCCTTCCACTTTGGCCGAAAACCATTCATATTTGATAAGCCACTGTCGAAATCTCTCAAACTCTCCCCTTCTCATTTTTTTTGGCCGAATATCAATCAAGCAGGGACCTCCCTTGATTTCTTCTCTAATCGGTTTTGGAAGGGGTAAGTGTTCTTGGCCGAATCTCTGTTATCTTTTCTATCTGTCGACATGTGTAGGCCAACAGCCAAATTTCAACATTTGTCTTGACTTTTAATCAACTATGCAATCGATTTCTTTTAGGATCTCTGAGATTTTGAAGCAGTAGATAGGAGTCATCTATTCTCTGTCAATCGGTCCTAGTATGCCAATGGTAAGGTTTCATGCCGACTCAATCTTTCTCCTAGTTATTCGAAAAGCCGAAGGCTATTACTTCATGTTGTTTAGTTTTGGCTGATCGTAGGGGAAGGTTCATCATAGTGGGCTTCGGGATTTGTTTGCAGTACGAAAGGAATCAAGGTAGCGGTGGTGGTTCTGTGCGTTAACTTTTCGGGATTTACAAGTGTAGCCAAATGGCTTTTTCCTAACAATTGTTATTAGCCGAATGTAGGAGGGGGAAAACTAGTGCATTAGATCTTGGTTTTCGGGATTCGATAATTGCGTTAGTAACCAGGTGTGTAACTTACACACTTCATAATCTATGTAAACCTGTTAATAACTTAAAACTGTGTTAAAAGCCGAAACTGTGTAGATTTCGATTTGGTACCTTTATGGGTATAAGTAAGGATTACGGGTAAGTCCATTTTGGTTGAGATTATGGCACATGATTTCTTATGTTAATATCTATGTCATGTTTGATATATGTTTAACGATTATGCATGATGGCATGATTTGTATGTGCATGAGCATTTATGTGGGCGATATGAGAGGAGGGGGAAGATTGATATCTTTGACTTTGGGTCACCAGTGGTTTGGCACCACCAGTGGTTTGGTACCACAGTTGATAATTGTGACTTTGGGTCACCAGAGGTTTGGCACCTTATAGCGACTCGTCCCAGTGGCTTAGCTCCACAGTGGACTGGCCCCACATTTGATGAAACGGGATTGTCGCTAGTGATTTGGTATCACAACGTGGGTTGGCCCCACATATGGATTATTTGTGACTTTGGGTCACCAGTGGTTTGGCACCACATTATTATTGATATCAGTGACTTTAGGTCACTAGTGGTTTGGCACCACCAATGGTTTGGTACCACACGGGGTAGAAAAAAGAGTTGTGGATGGCTAGGTTTGGGTGCATGATATGTTTGCTTGATTATGACTTGTGTAAATATGTTTCTATAATCGGGAGGGGGATTATGCACTGAGTCTTGGTGACTCACCTTCTCCCTTATCTTTTCAGGTGACTCGTAGATCACGGATGCGGAGCCAGGTGGACTCGAGGTGGCCATGCGACATCTATTCCGATTTTATTTAGACTTTCGGTTTGGAGTACTTCCATTTTAAATTGATTTTATTGGGGTTTGTAATAAGGCCATTAGTATTTTTTTAGGGTTTTATTATATCTGCTTTAATTTTCTGGATGCTGTTATGTAAATTGATTAGCGTGTTTTAAATAACTTAATAACCAAAGTTTTAAAAAAGTATACAACACAACGGGTTTTTCTCAAATCTTACCATCGGGTAACAATATTTTCAAGAGGATAACAAGGTTGGCTCGAATGTTTTTAAAAAAAATCTAAGTTTTCCATGTTCAAAGACAAACGGTTTTAATTTAACTAAGTAAGAATTACTTGGGTTTCAATAGGTTTAACAATGATGAACGAATTTTAAAAAGGCTTTCGGAATTTCAAAGCAAATAAAGAAGTTCTTTTCGCTGAAACTAAACCGACAACTTGTTTTCTTCAAAATCTTTTCACTCTTTGACATGCCTGATTCGGTCGTGGTGTGTTGATCGGGTTTGGGGTGTTACATTTTTGGTATCTGAGCCAAGTTCAAAAGCTCGACTGTGGGCTCGTGGCCCAAAATATTTAAAAGTAGGGTTTTGAAAAGTTTTGTGGGAAATGTACATGGTTTGAACAACATGGCACCGAGTCTCCGGCACCAATCCGCCCAGGTAAGTATCTCTAACCATAGTGTGATTTGTATGTGGAAGAAATAGGTATTTTGGGATCGTAGATTAGTAGATTAGGAGTTATTAAACCCTAGGAATAGCCTACTCAAATGCAAAATATAATAAGGCTTAAAGATCAACTAAACAAACCTGTGAGTACGTCGCTGAGTTAAGGGTGTGGCAACCGTTGTGCACATGTCTAGGAATGGATTCAGGGGGAGCTTGGTATTTAAGTAGTCCTAGTGACTCACCTCCTCTTCACTTGAATCCTACATGGTGCGTAGTGACAGTTCACCCTAACTGAGACAACTTAGTCACAGGCTAAATTCAATAACTAAAACCCGAAAGGAACCTGCCACCTTGTTTTTGAACAACCCTAAAATTAAACCTTGGTTTTTTAAATTACCAAAGTACTCTTGATTCAAAAAATTCCTGGTTTGAAAAATAACCAAAATACCCCTGATTTATAAATTGACCAAACTACCCCTGACTCGTAAAATTACTGAAATATCCTCGGTATGGAAATTACTGAAGCACCCCCGAATTAAAAATTTCCAAAATACCCTTATTTCATAAAATCACCTGGAACCATATTTTGGAAAATTACAAAAATACCCCTGGTTTATGAAATTACCAAAATGCCCTAATTTTTGGAATTTTTGAAATGCCTATGATTTGTAAAGATTTCTAAATTAACCTCGATTTATTGTTGAAATACCCCGATAGGTTAAATTACAGAAACACCCCCGGGTAGTGAAATAACGAGAATACCCCTACAAGTGGAGTGTGAGTGGAGGATGTTATTGATAAATGAATGTGATTCACTAAATTAGGATAGAAGACTTGAAACGAAAACTTTGTGATGATCAAAAGAACTACTACTAAACTTCTTTACATAAAACTTGTTCGTTGGTAATCGATGGAATGTAAACTAATGCATAAAACTTTTAAAGCAGTTACAGGCGTGAGCATAGTCATGAGTTCTGGGGACGTGGTCGTAATAAAGCGAGGTAGTAGTAGAGGCGAATAATCGTGCGGGAACTAGTTAGGTCCGGTCAAGGTTAGAGAATGAGATACCACCACCACCACCGGTGTTGAGTACCGAGATCGAGACGGGGATGATGCAGTGTCGTAGGCGATGCTGCGGGTGCTTGAAAAAGTGGCTGGAGCAGGTGGAGGTACGGGAACTCAGAAATCCATATCTGAGCGACTCCGAGCCAATGGAGCTGAGGTATTTCGAGGTGTTTCTAGTGTGGCGCCCAATACGGCTGAGTATTGGTTGGAGGCGACGAAACAAATCATGGATGATTTGGATCTGACGGTTGAGGAGAAACTGAAAGGGGTAGTGTCACTTCTCCGAGATGAGTCATACCAGTGGTGGCTCACAGTTCAGGATGGTGCTACAGTGGATGATCTCACTTGGGATTATTTCAAGGTGGCTTACCAGAAGAAATATGTTGGGACCAGTTATATTGATGCGTAGAGGAAGGCATTTCTGAGGCTGGTTCAGGGGAGTAAGTCCGTAGCGGAGTATGTGGCAGAATTCTTGAGGTTGAATCGATATGCTCGTGGTATTGTGGCTACGGAGCATGAGCGATGTGTCAGGTTCGAGGACGGACTGAGGGATGAGCTGAGATTGCTGATTGCTCCACAGCAGGAGCGGGAGTTTACTGTGTTGGTAGAGAAGGCTAAGGTAGCCGAAGGGGTTAAGGGTCAGTGAGACAGAATGCGAATAAGAATAGGCAGAAAAGAGGGTTTGGACCATCTGGATCAGCCAGAAACTCTCAGAAAAGGGCTAGGCAAAGTGGGCCGAGTCAGTCTTGGAGACCTATTACTAATAAAGGACCAGCGCAGTGTAATCGGTGTGGAAAATCTCATTGAGGAGGATGTTGGACAGGTGGCAAAGGATGTTTTGAGTATGGATTGCTGGATCATAGTGTGAGAGACTGTCCACGGAAGTTAGCCAGGATTCAATCTGAGGGGCTGGGCCGTGCTCAGTTTAGGAATGGGGGACCGCAACCGCAGAGGGGTCGTGGTGTTGGTAGAGGAGGAAATGGTTCTGGTCGGGGCCATGGGGCACCGGGCAGAGGTGCAGGCAACACTGAAGCAAGACAACCTGGATTGGTATATGCAGCGAGGCGTTGAGAGGAAGGCGACGCACCGAGCGTCATAACGGGTACGTTCCTAATATTTGGATTACCATATACTACTTTGATAGATGCGGGTTCGACTCATTCGTATGTTGCCAGTAGTATAGTAGAGACTATGAACCTAGACTTTGAGACTACTTCTAGGGAGATGACAGTAATTAGCTCTCTAAGTCACTCTGTAGGAGTAAATAAGCTGTTTAGGGATATACCCCTTAAACTCCAAGGGGTAGTATTTGTGGCTAATCTGATGGAACTGCCGTTCAGGGAGTTCGATCTGATTCTTGGGATGGACTGGCTGGTGAAGTATCAAGCGAGTTTGGATTGAGCGGCTAAGCGCGTGGTTTTGAAAATGGTTGAGAGTGGAGAAGTGGCGATGATAGGTAATAGAAGAGATTATCTATCCAATGTGGTGTCAGCTTTGAAAGCTGGAAGATGGTCGAAGGGTCAGAAGGCGTTTTCGTTCGTGTGTGTGCCTTGGAGGCCAAGAAGTCAGCAATGGAGAATGTCCAAATAGTGGAGGAATTTGTTGACGTATTCCCTAAAGAACTTCCAGGTTTACCTCCGGATCAGAAAGTTGAATTCGGTATAGATTTGTTACCCAGAACTGTGCTAGTGTCTATTGCCCCGTATAGAGTAGCACCAAAGGAATTGGTGGAGCTAAAGGCTCAGATCCAGGAATTGTTGGACCGGGGTTTTATCCGGCCAAGTGTTTCGCCTTGGGGAGCACCAGTGCTCTTTGTTAAGAAGAAGGATGGTACAATGCGGATGTGCATAGACTGCCGCCAGCTGAACAAGCTGACGATCAAGAACAAGTATTCGTTGCCAAGGATTGACGACTTGTTTGATCAGCTTAAGAGGGCATTGATTTTCTCGAAGACCGATCTAAGGTCGGGGTATCATCAGCTTAAGGTGAAGGCGGTTGATATCCACAAGACGGCATTTTACACTTGGTATGGGCACTACGAGTTTCTGGTAATACCGTTTGGGTTGACTGATACACCGACGACATTCATGGACATGATGAATCGGGTGTTCCAGCCGTACTCAGACCAATTTGTCGTGGTATTTATAGGCGACATATTGGTGTACTCGAGATATGAGGAGGATCATGATGCGCACTTGCAGGTAGTTTTGCAAATTCTGAGGGAGAAGCAGTTATTTGCTAAGTTTAGTAAGAGCGAGTTCTGGCTCAGGGAGGTGACTTTCTTAGGTCACGTGGTGTCAGCTGAAGGGATTAGAGTGGACCCTCACAAGATTGAGGCAGTATTGGACTAGAAACCGCCTAAGTCAGTAGCGGAAGTTCGGAGTTTTCTAAGTCTGGCAGGGTATTACTGAAGATTTGTAGAAGGATTTTCTCTGATCGCAGCACTGTTGACCAAGTTATTGAGGAAAGGAGTTCCATTTGTGTGGTCTGAGAAGCAACAAGAAAGTTTCGACAAGTTGAGGAAGATTCTAACGGAAGCTCCGGTTTTGGTTCAGCTTGAGGCAGGAAAGGAATTCACGGTCTACTGTGATGCATCGCATCTTGGCTTGGGGTGTGTGTTGATGAGGAAGGAAAGTAGTGGCATATCGCGCTCGACAACCGAGACCGCATGAAGTTAACTATCCGACACATGACTTGGAGTTAGCTACGATGGTTTTTGCCTCAAGATTTGGAGACACTATTTGTACGGTGAGAAGTCGATAGTTCTACGGACCGCAAGAGTCCAAGTATCTCTTGACTCGTAAGGACTTAAATTTGAGACAACGCAGATGGATTGAGCTATTAAAGGACTACGATTATTCAATTGAGTATCGTCTGGGAAAGGCTAACGTGGTTGTAGACACGTTGAGCCGTCTGATGAGTGTCGGACCTAAGAGCGATGTTTGCCCATCTTAGCTTGTATGACGATTGGAGTCTTTTGGCGAAATTATTGGTTAAGCCGACTTGGGTAGAGCAGATTAAAGAGAAACAATTAGTGGATGAGGGTTTGAATGCTTGGAGATTGCAAGTGCAGAGTGGTGGTTTGGAAGGTTACAGCTTGACCAACGATGGAGTGTTGTGTTTTCAAGGGAGAGCTTGTATACCGAAAGATATTGAGTTAAGGCGGAGGATTCTTCAGGATGCACATAGCAGCCCATACGCTATGCATCCTGGAGGTAGCAAGATGTACCGAGATTTGTGAGAGCAGTTTTGGTGGCCAGGTCTGAAACGGGAAGTGACTGAGTTTGTGGAGAAGTGTCTGACGTGTCAGCAGGTCAAAGCTGAGCATCAGTTACCGTCGGGTTTACTTTAGCCGGTAAAAATCCCTCAGTGGAAGTGGGAAAAGATCACTATGGACTTTGTTAGTGGGCTACCCCATACGCCTAGCAAGAAGGACTCAGTCTGGGTGATTGTGGACGGTTTGACTAAATTGGATTATTTCATACCGGTAAGGGTAGATTATTCACTCCAGAAGTTAGCTAAGCTGTATGTGGTAGAGATAGTGAGGTTGCACGGTGTGCCAGTATCAATCATCTCGGATAGGGATCCCAGATTCACGTCGAGATTTTGAAAAGCATTGCATCAAGCGTTGGAGGATATGTTGAGAGGCTGTGTTTTGGACTTCAGAGGCAGCTGGGAAGAGTTTCTACCGTTAGCCGAATTTGCATACAACAATAGTTACCAGGCGAGCATTAAGATGGCACCATATGAGGCATTGTATGGTAGGAAGTGTCGTACACCTACATGCTGGACAGAGTTGGGTGAGCGTCAGATGTTGGGACCGGAGTTGGTCACCGAGATCGAGGATAAAGTCAAGATGATTTAGGCTTATCTAAAAGAAGCTTCTGACGAGCAAAAAGTCATATGCCGATCTTAAGTGGAGAGATATCGAGTTTGCGATGGGTGACGGGGTTTTCTGAAGGTCTTGCCATGGAAGAAGGTCTTTGAGGTTTGGAAGGAAAGGCAAGCTAAGCCCAAGATTTATTGGCCCATATAAGGTGTTAAGGCAGTAGGACCGATGAGCTTATCACCGAGTTGCCGTGAGAATCGAAGTCGATACATGATGTATTCCACGTCTCCATGCTTAGGCGCCACTGCTCGGATCCATCGCATGTTGTATCGGTGGAGGAAATTGAGGTGAGCCCAGATTTGACCATGGAAGAGGAACCAGTATAGATTCTAGCTCAGGATATGAAGGTTTTGTGCAGGAAATCAGTTCCATTAGTGAAGGTATTATGGCAAAACAATGGCGTGGAAGAAGCCACGTGAGAGCCAGATGATGTGATGAGGTAGCAATACCCCCAACTCTTTTGACCAGGTAATTTCGAGGCTGAAATTATTTTTAAGGGGGTAGAACTGTAACATCCTTAAATAGGGGCTATTATGTTTGAACTATTTGCATGTGTATGGCGTGAGTTGCGTTATTAATTGAGGTGTTTTATGGTCTAGATATAAGCCAAGTGTAGGCTCGAACTATAGTGAAAATTTTAATTTCAAGCATTGATTCAAGGGAGCTGAAGGAGCTAGGGATTAAGAATATTTTGTGGTAAACTATAGCACAAGAAGTGCCTTGGAAAAGTGGCAAGGAGGCGCCACTTAGGGCTTGGAGAAGGGACGCCTCAAGGGGGAGCAAGGGAGCTCAGGTTCGAGCAGCAAAAATCCCATTTTTTGCTTACCATTTTGACTCCAAGGAGGGAGGAGTTGTGCTCAGCTCAAACTCTGTCAGATAAGATTTAAATGAGTGGAGAAAAGAGGATTTAGAAGTTTGATCAATTCAAACTCATTTGAATGGTTGGCCAGGAGTGATTCAGGGAGTTTGCCGAAATCTGGACTCTAGTGTGAGGATGAGCAATTGGTTGGGAGACTAGGGGGAGTGCCAAAATTTCTAATGACATTTTCGGCTAGCCTTTTTCATAGAGCATTCGGTTGTGAGCTAAGCCGAAACCCCCTTTAGACTAACCGATTTCTTCCCTTGATGCACCATTTGACTCTTAAACATCCAGCTGAATCTCCCTCTTCCCCCACTCTCTTATTTTCTTTCCCCTCATCCTTGTTCCAAAACCCCATCAACAACATTCTTTTCTCTTTATTCTCTCTTGTGCCAAAACCTTCTCATTTTTCCTCCTTTTCGTCGAAACTCTCTTAATCTCTTCTCTTTAAACGAAAGCCAAATACCATTCATCTTTCTTCCATTCTCTCCTTCCACTTTGGCCGAATACCATTCATATTTCATAAGCCACTGCAGAAATCTCTCAAACTCTCCCCTTCTCATTTTTTTTGGCTAAATATCAATCAAGCAGGGACCTCCCTTGATTTCTTCTCTAATCGGTTTTGGAAGGGGTAAGTGTTCTTGGCAAATCTCTGTTATCTTTTCTCTCTATCGACATGTGTAGGACAAAAGCCGAATTTTGGCATTTGTTTTGACTTTTAATCAACTATGCAATTGGTTTCTTTTAGGATCTCTAGGATTTTGAAGTAGTAGATCGGAGTCATCTATTCTCTGTCAATGGGTCCTAGTAAGTCAATGGTAAGGTTTCATGCCGACTCAATCTTTCTCCTAGTTATTCGAAAAGCCGAAGGCTATTACTTAATGTTGTTTAGTTTTGGCCGATCATAGGGGAAGGTTCATCGTAGTGGGCTTCGGGATTTATTTGGAGTATGAAAGGAATCAAGGTAAGTGTAGTGGTTCTGTGCGTTAACTTTTCAAGATTTACAAGTGTAGCCGAATGGCTTTTTCATAACAATTGTTATTGGCCGAATGTAGGAGGGGGAAAACTAGTGCGTTAGATCTTGGTTTTTGGGATTCGATAGTTGCGTTAGTAACCAGGTGTGTAACTTACACACTTCATAATCTATGTAAACCTGTTAATAACTTAAAACTATGTTAAAAGCAAACCTGTAGATTTCGATTTGGTACCTTTATGGGTATGAGCAAGGATTACGGGTAAGTCCATTTTGGTTGAGATTATGGCACATGATTTCTGATGTTAATATCTATGTCATGTTTGATATATGTTTCACGATTAAGCATGATGGCATGATTTGTATGTGCATGAGCATTTATGTGGGGATATGAGAGGAGGGAAGATTGATATCTATAACTTTGGGTCACCGGTGGTTTGGCACCACCAAAGGGTTTGGTACCACAATTGATAATTGTGACTTTGGGTCACCGAGGTTTGGCACCTCATAACGACTTCGTCCAAAGGCTTAGCACCACAGTGGGTTGGCCCCACATTTGATGAAACAGGATTGTCGCCAGTGATTTGGTATCACAACGTGGGTTGGCCCCACATATGGATTATTTGTGACTTTGGGTCACCAGTGGTTTGGCACCACATTATTATTGATATCAGTGACTTTGGGTCACCAGTGGTTTGGCACCACCAATGGTTTGGTACCACACGGGGTAGAAAAAGGAGTTGTGGATGGCTAGGTTTGGGTGCATGATATGTTTGCTTGATTATGACTTGTGTAAGTATGTTGCTATAATCGGGATGGGGATTATGCACTGAGTCTTGGTGACTCACCTTCTCCCTTATCTTTTCAAGTGACTTGTATATCGCGGATGCGGAGCCGGGTGGACTCGAGGTGGCCATACGACATCTATTCTAGTTTTATTTAGACTTTCGGTTTGGAGTACGTCCATTTTAAATTTATTTTATTGGGGTTTGTAATAAGGCCATTAGTATTTTTTTTAGGGTTTTATTATATCTACTTTAATTTTCTAGATGCTGTTAAGTAAACTGATTAGCGTGAATAACTTAATAACCAAAGTTTTCAAAAAGTATACAACACAATGGGTTTTTCTCAAATCTTACCATCGGGTAACAATATTTTCAAAAGGATAACAAGGTTGGCTCGAATGTTTTTAAGAAAAATCTAAGTTTTCCATGTTCAAAGACAAACGGTTTTAATTTAACTAAGTAAGAATTACTCGGGTTTCAATAGGTTTAACGTTTTCTATAGAGCAATGAATGATGAACGAATTTTAAAAAGCCTTTCGAAATTTCAAAACAAATAAAGAAATTCTTTTTGCTGAAACTAAACCAGCAACTTATTTTCTTCAATACGTTTTCACTCCGTGACATGCTTGATTCGGCCGTGGTGTGTTGACCGGGTTTGGGGTGTTACATGATATGTGCTTGTAAATTTGAGCATAATGATGCATGTTTGGAAATGTTTAATTAGTTGAATTGTACATGTGAATTTGGTATAATGTAATGGTGCATTTTGTGACTTGTGTATATTGTGGATAATGATATTGAGTTAGCATGGTTTAGGTTTGATTTAGTTGGTTTGAATGCCTTTGTATGATATGTTTTGGTGTCATTTGGATTGATGTAGGTGTGTGAAAGTTTGGGTGGCAAAATGGCTTGTTAAATAGCGTATTTTTGTCCACATAGGCAGAGACACGAGCGTGTGTCTCAGCCATGTGTGACACACAGTTATGTTACAAGGCCGTGTGTCCCTTGGTGTTGAATTAAAAATTAAGTCAGTATGCTCCACACGGCCTCACACATGGGTGTGTGACTTGGTCGTGTGGCATAAGTTAGTATACCCTACAGGTTTGGCATGGCCTAGTACACGGGCGTGTATGGCAATTTTTAGGGCACACGGGCTAGCAACATGGGCGTGTGTGTTGGCCATGTGACCCAAGCCAAAGAGTTACACGGGGTTAGACACGGGCTGGGACACAGCCATGTGCTCCCATTTCAATGTCCATATGGCTTGTAACACAGGCGTGTCTGACACGTGGGACCACACGGCGTGTGTCCCTTATTTTTGGGAAATTTTTTAAGTGTTTTAAAAGTTTCTAAAGTTATCGATTTAGTCCCGAACCACCCTATAACAACTCAATTTTAGCTAAATCAAAACAGTGGTTTTGGAACCACAAATCTGATGTTAAAAAATTATTTTAATTTTGTTTTTGGTATTTACAGCATGCTATTTGAAATGTGTGGAAGTTTCGTGAGCTAATTTTATCGATTGGTTTGTCAATTTTAGAAAAAGGACTAAATCACGTAAAGTGCAAAAGTGATGTTCTAATAGCTGAAGATGTCTAATAGCTATGGAACTTAAAGTAGAGGTCCTTATGTTGTAATTAGACCATTAATAGAATAAGGGCACATATATGGGGATATATTAAGGTGTTTTAAATGGATTTTTTATAAGGTTGATTAAATAAAACAAACATTAGTACCATCTTTCTTTTTCATTTTTCTCAAACGAAAATAAGAAGGAATGAACTCCATGGATGCATGTTGATTTGGCTCAGCTTGGTAGCTCAATTGGTGAGTGAATTTTGTCCCGTTTTTAATGATTTCTATGTTTTTGATATCATTGCAACTAGGTCTAGCTAGCCTAGGGACTATTTTGCAAAATTGTTAAAGATTTTGAATGATGCCATTGATGAATACATGTGTGTTTTGATGTTTGATGATAGATTTTAAATGCTCGTTGTTAGATATACAAGTTTTGTTAAGTGATTTTTAATGAAAATGCAAATTAGGGGCTAAATTTTAAAAAGTGCAAATTGAGTGGTTGAAATACGAAATAAATGGAAGTTTTGGGCTTCTAGGGACTTATAAATAATTCGGTGAAGCTTGGGTTTATTGAAATTATGTGAATTTTGTGTTTTATGAAATAAGGACTAAATTGTAAAAGTTGTGAAATACTTGGGGCAAAAGTGTAAAATTGCTTTAAAGTGTGATATGGACTAAATTTAAAGAATATGTGATTGAATAAGCTAATTTTGAATACATATAGATTAAGAAAGAAAGAATTCGGATTTAGATCGGGGGAAAAGCAAGGTTATCGAGTAGTTGGTCTATTTCGTCAAATTCGTACACGAGGTAAGTTCGTATAACTGAACTTAAATTTGTATTTATTTATTCGATGGATGAAATTGAGATAGTATTTATTCTATTAGATAAATTTGTAGATATGAAATTAAATGCAAGGTTTAAGTAAACGAGTTGTTGAATAAGACCATAGCTGGGCTATGGCAAAATCGAATAATAAGACCATAACTGGGTTATGGCATGTGAATGAAAGACCACGGTAGGGCCTTGGCAATGTATGTGTAAGACCATAGTTGGACTATGGCATCAGAAAATCTACGTACTCGTATAGAAATCATTTATAAACTCAAAGTGATTTGACAAATGAATTGGTGAGAATAGATATGTATCAGTATAGGTATGTATGGAAAACTATTCGAGTAACGAGCTGATGGAAGTTGAGAATTTTATGTTAATTTAGTGATTGATGCTTTAATGCAATTTATGTTATCCATTTAGAAATGTTAATAAATGACGACATTATTTTATATTTACATACGAACTTACTATGCTTACTCTGTTTATTTGTTCCTATGTTTTATAGTATTTCAAAGCTAGCTCGGATTTGGGGATCGTCAAGGACTTCATCGCACTATCGGACATCTATTTGGCACTTTTGAGTTGTGTAAATATGGTATATGGCATGTATAGGCTTGTGTCATTTTGGTATATTTGGTGGATATGTATTTAGGCCATTTGGGTTGGCATAAGATGATGAACATGATGATGTTTATAAATGTGCAAATGGTTCTATTTTGAATTTGGTAAATTGACCTATGTTATCTGATTTAAGCTGACAATTTGGTAGTTATGTGTTTGTGAATTAATGCTTGATAATGGATGTTTGAAATGAATTAGTAAATTGAATTGTATATGTCAATTAGGTATATAATTAAATGGCAAGTTGTACCATATTTTGTGACTTGCATGGTTGGAAATAGATATAGTAAGATTTATGTATTGGTTAATGACTTTTGGCTCAATATTTGTGCCTTGAAATGGTACCATTTGTACTTGTGTAGGTATGTGCAAAATGAGGTGGCAAATTGGCATTGCAAATGGCCTATTTTTGTCCACACGAGCGTGTGTCTCAGCCGCGTGTGACACACGGTCATGTTACATGACCGTGTTTCCCCTGGTGTTGAAATTGAATTAAAGTCCATATGCTCCACACGGTCTTACACACGGGCGTGTGACTAGCCATGCAGTACAAGTCAGTATACCCCCAAAATGGGACACGGCCTAGCACACGGGCGTGTAACTTGGCCGTGTTGCATAAGTTAGTATACCTTACAGGTTTGGCAGGGCCTAGCACACGGCCTAGTACACGGGAGTGTGTGGCCACTTCAAAGGCACATGGGCTAGACATACGGGCGCGTGGTTGGCCGTGTGACCCAAGTCAGTATGTATGCCCTATTTCCACATGGCCTGAGACACGAGCGTGTCTGGAGTCGTGTGAGGCACACGGCCTGTTCACACGGGTGTGTGACCCCTGTATGGTTGTAATTTTTCTTAGTTTCAAAAAAATTTCCCGAGTTATCAGTCTAGTCCGGAATGACTTCTAAAGCATGTTTAAGGCCTCGTAGGCCCTTATAAGGTACAATGTGTTTGTGATTAAATGATATTTGAGTATGAATGCATAAACTTATGAGCTATGTATGTTAAATGATGTGTATTGGTTGGTAATACCTCCTAAACCTACTCCGGTAACGGATATAGGTTAGGGATGTTACATACCCCGAATACTTATTTTGGGCCACATAGGCTCGTATTAGGGACGATATGAATGTTTTTGATTGATAATTTCATGAAATTGAAAATGTATGTGAAAATGTAAGTGAAATTGTATAATATGTTCGGTAATGCTCCGTAACCCTATTCTGGCATTCAATACGGGTGAGTTGTGTTACATAATACTTTATAAGTACCAAAACAAACCATTACTAGCCATTCCAATGGCTAAATTACAAGTAACATATATTCAATCCATATATGGTCAAGTTAACCTATACATGCCATTATACCAAAATAAGATTACTATTTATACCAAAATAAGCTTGTAGATAGTGCGATGATACTCCAACTAAAGTAAGAATAATAATAAACCCAAAATAGTAAGAATAATAATAATAAAGTTCAATAAAATATTCCAGAGGCCTTATTACACCACAAAATAAACCCAAAATAATAAGAATAATAATAAAGTGAACGAAATCAGGAAACTAAAGTTCAAGAAAAACCATTTCTGAAGTATGACCTCCACCGAGTCATCCATGGCCCAAGTCCACGTCACTGAGCATTACCTACAAGGGTTAAGAGAAAAGGAGAGTGAGTTATAAGAACTCAGTGTGTAACCCAGTTACCGTTGTTCACTGGGCCAAAATCTCATTAAGTAATTATTTGGGCCTAAGCCCACATACAATAATAATAATGTAATGAATATAACATGAATATGAAATGCAATTCCCAAACCAAGCCTAGTATTCCATCCGCTACACACCACCCGTACCAACCAACACACCTGTGGGGAGCTTTAGTCACCTACCCCGCCAACACACCAAACGTAGGCATTAAGCCATTTATATCAAATTTGTGGACAATCCACCAGATTAACAGAATTTACATGGCATTGCCATTTTTCAGATTTGTGGCAGAGCCATAAGATTTATGTAGCAGAGCTACCAGAACTTCTCTTCATCATTATCCCATCCTATGCAATTCATGTATATGCATCATACATATCAAATCATGATATTTAAAAATATAATAACAATAATTAAAAATTTAGAAATTTATGAAAAACAAATTGGCCCAATAACACTTTGCAAAATCGGCCCATTAGAGTAATATATCAAATCGACCCAATTTATCACATATCTATTCGGCCCATTTAATCACATATCAATTCGGCCCATTTAGTCACAAATCAATTTGGCCCATTTAGTCACATATCAATTCGGCCCATTTAGTCACATATCAAATTGGCCCATTTAGTGACATATCAATTCGACCCATTTAGTCACATATCAATTTGGCCCATTTAGTCACATATCAAATTGGCCCATTTAGTCACATATCAATTCGGCCCATAAGGCAATTTGTCAATTCAGTCCATTAAGCAATATCGTATTTTGGCCCTTTAAGGCATTTCAGTAATTCGATAATCTTACACTCTAAGGGTATTTCAGTAATTTGACCCATAGGGGCATTTTAGAAAATTGGTAATAATACCCACTAAGGGTAATTTGGTAATTTCACAATCCAAACTTAACTACTAATTTGGGCACAAAAATTTAAACTGTCCATCTGCATTGTACTGACTAAATTGACTATAACATGAGTTAGGAAACTCAAAATCTAAATCTGTAAATTTTCCTTGAAACTAGACTCATATATCTTTTTAGTACAATTTTTCCATAATTTTTGGCTTAACCATTTAGTACTTTTAATTCCTTAAATTTCTCTCGTTTCACTGCCCAATGATTCTGACCTCTCCTTCCTTAGTTTCAAATATCTCACTATACGGTTTTCATATACTGCTCCCACTTATTTCTAATGAAAATAGGATCACTAAGGAGTCCATACATATAAATTATAACCCATAATTCACTTTGTAAAATTTATACGATTTTTCCAAGGCAGATCAGGGAACCACGAAATCATTCAGAACTAGTCTCACTAAAATTAACATATCTCAGAATATAAAATTTCTTTTCCTTCTCCGTTTCATCCTTATCAAAATAGACACAGTAAGCTTTTATTCGACATCTCATTCACTTTCTAATTCCATTTCTTCCATTTTTTGTTATTTTTCAAAAACACATCACTGCTTCTAGCTAAAACTATTTTATTACAAAATACGTTTACCACTACGATCATACGCGCGCCCGAGTGATCACGGATGCCGGTTTCCAATTTTCTTGATATTTCGACCGATTCACAGAATATTTCATACAAAATTTTTGAGAAGTGTGAGATTACACACAATTTTAGATATGTATACGAAAGGTATGGGATTACACACCTTATTACGGGATCCATAACATGATACTCTTCGCGACACCTAAAAGTACAATCAGTCAACAGTTAGTCCAAACCCAATTTACAACTTCATCCAAGTATTGCGATTGATTAACAATCTATATCACTTACCAACAATCTGAGTCTCTTATTATGAGTGATAGATCGAGCGATTTAGTCCCTAAAAATATAATCGATTAGTCACAACCACTATCTCGTTAAGCAAAATAACCGGTCAACGAAAAGATCCAAAAAGAACCATGATGAATCCCTTACCTTAACGATATTAGTTCCGATTTCTAACGATTGTATAATGGCTATAGATGAGTCAAAGTTTTGGCCTTCCACTATAACTCGATTGACCAAATGAGTGAGTGTCAACACAAATGAGTAGAAATGATTAAAAGAAAGGAGAAGATGTGCCAAGGTGTTTGGAGTGTTTCGGTCAACACCAAAAGAGATATAAACCAAAGAGAAATGTGAGTATTTCAGCAACAAGAAGAATGGTGAAAGATGGATTAAGGTTTCAACACCCAAGGAAGAAGTGAAGAAAATATGCTCACTAATGGCTTGTAAATTCGGCACAAAGCAAAATAAGGAGTTTGGAGAAAAACACAAAATAGTGCAAAAGTGATTTTTGCCTAACAACACCAAAATTCTACCAAATGACCTAGTAAAATTAAGCTACTTCCCTTTCCCCCAAAACCATCCACATACATGACCATAATGGTCAAAATTTGGCCAACCATACCTTACATAACATTTCCCTTGAAAAAGGCCACATGTTCCCCTTAATTGCCCTTTTCTTTTGATTCCCTTCCATCCATTCTTCCTTACCATATTTCCTTAGCCACCTTACCTTATCAAAAAGTCCACCTTGCCTTATTTTCTTCCTCAATATCCTCTCTATCACCTCAATCTCCTCTCTATCTCCTTGAATCCCTCCACTTGTCCCCTTATCATCTCTTCTCCTTTTTGGCAAAAATAAAACTCCCATGCTTTCCATGAGATTCAAACCCTAGTTCTCCCATCAGCCAATTCACACCTCTTGCCACTAAGCCACAAGCTCCTCTTGTGTCTCCTAAATGCACCCATTTATTCCTAAGTCCTACTTCCATCAACCATATCCACTAAAAGTCTAAAAATGAAAATTCTTCCTATGGCCTAACTTGAACCTGAGACTTCATAGAAACCTCGTAACCTTCCAAATTCACTTAACTAATAAGTCTAATTTGTAACAACGCCATTCTCTTATTCTCAATTATTGTAAACATTCCTACGCCCAAGGCCCATCGGGCCCAATCCTACTAGGCCCAATTTTGGGATGTTACATAGTTAGTAGGCTTTTAAATTATTGTGTGTATAACAAGACATAAAAAGCCTACTGGTCTAGGGGGTAAGTAGCGTGTTATCTATGCCAGTGGTCTAAGGTTTGAATCTTGGTGGAGGCAAAGGAGTATTTATTTTGCTGCTGGGTCATGGGGGTGTTGTAGTTTGATTGAAACACTAAAGTTGCTAACTAGAATTCAAATTGAGTGGTTGAGGGGAAGTGTGATCGGGTGGAGAGATTTGAGGAGGGATTTTAGGAGAAAATCAAAGGAAGTGAGGATAGAGGGAGTGTTGTGCCGAAATGATACTCTGGGGCACTCAAAAATTCGACTAAAGGACAGCTACTGATTTTGTTTTTCCTTTGTATGTGTTTTTCCCTCTGCCTAAACTTCTTCTCCCCTTTTTCAGTTTTTTTTCCTTTCCTTTGTCAAAACCTCTTCTCCCCTAAATCATTTCTCTTCTTCCTCTCCTTTAAGTTTTGTGCTGCCGATTTCCCAATTTTGATCACTCCTTAAACCATTCCTCTTCCTCTGCCGATCGAATTTGCTCCTTTCTTCTCTCAAACGTTCTGAACCTCCATCTTGTTCAGCGATTTACTGCACATTTTCGGTAAGTGAGTATGGAACTTGAAGTTTCAGCTTTTGAGTTACTAAAGTAGGGTTTTGTTTAACTATTTTTTACAACTATAAATCAAGGGTGAAGGGCTGTGCTAGTGCCGAATACTTCCACTATTCGGTTCTCTTGCTCTCTTTCAGTAAGTGCTATAGAAGAATCATTATTCCCTTTCTTCTTCTGCCTTAAGTTACTGATAGCAATTGTATGGAAGTTAAGTAAGGATTGGGGAGCTCCTAATCAACCGCTAGAGACTAAGATTCGTAGGAATCATATTGGTTCACTTGAGGTAACGCTACTCTATTATATGAATAGATTGTTGGTATCGGGTTTCTTTTTAACCGTAAAGTAGGATTGATGGTGGTGTTTGATTGACCAAATGTAGGTTGGTGAGTGCTTGAGTGAATGTTCGTGACGTATCAAAACAATGTGTGTAAACACTGCCCAAATCGTAAATCGAAAAAGCCAAACAAATATAACAATTGACGCTACACGAGTGAGCGCACGCTCGTGTGGCAATTTGAACGCGTAAAACGTGGGCGTTAGACTATTGAGGCCACCATGACTGATGTTATGGTCTTAGGCCGTTTTGGGCCGAAATGGGTCATGTGGGCATAACTGGCTTGTTGGCCCCACAAGGGTAAACCACGCGAACGTGTGGAGAATATTAGGCCAAATTGTGTAATTTTTATTATCGAGACCAATTTTGGGCTATGTGGGCCACACAAGCATGTGGGCCTTAGGCCCATTTTCACTGTTTGACTGTAAAGGTTGCATGGGTCGCCCGAGATGATTGTGGATCTACTGATGGGTCGATAAGTATACCTAGACCCCCAAACTTATATGAAATTACTGTTATGCCCCTATGACTTAAAATGACTATTTTGCCCCTATAATATAAAATGACTGTATGCCTTATGTTATGTATGACTGTATATGAGCATGCCACAATATACATTTTACATACATGTGTGATATATTGCATGGGGATGGTATTATTATGATTGGAGGAAGTGTACTATACTAGCACCTCTGTTGCAAATAATGTTTAGTGCCACAACCGGTGCTAATTTTGGATTGTAGGGATGGGTGGGTGATTTTATCCCTACATGGAGTGTAGGGCTGGATGAAGTAGAGTATAGAGGTTGAATAGGTAGGATTTCTGATTGAATGCTTAAACTGTTACTGTCACTGAAATGGGCTAAGGCCCACACTGATATTAATACTATAATGGGCCAAGGCCCAACTGATTTGAACTGTTATTGATTTGGGCTTAGGCCCAAACTGTACTTGCCTACGGCCTGATTGGCCATTTTGCTTATATGGGGTTACACACTGAGTTTTTGTAAACTCACCCATTTGTTTATCTTTATAGGTAATCCCCAGTCTTAGGCGGATATGTGTTGCAAGGGATTCGGAGGTAGCCATACAATCGCACCTTCTTTTATATTTAAGTTTTAGTTCCAATAAATTTAATTTGGGTATTTGTTATGTAATAAGGCCTCTTTAAATTTTTAATTTTAATTTGGGGATTTTACTCATTTTAACTCACATCTGAGAGTAGTAGGACGTGGATTTTCAAAAGATAAATGCTTTTCAAACCACCACATTTTATAACATACTAAAAAAGCTTCCGCATCAAACATTATTTTAAATATAGTAACAAACTAATATGATCAATAAACTGCTAAAAACAACTTGAGTTTTAAATGAACAAGATACCCTTAAATTTCCATTATGATCATAAATAAGATTTAATATAGAACGGGTTTTCCAATGAAATTATGTTTTTGAAAAACACTTCAATGTGATATCACCAGATTCGGCCATAACGTCTAGGCCGGGTGACAACTCAAATTTGAAGCTACATCGAGGAAAAGAAAAAGTTTCGGAGTAGTAGAATTTCTTGCATGGGTGATTATTAAAGTAAGTTCATGTAACCGAATTGTGTATATTTAAATGCTTGTATTGAATGTGTTATATGATTGTATGAATTATAAATGTTTAAAGTATGAAATAAATTATTTGCCCGATATAGCTTGAATAAATGTTAAATTTCGTTTGAATAATGAAACTCGATGGATATATGAAATTTCTAAATTTGAATGTGATCCTGCATATGTTACAGACAGGATTTAGCTCAGACGAGTAATCCTGATAAAGCCTTCTCAAGCATTCTGATAAATAGTTCTTGCGAGCATCTTGATCGGTAGTGATTTTACATGTGTTGCACACTACGATAGCTCTTTGTGAGTGTCCTGTTACATGACTTAATCAGTTGTAATCCAGCATATAATGCGATGCAAACACAGTTCTACATGAGCATCTTGATATAAGCTCTTATGGGCTTTCCTGATATGGCTTGCTTGAACTCTCTATTACCTTATTCGATGCTCCCTGATATTAAATTTTTGGAGTTATCTGTTAATCTCTATGAGCTCCCTGAGTAAAACTCTTATGAGTTTCTTGATTAGCCAGATAAGTGTCTTATTACATAGCTCATTTGAGCATCTTGATAAGTGGATCGAGAATGTGCTCCCTGATTAAGTGCCCTAATGGGTAGCCTTGATGTAAGTTGGCGATTTACGATTTTGTACACCTTGTGTGTACTACCTGAGTATCCATTGAAATTTCAATCATTCAACAGACAAATTCCTGAAATAAGAAATTATGAGATTAAATGAACAATATCTCAAATGCACTTGAAATTCTTGAAAGTTTGTAACATGATGAGCTCATCTATGCTTATTTGGTATAAATGTGAATTATGTGGCTAACATACTTGTTTGGTTGAATGTGATTAGGAAAACTTGACAATTTGTTGGAAATCATGTTTTGTATGCTTATTTAAGTGAATATAATTGGTCAGTTTAATTCTTGTTATACGAACTTACTAAGCATAAATTTCTTACTAGGTTTTATTTTTCCTTTGTTTTATAGTGCTCAAAAACTCAAAAGGTTGGAAATCGGTCAGAGTATCATCACACTATCCTTCAGCCCGTTTTGGTATAAATAGCAAACTTTTATGGCATAATGACATGTATAAGCAAGTTAAGAAAAATGATGAAACATTTTGGTTGTAACTAGCCATTGGAATGCCTAGTGTAAAGTTTATTTTGATGTAATTATATATAACCTAATCATGTTTGATGGATGAATGGGTTTAAATTGATATATTTGATAACATAAATCTATAGTTATAATTATGTAACTGGAAAGTTTAATCATATAAACAAATGAATTAATAAGTCATGCAAAAGACTTGTTTTTGATTGATTATTATGTCTTGAATTGGTTGATATAAGTATATAAGTGTTAATGTAGGTTGTTGGCAAATTTGGGTGAGAAATAAAGCTAGGTAATGGCTTTATTTTGTCCACACACACGGGTGTGTGTCTTGACCGTGTGTGACACATGGCCTGCCACATGGGCATGTGGTTTGGCCGTGTGTCCCCTGTATCTTAAATTTGAGAAATAAAATGCTCAGAATTTCGCACACGGGAAGAGACACAGGCATGTGTCTCAACCGTGTGTGATACATGGCCTAGAATACGGACGTGTGTCTTGGCTGTGTGAACCCTGCACCTAATTTTTGAAAATTTAATTGATCACACGGCCGACTCACACAGGCGTGTGGCTAGCCATGTGGTACAAGTCAAAGAGTTGCACGGGGTCGGACATGGCTTACAACATGGCGTGTCTTATGGTCACACGGGCGTGTCCCTTGACCACACGGGAGTGTGTGCCAAACATCTAGGAAAGAAATTTTGAAATTTCGTGAAAAATTCTCTGAGTTCTCGATTTAGTCCTGACTCGATTCCAATGTTTTCATTGAGCCTCAAAGGTCCAATCAAAGGATAGTATGACTAGTTTCAGAAATAACTAGTAATTAACATGAATTACCTATAATTATTCTGTAAACTCCGATAATACTTTGTAACCCTTCTCCAGTGACGGATACGGGTTAGGGGTGTTACAAATAGGATGACATAATCTTCCGAATTGGAGTAAAATCTAATAGGGGAATCCATAGATTGAGTTAATGCGACAATAGGGGTTTTAATTAGAAAAAGGATTTCAATTAATCAATCTAGAGTTAGTTGCTCTTACTCTCGAAAGAGATAATAGCATAATTTAGGGATTTCTACAGATCAAGGTACCAAGTGGATAAATCATTTAATTCAGATTCATAATAATAGATGAAGTCTAGGCAGATTCTTTCTTGGGTATTGTCTCTCTCATTGGTTATCTTTTTGTATTTTCTTGGTTTATTTTCTATTGAGTTCTTAGTTAAATTAATTTAGTAAACCTTAATTTAAAACAATCACTCCAAATAATCGGCCAAATAATAGGAAAATGGTAATTACTAACACTTTTTGTCCTCATGGATATGATACCTTTACTCATTATAGCTATACTATTTACTGATAAGTGCAATTGCCTTTGTTGTACACACATCAATTATGTGAATAATTATCACATTCTCTATGATTATTCTTTGTTGCCAATGATAAAACTTTTGATTCATATTGGAAAGGTAAGGTCGACTTATATTTTTAAACCAAGATTGATTTGTGTGTTCAAATTTTGAAGAGAGTTTCATAAAGTTTTTTTGTGCTTATAATTCATTGTGTCACTAATTCTTGTCGCTCATGTGTAGGTGGCAACTTGAACTCGCATCATTCTAAAGAGGAAGGGTTTACAATTAACTTTATTTCTTTTCAGACTATGTGTAATTTTCAGGTTTTTGAGAGAGATGTTGTTGAGCTCATGACCAAAAGGGAACGTGACCATGAAAGATTTTTCGTGAGTAAATGGCCTAATTTGAGGACAAATTGACTTCAAAAGGGTGTGTATGATGTGATTCTGGTCACATCATGTGACTAGACAAGAAAGACTCGTGATTATCCAAGTGCAAAGGTTCCAAAACTAAAATGAAATTCTCCATGTCGAGTGTTTTTGTTTCATATTTTCATGTTATGTTGTTTTAAAACGTTAGGTGTGAAGTTTTTGTTATTTAAATTATTCCAGAAAATTTTTATGCATGTGAGTCTAGATTCTAGTTTTGAGGGATTCAATCAATTCTTACTAAAGTGTATTATTTGTGTTGTGGGCATAATTCTAAGTCAGTTAGTGTAACACCCCTTACCCGTATTCGATGCTAGAATAGGGTATGAGCCATTACTAGATTTAAACACTAGCATTCATACCTAACCAAAACATGAATTTCTATCCAAATTTAAAACTTTTCATAAACATTCATACCGTCCCTTAAACGAGCCTACGAGACCCAAAACATACATTGGGAATGGTTCGGGACTAAACCGAGAACTTTAGAAACATTCAGAAAACTTAGAAAATTTTCATCATGAAACAGGTCCACATGCCCGAGTGGGTAAAGGGACACGCCCGTGTGGCATATCACACGCCCGTGATTTAGGCCGTGTCAATCTTAGGGTGCATTCTTTTTATGATGTCATCAACCAAATAAGGTCACACGGCCAAGGCACACGCCCGTGTCCTTAGGCCGTGTGGCGAATTAAATTCTGAAAATCAAGTGTAGACTTCACATGTCCTCAGCACATGCCCATATCCTATGGTTGTGTCTCTCACACAGCCGAGACACATGACCATGTCTTGTGCCCGTGTGTTTACTACTGGGCATTCTGTTTCTCAAAACTAAGGTGCATGGGACACACGGTTGGAACACATGCCCGTAGAGCATACCGTGTGTCACACACAGCCTAGACACACCAGTGTGGAAAAATACAAGGATATTTTCCAAGCCATTGTGTCCCCCTTACTTTCACACATTCACACAACATCACATGGCACAATTCATAGCATATAAATGCTTTCAGAAACAACTACAATCAAGTAATAACCTATCATTTTCATACCATCATCTATCATTCATTATAATAATATGCATTGCCAAATAATTTCATGCTAAATTCACACTCAAAGGGCATTAACATATGAATAAATAGCTAACCATCATATATCAAGCAAATATAAACCACATTACAAAACATTGACATATGCACATAAATACTTATATGGCTTACAGCCATTTAGCAAATAGAAGCCAATTTGCATGGCTACACATTACATCCAACTTTTAACCAGAACAAGCTAATACATTTAGCCAAGTCATAATAACTCATTCAACAAATGACTAAGTCCCTATACATGCCATAAACTCAATGGGGTTTGCATTCACTTATACCCAACATGATAACTTGATAGTCTGATAGCATCTTCGGCGATCTCCAACCCGAGCTAGCTTAACAACCCTATAAGACATGGGAAAGGAAGAGGTGAAACACCCCAAACCCAGCCCAAAAAGCCTAACCGGATTTGGTATGTTCCTCGAGTAAGACTTTAGCGAAATCAAATTGTAAAGTAATTTTGTCTTTTAAAACATTATTTTTAGAAGGAATTAATTAAATCAAAAGGAAACCAACTTTAAGAAAATTTCTTTAAAACATTTATATATTAGTGACAAACACATTTTAAATTATTTATCGAAAAACCATTTAGTTATTTAATAGATATTTGTTCATGGCAAAATAAAATAAATCCAAACACAAAATTAAAGATAGTTTATAGTGGCCTTATTACATAAAATTGGCAAATCCATAATAAAGTCTAAATAATAAAAATTAATAAGTTTAAGTAGGAAAATTTCCAAACTTCATTGTTTGAGCATTGGCTACCTTGAAATCCTTGCTGCCCCGGTCCATCGCACTACGAATTATCTGAAATGTTGTCCCACAAAAATGGGTGAGTTATAAACTCAATGTGTAACACATACATCAAAAAGCCCATTTTATCTCATGCTTTAAAGCCCAAAAGTTTCACATATGGCCATAGGCCCATTTAACTCATATTTAGCCCAAAGGCCCACTTAGCTCATAATTAGCCCAAAAGTCCATTTTCATAGCAGATTAAAAGATAATCAATTAAATAACATGAATATGTATAAATAATGAAATGCAAGCCCAGCCCAACCTAAATATCCATCCGCTACACACCACCCGTACCAACCAACACACCATGGGGATTACTAAATCGACCCTCCATCCGCTACACACCATCGAAGGCAGTTGCTGCAACCAACATGCACATCGCCCTTATAATATTGTGGCAAAGCCACCAAACAGATGTGACCGAAGTCACCTGACCGAAGTCAAAATTTCAAATACGTGACCGAAGTCACCAGATTCACATATGTGACCGAAGTCACCGGAGTCAAATATGTGACCGAAGTCACCGGAGCCAAATATACGTGACCGAAGTCACTAGAGTCAAATATGTGACCGAAGTCACCGAAAATGTGGTAAAACCACCAGAATACTTCCTCCATTATCAAATATACCCATATGCCCATGCACATACATATCAAATCAGATTTCATGCTATTTACCCCACAAATCATAATATAGTCATGCTTATTTCACTTTTATGCAAATAGCAAAATGAACAAAATATTGGGGTAAACATACCTAAATATCGTATACCACTGAATGGTATCCAAAATCACAATCATATAGATGGTCATATAGTCACATTTAAATATATGTAAATCTTGTGAGATTTTTAATGTAAGGTTACACACCTAGTGAAAGTGAGAACAATACTCTCTCGCCGTCAACACCTATTTAATTAACACACTTGGTTAGTATACACTATTGCTAATAAAATTGTACTTATTGATGAGGGATCTAAATCCTTACCTTCGGATTCTCGAACGACAGTTATTTGTGGTTTTTCTCCACTAGATGGATTAAAACCCGTTGATATTCCACCAACATAAAGTAGTTCGGTTGTCCGCACTACTTCAAATAACTGATCCTCGTTAGCAGAGGGTCCACAACCCGGTGGAAAGTCTCTAACCGCCGATCATCGTCCTTCGTTTGAAGTTTGATGGTAAAGGAATGCCTCCTCTCTTCCAAACACTCCGTACGGCCCTTTTCTTACCTATCTTGTTAGTCTTAAATCGCCCCTAAAAATACGATCGATTAGTAGTCTATCTAAAGAAATCGATATGATCTAAATTAATAACCTTACCTTGATGATTTGAATGGTCACTTCTTAAGAGTTGTCTTCAACAAAGATCTTTGAAAATCTTTTCAATAGATTCGCCTAGAGAGAAAATAAGAGATCATAATTCTAAATTTGCTAAAGTAAAAGAAATGATGAAATGATTGATTAAACCTTACTTTGAGTTCTTCAAGATTCAGCCTTGAATAAGAAGAAAAGAAGGATTGATGATTGGCTTGGACAAAAGATAAAAGAAAAGATAGTGATTTTAGCATATAATAGTTTGGTTTTCAATAAAAGAAAAGGAGAAAGGAGATTGAAAAAGAAAATGATTCGGCTTGAAGAAAATAAGAAAAGGATTGATGATTCTTGGTTTTAGTAGAAAATAGTTTCTATTGAGAGAAGAAAGAAAGAAAATAAAATGAGAAGGAAAGAGAAAAGGAAGAAAAGAGAAGGATCAAAGAGAAAGGAGATAGGTTTTGGGGCTTAGGTGCATTCGCCAAGAGGGAGAAATGAAGAAGAAAATGGTGCTTGAACTTTGGTACTTTCGGCAATGAGAGAAAAGAAAGAAAAGAAGAAAGGCTTTCCAACTTTTGAGGCTTTTGACAAGAATTTTGAGAGAAAGGAATTTTAACCATATGGTCAAAATAAGAACCAAAACAAAGAGAAATTTTTAACTAATGTTCAAAGCAAGATTCTACTAAGAGAAGAGTTTTTGGAGAAATGAGAAAAGATGCACAATTGCTAGAACTTTTGGCCAACTTTCATCCCCTAACTCAAGTCAAAATTCGCCAACAAGAAAGCCAACACAATCCCCTTTTCCTCCACAATTCTTCCCTATCAACACCATAATTTGCAACACAATTAAACCACTCTCTAGCCCTTATGTTGTCTAGGTTCATGGTCAAATGACCATGAACAAACTCCCAAAACATTGCCCAATATCATGCCTTTTGTCCTCCCTTTCTTATCATC
The DNA here is from genome assembly GCA_025506655.1 of Gossypium rotundifolium. Taxonomy (NCBI): domain Eukaryota; kingdom Viridiplantae; phylum Streptophyta; class Magnoliopsida; order Malvales; family Malvaceae; genus Gossypium; species Gossypium rotundifolium. Next base: position 37,939,932 of record CP106727.1, on the reverse strand, counting down.
TTCTTATGATTCCTTGCCATAAGTTCCTAGCTTCCTTTTCATATGGTCAAATGGACAAAATAAAAGAATACTCATCCACTCTAGAACATTCTTGGCCGACACTATAGGGAAGAAAACATAAAGATTAAAATTTTTCCCATTTGCTAGCTAGGGGATTCGAACCTCTCCCCTCAAGCACTAATCCATGCATCCTAACCACCTTGCCAATTACTCATCTTATGCTTAAAACTCCTTGTCATTAATTCTTAAAGCCTAACTTTCTTAGCTCTCTCTTAATTATTAGAAATTAAAAGTTTCACTAAGCATTCACTTAATTAATGAAGCTCAAAATAATTTCCAAAATACACTCAATAATAGTTAAGCATGCAACATCATTCGATTAAGTAGAAAATGCGCAACCCCTAATTATCAGGATGTTACAAGAGGATAAGCTATATAGCTTAGTAAGTCCGTATGAAAGTAATGAACTATTCATGCTAATCATATACCACGCTTGACAGTATAAGCACAAATCCATATAAATAGCTATAAATCTCGAGGATTGTAATATAACCAATTCTCATGTTCATTATTTTTTATTTATCAACATAATTTAACATAACTTTAATTTAGCCTAACAACCATAATCTCTTCATTGTAACATGTTTCGTAATTAGCAAATCATTTCAAACATCATAGTAAAAGCACACATTACTTATGTGTGTTCATGTTTTCATGCATATAGCTTAACACATTTCAAATTGTCTGAACTCTTTCAACCTATACTCTCTTAACCATTTTAATTGGCAATCATATCAATATTTCCTTTTTCTCATAACCGATAATGAGAAACCGATAAATCACAATTCAAACAAAAAACATTTACTATCTCACCAATCATTTTGGCCACAAAGCCTTACACATGTTCATCAACCAAATCTACCATGAATTTACACATCATAAACCTAAACACTTAATTGCAAGATTTCATAAATATTTTTAATAGATAATAATACCAATATTTCCTTCATTTCATATTCATTGAGTCACAATCAAGGAAATAAAACATTTCATATCTCAATTCCATATGGCCTAAAATCCCTTTTTCATAAGTTTCAATCAACTTTACCATGTATTTATGCACCACACACATAAACCAATAATCACATGGTTAACTTAAAGTCACTTCTATAGTGATCATGAATTCATAATATCATGAAGCCAATGCTTATAAACTTTACGTACATACCTGTACCAACTCGTAACATAATCTTTACTTTGTCATCTTTGGCATAATCTTTAAATTTCTCGTTGAACCGCTTGGAATACTGAAGGATACTTGGGAATAACATACATATAGGATCATACCAATGTCATATCCTAGATATGGTCTTACATGGAGTCACATATCGATGTTGATAGCCCAACTATGGTCTTACACGATTCTCATATCGATGCCATGTCCCGAAATGGTCATACACGGAATCTCATAACGAGGCCATATCCTAGATATAGTCTTACACGTAAACTCACAACTCTAATGTCATGACATTTGTATCCTAACTATTCCTAAGGTTCTAGCAGGAGTTTCGCCATATCAAATCTATGCCGAACGAATCCATAATGATAATTGTACATGTCATGCAATAACAAAATATTAAATACATAATATAAGTTGCATTACTTACACACGAACTTACCTCGGCTCCAAAATATGACTAACTATTCGATTTAGTCCACAACCTTGTTCTTTCCTCGGTTTAGGTCCGAATTCCATTTTTCTTGATCTATTATAACAAATTTAGCTCATTTAATTATCACATTATTCAAATCAGTCCAAAAACCATACTTTTCAAATATTACAATTTTGCCCCCAAACTTTTACATATTTACAAATTAGTCTCTAGGCTCGTAAAATGAAATGTGTCCATTTTCTTTGTTACCCAAGTCTAGCTGAACATATATCAAGCTTATACCATCCCACATTTTTCATTAAATCAGATTTTTACTACCCATTTTTACAACTTTTACAAAAAGATCATTTTTAAGTGTTATCATCAAAAGTCACTTAGTAAAACATGTTTATTACACATCGAACTTTCATAATCTACCATGAAACATCAAAAAATATGCATGTTACACAGGGGTAAACTTTTAAACATGAACCTTAGCTCAAATAAATGGTAGAAATAGCTACATCGGTTGATAACAACTTCAAAAACATAAAGAACATTAAAAACGGGGCTAGGATATACTTACTATCAAGCTTGAAAAGTGAAGAAACCCTAGTTATGGAGAGCTTCAAAGTTTTGGCCCTATCTTGAAGAAGATGAGCAAATTTTGCTTCATTTTTCCCTTTTTAATCTTTTAATTACTAAATGACCAAAATGCCTTTTTTACTAAACTTCCAAATTTTACCTATTCATGCCCATTTTTTGTCCATAAAATAGAAATTGGTCAAATTGCTATTTAAGGACCTCTAATTTATAATCCAAAGCTATTTCATGCTTAAAGCTTCTAGAATCTCATATTTTGCAACTTTTACAATTTAGTCCTAAAAGTTAAATTGGACATTTATTCACAAAATTTCTTTATGAAACTTTCACACAATCATGCAAACATTTCATGGACCTCAAAACAATCATAAAAAAATATTTCTACTTTGGATTTGTGGTTTTGAAACCACTATTCCTTCTAGACCAAAAATCTTGCTGTTACAACTCTTCCCCTTTAGGGATTTTCGTCCTCAAAATCTTACCAGAAGAAGTTGTTTTCAACTCTCAAGAAACACTTTCACTAATTTCTTAAAATCATAAATTGATTTAACCTCGTATATCTCTTTCCAATAACCTTTGAACTTCAGCACACGTTTCGAGTATATCTAAATCAAAGATCTAAATTACTCTCTCAGGAACACTTACACGTAGTTGATCTATCAAATAAGAACTCAGTACATACTGAAACAATCATGCAAATTTTGTAAAATGATCAACATTCAAACAACACCATCCATTTCGGGATAGAGGTAGTCCCAATACAAAATCTATAGTGACTCTATCTCATAGCACACTAGTATTGTCACTAACTGCAATAGTCTTGAATACTTTTGATGTTCGACTTACTTGCTAACAAATAGGAATCTAAACATAAATTCAAAAATATTATGGTACATACTTAATCACCATAACATCTACTTCATATAACTGCACATTTTATTACTCTTGGATGAACAGACGTGCTACTATTGAGCCTCGTACAAGAACTTTTGCATAAGCTTTAGATTCATTTGCACGCAATTTCTATCTCAGAACAATAACATTAGTCATCAGATCAGACCTAAAATTCAGAATCGAAAATCAACTCATACTGTACTCATTTAGATTACAAATCACTAACACATTTCTAAGCTTCTCAAACTCGCAATGAAAGCATTGATTTAGCTTTTAACTTAGCTACAATTAGACCATTATCAATAAGATTAATCATGTAATCAATAATCATAAAATAAATAAAAAATTTTAAATTCAGGCATCTGTAATTATACTTGCTTTCTCAAAGGTAAATCGATAACTACTCACAGTCTTTTAACATCTCAAGACCTTCACGCTGTCTTAAATTCAGATCTTTCTGCGACATTAGATACTTAACCCTTTGGACCAGGAAGTACGTGGCATTTCCCGTCGAACACATGAATTCATCAAATTCACAACACAGCATAGAAGTGGCTGTCTCTAAATCAGCAGTCGAACAATTCTCTTTTAATGTGACTTTAACATTTTGAGAATAAAAACTATCACTTTACATTTTTGTATTAAAACTTATTCCAACATGTTCAATAGTACATCACTGAAAAATCACAATTTCTTTTCTCAATTCAGACTGAACTCAGAACTAGTGCTTCAATTAATAATACCTTCAACTATTTTCAACTTTGCTAACATGCAACAGACCATTCAAATTTTCATAAATGTGATAACCATATCATTCAGAACAACTTTAACTCATAATAACACATTAGACTATAAAAAATCTAATAGGCATATATCGGTATCATACTCTCTAGGATACAAATCCTTCATTTAGACTGTCCATCGATATACTCGTGAATGCACAAAATTTATTACCATAACTGAGGATACTTTAACTACATATAACTTAAATCACATTTCAACTGAATAGCTCACTCTGATAAAAACAACCGAATCGATTTTGAATATCAAATAATAACATAACAAAATGCTCCTTTCTTCATGCTATTAAAACAACTCAAGCATACAATCTTTCAAAATTCTCTTATCATGCTAATCAAAGACCTTTACAATCACATTAGCTCAAAGTAACACGGATATCCCGGTTGAATGCATTGACTTTAATTAACTTATCCAAAAAAAGAAATCCATCATACAAATTGAATCTTGTGATTTCACCACTTATACCTTTGTCGATGTCAACTCCTTACACGAAAATTAGAGAAATCCAGATATTAGAATCACCACATTTATATGATCAAACTAAAAGCATAATCATAATATACATAGTTATCACAAGCTGAAGAGCACACTTTAAAGATAAGCCATGGTTAATAATTCACGAAATAAGAATGATAGAAAAATTGAGGTAAATATATCCAAGATACGATACAATACCGAAAGTCCGAGAAAATAACTCACAAGAAGATAATAAGGATCTTAATAATTCCTCATAGAAAGTCAGAAGAAAAACACTTCTTACCGACTCTGGACTTCCATCATAATAGAGATAATATATTTGTCGCATATATAAAATAAAACCATAATCAATAGAACACAAGAATAGTCTCACATAGATTTTTTTACCATTGACATCATTCCAACATATTAGAATAGAATTTCGAAGAGATAAAGAAATGCCGATCATGAACCGACCAAATCAACAATACTTTCGTCTAACTTTATAGTCAGCTAACATTCTCACTCGATAAGAATTTTATCAGAAAATGAACAATCACATAAATCCTTGAATGAGTCATTTAACCGGGATTAACTTCTTCTTTAACCGATACATTCCGTAATCTGAATAATCTTTAAAACAATCTGATATTTCTTCCAAACTAAGTTCATTTGCCAAAATATTATCAACTCTGTCTGCATTATTAGTTATTCCTCTATTGAGCTCCTTAGTCTCACACTTGTGAGTTTATTCAACATAAATCCCGTCAAACCTTATTATAAAATATTATAAATTACCACATTGGTAAGGGGGTGAAGTCATAAAGCCTCCAATTTGACTCTCATAAATACACACATATGACTTAGCATTCATAATCCAAATAATATTGTCGCAATCACATAATTCACTTCAAGCAAATTAACATACATATTTATGTTGCATGGACTTTTCGATTATCTTATTTAAACATGCACACATAAACACATATTCCATCGATTTGAGTAAAATTACTTATCACGTTCACTTAATCAAATAAGTTAGGCACATAGCATCATATGGATATCGAACAAAAATGGATGAGCTTATCTCAATATAAAATTTCATGTCATTTCACTTTTCCATATGTCTCAAGTTATGTCTATTTCATTTTATATGTAATGACATACATATCATGAACTTTTATTCTTACCTTTCTGAGTTTCGTCTCATCACAACTACATTTTCAAACATCTTAATATCACTTTTGGCTTTATCGAAAGTAGCTCGATTGGAAAGCGTTTCTGTCTCAACGGAACAATTTCGTCAGATCGGGAGATATCACGCTATCACAGGTAGTAATATGGCATGTATAGCTAGACTCACACACGTTATGTTAGTCTGAGAATCGACTAAACCATAGATCTGATACTTCTAAATGTAACACCTCTTACCCATATTTGACGTCGAAATAGGGTATGAGGCATTATCGAACTTAAACACTAGCATTCATACCAAACCAAGACATGAATTTCCATCCAAATTTAAAACCTTTCAAAAACATTCATATAGTCCCTTAAACGAGCCTACGATGCCCAAAACATATATTGGGAATGATTTAGGACTAAACCGAGAACTTTAAAAACTTTTGGGAAACTTAGAAAATTTTCATCATAAAATAGGTCCACACGCCCGTGTGGATGAAAGGACACGCCCATGTGGCATATCACACGCCGTGCTTCAGGCCGTGCCCATCTTAGGGTGCATTATTTTTATGACGTCATCAAAAAATAAGGTCACACGGCCAAGGCACACACTTGTGTGGACAAATACAAGGCCATATCCCAAGCTATTTTCCCCATGTCCTTATGCTTTGTGGTGAATTAAATTCTAAAAATCAAGTGCAGACTTCACATGGCATGGGCACATGCCCATATCCTATGGCCATGTCTCTTACACGGCCAAGACACACATAGCCATGTCTTGTGCTCGTGTGTTTACTACTGGCATTCTATTTCTCAAAACTAAGGTACAATGGACACACAGTTGGAACACAAGCCCGGCTTAATTGGGTAAGCTTGGAATAACTTAATCTACCTCTTTCAGGGATTAATTTGAAAAGTTATCAAGGTATGAAATTTGGGTCATGGATGAATATGCTGAAATTTAGAAATTTATGGTAGAAAATGAAAGGTTGTTGATAGATAAACAACTTTTACAAAGTATTTTTTGATGAAAACATGATTTAGGGACTAAAATGTAAAGTTGTGAAATTTGATGAAAATTATAAATTTTATGAATACATGTGCTGTAAATTTGGTAATGGGATTTTGGTTAGGCTTGGAATAGAGAGTAAATTGCACAAGTTTCATTTTTCGTGCCTAGGGATGAAATTGGAATGTATGGAAAAGTTAAGGGTAAAATGGTAATTTTGCCTAGGACATAAATTGAGTCCCAATGAGTATAAAATGTATGAAATTGGTGATTAAAGCTATTTATATAGATCTAGACAACTCAAATTTGAGGTTAGATCGAGAAAAGGAAAAGGTTTCGGATTAGTAGATTTAATATGCGAACAAGTGTCGAGGTAAGTCCGTGTAACTTAATTGGGCATGTAAATATGTTTAATTGAATGTTGTGTTTGTATGGAATGTGACTTGTATTTATGTACATTACTTGAATGCTATAATGAGCAATTTTAATACATGCTTGAATGGTGAAAAAGGGTTAAGTCCCGATTGAATATTAAGTTTTGATGAATATATGTGCTTTCCCGAAATAGATGAGGTCCTACTTTTGTTGTAGATGACATTTATCTCAGACGAGTAATCCTGTAGACCTCATTATAGAAAGGAGTTAGCCCGTCCAGGTAATTCTGATATAATACCTCTTGAGTTTACATTATGATTAGGGTTTAGCTTGGACTTGTAATCCTAATCGAGCTCCTCTGAGCATATGTTATATAAAGGATTTAGCCTAGACTGGTAATCCTGTTATACGATATGTGGCTTGAGAGTGTGTTCCTTGGTTAAGTTCCCTAATGGGGACCCTTAAATAAGAATTGATGATTATTGAATCGTACACCTCGAGTGCACTACTTGAGCATCCATCGAAATTTCAATGATTCAACGGACATAGAACTCTTGACATGGTATGAGAATTATGAGATGAAATGATAACGACTTGAATGGATATTGCATGATGAGCTCATCTATGTTTACTTGATTGATATGAAGATTTTGGTGACTAACATGTTTGGGTGAGTGCATGTGTTTAGGAAATATTGCTAATGGATGGAAAACATGATATTGTATGCTTAGATTAATAAACGGGATTGGTAAGTTTAGTTTTCATATACGAACTTACTAAGCATGTAATGCTTAATCCATTTTATTTTTTCCCTTATTTTATAGTGCTTGGAAGCTCACGAAGGTTGGAGATCATTGGAGCATCGTCACACTATCAACTAGTCATTTTGGCTATACTTAGTAAAATCATTTTGGTATAACGGCATATATAGGATAACATTGGGCATAGGTAGCTTGAAAATGATGTTTTGTAACCTAGCCATTAGAATGGCTAGTAATGGTTCATTTTGGTATGACTAAGTAGGCTATTATCATATATTTATATGTGTTACGTTAAGTATATGTGATCAAGTTATATTGAAGCCTAAGTTAATCAAAGGTAAGTTTATAAACACATTTCTATGTAATGGTATGCCATGATGAATGATGGAATTTGCTTAAATTGAATGCTTGGAATGGTTGAATTGTACTTGGTATGTTTTAGTGCACGTAAATGGTAAATTTGGGTGACAAATGAGGCTAGGAAATGGCTTAATTTTGTCCACACGGTGTGTGTGTAGGCCGTGTGTGACACACGGCTAGCCCTATGGGCATGTGGTCTGGCCTTGTATCCCCTACATCTTAAAAATGAGAAACAGAATGCTTAGAATTGAGCACACGGGTAGAGACACGGGCATGTGTCTCAGCTGTGTGGTTGACACGGCCTTGAACACATGCGTGTTACATGGCCGTGTGAAAACTGCACCTAATTTTGAAATAAAATTCATCACACGGCCTAGCACATGAGCATATGACTTGGCCTTGTGACTTTAATTTCTTCATGCATTAGAAGTCAGAGAGTTACACGGGTTAGGGACACGAGCTTGTGTAGTCACACGGCCCGACCACGGACATGTCCCTTGACCACACGGGCGTGTGAGCCCTGCAACTTAGAAAAATTTTGTAATTTTGCAAAAAAATTATTAGAGATTTTGAATAAGTCCCAATTAGTTTCTACTCTTCATATTGGGCCTCGAGGGTCCATCTAAGGGACATTATGTATAATATCTATGAATGAAAAGTGATTAACATAAGATGTTTGTAAATGTTCCAAAAATTTTTGGTAACATTCTATAACCCTATTCCAGTTATGGTTACGAGTTAGGGGTGTTACAATAGGAAGTGATTTAGTCATCATATCTGCAGGATTTTCATAAGTACTAATTTTTCTCACAACAATATCACCACGAGCAATAATATCACGAACAAAATGATACCGAACATCAATGTGATTTGTTCGCTCATGAAACATTTGATTTTTTGTAAGGAAGATGACACTCTGACTATTACAAAATACTATACTGATTTGGAGGTCTTCAATGAGTTCACTAAAAGTCCCTTCAACCAAATGGCTTCTTTACAAGCCTCAATAATCACCATGTACTTAGCTTTAGTGGTAGACAAAGCAACTGTAGTTTGCAAAGTGGCTTTCCAACTAATTGCACAACTTCCAATTGTAAAGACATAACTTGTGAGAGATCTTCTTCTATCAAGGTCTCCAACAAAATCAGCATCAACATACCCAATGACTCCATCTCTAGTTCTTCAAAACTGTAAGCAAACATCAGTAGTACCTTGTAAGTATCTTAAAATCCATTAAACTGCTTTCCAATGTTCTTTATCGAGATTTGCTATGTATCTGCTAACTACACTGACTATATATGATAAATTTGGACGTGAAAAAAACCATATAATACATGAGAGATCCCACTACACTAGAGTATGGAATATGTGATATGTACTCAATCTCATCATCTGATTGTGGAGACAAAGCCGATGAAAGTCTGAAATGGGCTGCTAAAGGAGTACTAACAGACTTAGCACTCTGCATAATGAACCTACAAAGAACTTTTTCAATGTACCCCTTCTGACTTAGGTACAATTTACTTGCTTTTATATCTTTGAGAATCTCCATACCAAGTATCTTCTTTGTTGGTACCAAATCTTTCATCTCAAATTCTTCACTTAGTTGGGCTTTGACCTTTCTTATCTCTCCTTTATCTTTCATTTCTAGCAACATGTCGTCAACATAAAGGAGTAGATACACAAAAGAACCATAACTATTTTTATTGAAGAAAACACGACTATCAAAGCTACTTCTTTTGAAATCATGAGAAGTCATAAAGGAATCAAACCTCTTGTACCACTGTTTTGGTGACTGCTTCAAATCGTAAAGGGACTTTGTAACACCCCAAACCCAGTCAATACATTACGACCAAGTCTGGTATGTTACGGGTAAAGTAGTTCTTAAATTTTAGGAGAACATGCAATTTAGGAGGAAAACTGAACACCCCAAACCCGGCCCATGCTTTACGACCGAATCTGACATGTCACATGAGGAAAATGTATAAAGTCTTTGTAATTTATACTAAAATAAGTGTCATTTTGGTTATGGTTAAGAAAACAAGTTTGGATGTAAATATTTGATAAAATACAACTATTTTTGAGAGGTTGTTTAATAAATCACAAATCTAGGTAGTGAACTTTTAAAACCGTGATTTTTAAAATGTCGTTGATAATTTGAAAGAAAGTCCGAGTTAAATCATTTGTAAAAGTTTGTTATAAAAATCATTTATTAATCAATTTTGGAAAACTGTTGGTTATACTTTTTGAAAATCCCTTTACAGATAATTCAAATAAAATACGTCAGATATAATGCAAAAGTAAAATATTGCAGAGGCCTTATTACAACTTAAAAACACAAAATAATAAAAATAATAAAGTAACCATAAATAGAAATCTAAAGTTCAAAAACACAATTTCTAAAGTATGGCCTCCACCGAGTCATCCATGGCCCAAATCCACATCACTGAGTATTACTTGCAAGGGTTAAGGAAAAGGGGTGAGTTACTAGAACTCAGTGCATAATCCTCTTACCGTCATCCACTGTGCCTGAACCCATTTTACAACATCTTGGGCCTAAGCCCATTTGCAAAGTAACAAATAATTAAATGAATGCAACCCAACCCATCCAACCAATCTCTCCCCCGACCAGCCAATCTCTCCTGTGGGGATCAAGTTAACCCACCCCGCCAGGTCTCTCCAATTTTCAGTCATGCTGCCATTTATAAAATATAATTATTGTGGCCATGCCACTGATTCACGATGGCACAAAGCCATATTCATGATGGCACAAAGCCATATTTAGGTTGGCACATAGCCATGATCAGATTTTGTGGTAGAACTACCGGGCTACACTTCTCTTCATACAATTTTTCCCATCCCATGCAATATGTAACATGCAACATACATAATAAAACATAATATCCACATATATGAACAACCATCAATAATCCAGTAATTTATTACGGTGAATCAGCCCATTAAAGAACTTTGTAATTCAGCCCACTAAAGCATTCTAGCAATTCGACCTATAGGGGCATTTCTAAATCGGCCCATAGGGGTATTTCGATAAATCGGCCTATAGGGGCATTTCGATAAATCAGCCCATAGGGTTATTTTAGTAATTTAACAATTTTAGTAATGATTTTGATAGATCTTTCATAAAATAATGTACTTTAAGCCGATTTCTCATCTTATGCCAATTTTACGATTTTTAGTCAGATAATAATAATCTACTAACAAACATGTTATCAATCATAAATCTACGGAATTACGGTGTGAGATTACACACCTAATTACGGTAAGGACTAAACCTTCTTGATCGTCGATACCTAAATCATCATTACACTCGATTAACCAACAAACAAGATTTTATTAATCCAAATCTAAATCAGATGATCTAAAACGCTTACCCTTGTATCGTGAACGACCACGATTTGTTTATTCTCACCGGATGATGGTCCACAACCCGGTGAAAATCTCAAACCGTGAAACCGCTCTACGCTTGAACTTAGGAGTAGGAATCACAAATCCACTCCTTTTGTCTACTCCACTCGCTTTTCCTTTCAAATTGATACCACTTGCCTCCTTAGAAAAGTCTTAATCAAAATGATATTACGATGATATAAATCGATTGTCTAAGGAAAAAGGTTTGGCTTACCACTATTTCCAAATGATTAACAAGTAGAGAATATCGAGTGATTTCGTCCCTAAAAACATAATCGATTAGTGGAAACTTCGATCCGATTTGCAACATAGCCGAGTAGAGATATAACAAAAATCCAAGAAGAAACTCCTTACCTTAACGATGATGAATCCGATTTCCACCGATTCACTTATGACTACGGACGAGACAGGAATATGAGATTCGACTTTCTACTATAATAATACAATAAAAGATGATCACGATATGAAGGATTATGAGAGAATAATATTTCAGTTTTGGACAAAGTGAACATCCGAATGATAATAGATACTCATTCGGCTAGGAAAAAGAAAATAAATGATAGAATAGAGCCACTTACCTATTCGATCAAAGAAGAGATGCCCAAAACAGAAGATGGAGAAAAGAATATGATAAAGATTCAGCTATTGATGACAAATGATCAAAGAAGGTTCGGCCAATCAAAATTGTCAACTAAGAAGAAGAAACTTGTTCTCAAAAATTTTAAACACTTCTACGCTCAAGGCCCATTAGGCCCAATTCTACTAGCCCCAATTTCGGGATGTTACAATTCTACCCTCCTTAAAAAATTTCGTCCTCAATTTTTCCAACCAACTACTAAATGCGTCGCTCAAGTCACACCACTATGCTTTCGATGCGCACTCTGATCTTAATAACACTAATGTACTTTTAACTTAATCTTGAATCCTCTTACACACAACATTTTATGGAGTATAGGAAGTAAAGTTGTTTTCGCAAAACACATCCTAAAGTCTCAATCTCTATAGTTTCAGCTCCTAAAGCTTAAAGTTCTAGAGTATTTCTATAGTCATACCACAATAATCATAAAATGAAAACATAGACTTACTTGACTTGGTGTCGGATACCCGTGGTGCCATATTTCCTTTAGAACATGTATTTATAAATCAATTTTCAGACAACTTTGGAAAATGCTTTTGAACCTAAACCACAGCCAAGTTTTACAACCGGGCTCTGATATCATAAAATGTAACACCCCAAACTTGGCCCATGCGTTATGACCGAATCTGAGAGGAAATGTATAAAGTCTTTGTGATTTATACTAAAATAAGTGACATTTTGGTTATGGTTAATAAAACAAGTTTGGATGTAAATATTTGATAAAATACAACTATTTTTGAGAGGTTTTTTAATAAATTACAAATCAAGGTAGTGAACTTTTAAAACCGTGATTTTTGAAAATGTCGTTGATAATTTGAAAGAAAGTCTGAGTTAAATCATTTGTAAAAGTTTGTTATAAAAATTCATTTATTAATCAATTTTGGAAAACTGTTGGTTATGCTTTTAGAAAATCCCCCTTTACAGATAATTCAAATAAAATACATCAGACATAATGCAAAAGTAAAATATTCCAGAGGCCTTATTACAACTTAAAAACCTAAAATAGTAAAAATAATAAAGTAACTGTAAATAGAAATCTAAAGTTCAAAAAGACCATTTCTGAAGTATGGACTCCATTGAGTCATCCATGGCCCAAATCCACATCACTTACCTGGAACGGTTAAGGAAAATGAGTGAGTTACTAGAACTCAGTGCATAATCCTCTTACTGTCATCCAATGTGCCTGAACCTGTTTTACAACATCTTGGGCCTAAGCCCATTTACAAAGTAATAAATAATGAAATGAATGCAACCCAACCCATCCATCCAATCTCTCCCCCGACCAGCCAATCTCTCCTGTAGGGATCAAGTCAACCGACCCCGCCAGTCTCTCTAATTTGCAGTCAAGCTGCCATTTATAAAATATAATTATTGTGGCCATGCCACTGATTCACGATGGCACAAAGCCATAATCACGATGGCACAAAGCCATATTTAGGTTGGCACACAACCATTATCAGATTTTGTGGCAGAACCATCGGGCTACACTTCTCTTCATACAATTTTTCCCATCCCATGCAATATGTAACATGCAACATACATAAGAAAACATAATATCCACATATATGAACAACCATCAATAATCTAGTAATTTATTACGGTGAACCGGCCCATTAAAAAACTTTGTAATTCGGCACACTAAAGCATTCTAGCAATTCTGCCCATAAGGGCATTTTGGTAAATCAGCCCATAGGGGCATTTTAGTAATTTTAACAATTTTAATAACGATTTTGACAGATCTTTCATAAAATAATGTAATTTAAGCTAATTTCTCTTCTTATGCCAATTTTATGATTTTTAGTCGTATAATAAGAATAATCTACTAACAAACATGTTACCGAATCATAAATCTACAGAATTACGGTGTGAGATTACACACCTGATTACGGTAAGGACTAAACCTTCTTGATCATCAACACCTAAATCATCATTACACTCGATTAACCAACAAACGAGATTTTATTAATCCAAATCTAAATCAGACGATCTAAAATGCTTACCCTTAGTATCGTGAAAGACCACAATTTGTTTATTCTCACCGGATGATGGTCCACAACCCGATGGAAAATATCAAACCGCCGAAACCGCTCTACACTTGAACTTAGGAGTAGGAATCGCAAATCCACTCCTTTTGTGTACTCCACTCGCTTTTCCTTTCAAATCGATACCACTTGCCTCCATTAGAAACGTCTTAATCAAAATGATATTACGATGATATAAATCGATTGTCTAAGGAAAAAGGTTCGGTTTACCACTATTTCCAAAGGATTAACAAGTAGAGAATATCGAGTGATTTCGTCCCTAAAAACATAATCAATTAGTGGAAACTTCGATTTGATTTGCAACATAGCCGAGTAGAGATATAACGAAAAATCCAAGAAGAAACTCCTTACCTTAACAATGATGAATCCGATTTCCACCGATTGACTTACTAGCTACGGACGAGACAGGAATATGAGATTGGGCTTTCTAATATAATACTACAATAAAAGATGATCACGATATGAAGGATTATAAGAGGATAATATTTCAGTTTTGAACAAAGTGAACATCCGAATGATAATAGATACTCATTCGGCTAGGGAAAATGAAAATAAAGGATAGAATAGAGCCACTTATCGATTTGATCAAAGAAGAGATGCCCAAAACGCAAGATGAAGAAAAGAAGATGATAAAGATTTGGCTATTGATGATAAAATGTCAAAGAAGGTTCTACCAATCAAAGTTGTCAACCAAGAAGAAGAAAAGAGATGTTGAAGAAATGGTGAGAAAAAGAAAGAAAGATGGAAAAGTAGTGTTAGGGGTTTCGCCTAACACTAAGTAGAGGTTGACCAAGATGTCTTGAGTAATTCAGCAAAACAATGGAGAATGATGAAAAAATGGACTAGGAGGTTTCACCAAAACAAGTGAAAAAGAAATTGGAAAAGAAAGTACCAAAATGACTTTAGTGTTTCGGCAAGACAAAGGAAAAGATTAGAAAAGAAACACAAAATGCTCAAACCAAAGAAAATGCCTCTCGAGCACCAAACTTCTAAAATGACTTTAGGAAAATTTGGCTCTCAAATCCCCCCACCCAAAACCGTGTATCATCTTTACCAAAAGATGAATGTTGACCAAAAATTCCTCCACAAGGCAACTCCTAGAATTTGGCCAACATGTTCCCTTCCTTATCCCTTTTATTTGATTTCTTTCCTGCATTTTCCCTTGTTTTCCTCCTTACCATAAACCTTAGTCTTCTTTCCAATATTAGAAAAGTTTTCTTTTCCTTACTCTCCTCCTTACGTTATTTTCTTAGCCATCTTTCCATCAACAAAAAGTCTTCCCTTACCATATTTAAAGCTTGGCCGACACTTACCATCTTCCACAAGATGAGCATAAAAATTAAATCCCAAAAGTTTCAATAGGTGGGATTTGAACCTCCTCCCTCCTATTATGCCAATCACGCCACATTCACCGACACTCTCCACTTGTGTCTCTTAAATACATACAATTTTACTTTAGTCCTACTATCAGTAGCACTCTCCACAAATGTGCCAAAAAATGAAAATTCTTCTTATGGCCTAAATTGAACCCGAGACTTCCTAGAAACTCTGTAACTTTCCAAAATCACCTTCCTAATTAGTCCAACTTGTAATAATGTCGTTCTCTTGTTCTCAAAAATTTTAAACACTCTTACGCATAAGGCCCATTAGGCCCAATTCTACTAGGCCCAATTTCGAATGTTACAAAAACTTTTCGTTTAGTGGTTCCATCTTAAAGTTAATTTAAAATTTTGTTTGGAGGTTTCTTATCAACTCCATAAATGAAAATGAACTAAAAGTAGTAAACTGGTTTGTTTTACGAAAACCAAAATTGGGGAATTTCATAAATGTGATAATTTGGACAATATTGAGGTTTTGAGAAAATTTCCGATTTACTAAGTTATTTTCTTGTCAACTTTTTAAAATAATTGTTATATTTTTATTTTAGACAAACTCCGTCTTTGATAGTTCGTAAAATTATGAACCAACATCATTAAATGAAAAACCCAATTTAAAGTTATGGAGGCCTTATTACATAGTGAGACCCAAAGTAGAAGTAAGTTTAAATAAATGAAATGGAAATTTTACGGAAGTAGTAATGTATGGCCACCTTTAGTCCGCCTTGGCTCCATATCCATGATCTAGGGATTACCTGCAAAATTAAGCAGTGGGGCGTCACCGTGACTCAATGTGAAATTCTCCTTATAATGCAATCGGCCTTAAGCCCACCGATGCACACTGGGCCTTAGCCCACACAACATATCATATTAATAGTGAATGCAATGCAGCCCAGCCCAACCTAGTTTTCCATCCTCTAGGTCTGCTGAATCGGCCAAACACCCATGGCATCATGCCACTATGGTTCCAAACCACTGTGGTCCCAGACTAATTGTGAAAGAGTCACAGAATATATAAACGTGAGGCTAACCCACTGTGGTCCTAAACCACTGTGACAATCTCTGATAAGTATATGTGGGGCCAACCCACTGTGGTGCCAACCACTGAGATAAGTCACTGGTAAATATATGCATACGTGGTTCCAAACCACTGTGGTCCCAGACCACTGTGGTAGAAGTCACTGAATCACACTTCCCCTTTCGATTGTATCCCAAAGTCCATGCAGCACATTATCATACTGAGATGAATGCAATCATATTTTCAATTTACAACGGACAATTAATTCATACATACATCTATTAGAAAGTAAAAATCATAGCGGTACTTACCCGGTGTCTCCAACCTTACCCACAAGGGTATCTCGACTATCTATACAGTTTTTTTGCTTTCAATCAACATAGTTAATAACGTAAATTAATAAGTAAAGTGTGAGTATTACACCCCGATTACGCGTAAGACTAGACTCTCTAGATTGTCGACACTCTCACTAGAAGAAACAACCGTAATTTGCCTATCCCAGGTAGATGTCGGCTCCTTACCACAACCTGGAGGAAAGTCTCAAACCACCGACACAGCACATCTTTTAAACTTAGGGGTAGAGACTGCGGGTTCACCCCATCCTTAGAATGACTGGCACTCGTATCCATGAAGAAAAATCTTGATCAATACAATACTATAGCGAAAATAGGGATTGCCCCAACAAGGGGTTTGATTACGACAGAGTAATATGAATAGAAGTTGATCACAAAGAACAAAAGGGAGTCCCCTTACCTTGGCTATCGAGGAATCTTATCAACGGATTCGGCTTGTGATTCTTGATGAATCCCTAATGAGAATCTGACGTTTAAAAAAGGCTAGAAGGGTGTGTTAGAACCCCAACAGATTCGGCCTTAAGAAAAAACACAAAATGAGACCTCCGACTTTTAGAATGAACAAGCTAAAAGGAAGAGAACAAGAATCGATGGCGAGGAATTAAGGAAGAAGAACATTACCTTGCAAAATGCACCTACTGAATGTAAAGGATCTTTCAGCAGACAGAACCTAACTAATCTGCTTCGTAAGATTCAGCTAGAGAACAAGAAATGGAGGTGCAAAACGAGAAAATAAAAGATGTGAGAGAAGTGAAGAAAGTATTTAGCTAGAAGTGACAAAAGTAGAGGAGAAGAGAGTTTCAATTTTGAAAAGAAATAAGAAAGAAAGGGTGAAAGAGACTAATAGAAGAGAGCCAAAATTTGGCTAAAAGATAGAATAGGGTTTGGCGAAAGAAAACAAAAGAAACAAAAGAGAAATGATGAAGAAAAAGGGATGCCCGAAATCCCCCTCCAAGCTCCCCACATTCGGCCAACACCTCCACCATCACCAAATCCCTTGATTTGCTCTTTGCTTTCCTCTCCATCTACCATTTGAACCCATTGACCTATTCAAACACCACAAGCTCCTCTTGTCCATCCATTCAAATGCATTGACCTAGTCAACAACCACCTTTGAAGGGTCCCAGTCGAATGCCAACACTCCATCACCTTGAGCACAAAAAAATAAAATAAAGCTCCACATGCTGCTAATGAGACTCGAACTCCTTCACTCCTGCCCAGCCAATGACGCCTTCCCCCTTGCTTTGCTAATGACGCCACCACCACTTGAACACAATCTCATTTGTGTCAACAAGCACACACAAATAAACTTAAGGCCTGCTCTACTAGCTCTCCTCCCTTAAGCCCCAAAATAAAAGTTTTGCCAAGGCTCTGGCTTGACCCCGAGTCTCCTTAGAACCCCCAAACTCATCCAAATAACAAGCAGAAGAAGACAAGCACACAGAAAAACATAAAATGCAGAACCCCTAATTCTAGGATGTTACAGTTCTATCCCCCTAAAAGAAATTTTGGCCACAAAATTTACCTGATCAAAAGAGGTGAGGATATTGTTGTCGAGTCACATCCTCTGGCTCCCGTGTGGCTTCCTATAAATCGTGATTTCGCCATAAAACTTTAACCAACGGAAATGACTTCCTTCTCAACACATTAACATCTCGATCTAAGATCTAAACAGGTTCTTCTTCAAAAGAAAAATCAGGTCTTACTTCAATTTCCCTACAGGTACTATGTGAGATGGATCCAAACGATAGCGCCTTAACATTGAAACATGAAATACATCATGTACCTGACTCAACTCTAGAGGTAACTTGAGCTGATAAGCTACTAGTCCCACACGTTTAAAACCTTCTTCCAAGGTGAAACTTTCAGAAAACCTGATCATCCTCTTCAAATTCTATTTCCTTACGCTTCAAATCTGCATAAGATTTTTGTCTGTTGGAAGCTTCCTTCTACCAATTCTGAATCAACTTATCCTTTTCCTCCGTCTCTGAAACCAATTTCGGACCCAACAATTGTTACTCACCTAACTCTGTCCAGCAGGTAGGAGTGCGACACCTACAACCATACAA
This sequence comes from Gossypium rotundifolium, assembly GCA_025506655.1. Lineage (NCBI taxonomy): Eukaryota > Viridiplantae > Streptophyta > Magnoliopsida > Malvales > Malvaceae > Gossypium > Gossypium rotundifolium. The sequence goes on along the minus strand of CP106727.1, from coordinate 37,920,918 downwards.
CGCTTCATAGGGTACCATCTGAATACTGGATTGATAGCTTTTGTTGTATGCAAACTCTGCCAACGATAGAAAATCCTCCCAACTACCCCTAAAGTCGATAACACAGCCTCTCAACATGTCTTCCAGAATCTGAATTACCCTCTCTGACTGACCATCAGTCTGTGGACGAAATACCATACTAAAATCCAGCCTTGTACCCAATGCCTTCCAAAATCATGATGTAAACCTAGGGTCTCTGTCTGATATAATAGACACTAGTACCCCATGCAACCTCACAATTTCTGCTACATATAGCTTGGCCAACTTCTGAAGTGAGTAGTCGATACGAATTGGTATGAAGTGAGCAAACTTCATCAATCGATCGACAATCACCCACACCAAATCCTTCCTAGTAGGCGTAAGAGGTAACCCACTAACAAAATCCATCGTTATCCTCTCCCACTTCCAAAGTGGAATATTCACTAGCTATAGTAACCCCAAAGGCAACTGATGCTCTGCCTTCACCTGTTGACACGTCATACACTTACCCACAAACTTGGTAACTTCTTGCTTCAGACCTGGCCACCAAAATTGTTCACACAAATCCCGATACATTTTACTCCCACCAGGATGCATAGCGTATGGACTACTATGCGCTTCCTGCAGAATCCTCTGTCTCAACTCGGAATCCTTTAACATACAAGGCTTTCCACGAAAGCACAATACCCCATCACTGTTCAAACTAAAATCTTCTGTCTCATCCCCTTCCACCTGCTGAAATCTAGAACTTAACGATCCATCTGACAACTGCTTCTCTTTAATCTGACTTACCCCTGAAGGCTTCACTTGAAGTTTAGCTAACAAGCTTCCATCATCATACAAACTGAGATAAGCAAACATTGCCCTCAAATCAGATATCACCTTACGGCTCAACACATCCGCCACTACATTAGCTTTACTTGGGTGATACTCAATCGAACAATCATAGTCTTTCAACAATTCAATCCACCTCCGCTACCTTAAATTTAACTCTTTCTAGGTAAGAAGATATTTTAGGCTCTTATGATCGGTGTAGATAATCGACTTATCTCCATAAAAGTAGTGTCTCTAAATCTTCATAGTGAACACTACTGCAGCTAACTCCAAATCATGAGTGGGATAGTTCACTTCATGTGGCCTCAATTGCCGAGAAGCATACGCTACCACTTTCCCCTCTTGCATCAACACACATCCTAACCCTGTGTGCGATGCATCATAATAGACAACAAACTCCTTCCCTCCTCAGGCTGAATCAACACTGGTGCTTCAGTCAGAATCCTCTTCAACTTTTGAAAGATTTCCTACTATTTATCTGCCCACACAAATGGTACCCTTTTCGTAACCACTTGGTTAAAGGTGTAGCGATCAACAAGAATCCCTCAACAAACCTTCTGTAGTACCCAGCTAATCCAAGGAAACTTCGAATTTTAGCTACAGACTTTGGTGGTTTCTAATCCAACACAGCTTCAATCTTTCGGGGATTGACCATAATCCCCTCGGAAGACACAACATGCCCCAGAAAGGTAACTTCCTTCAACCAAAATTCACACTTGTTGAATTTGGCATACAGTTGTTTTTCTCTCAAAATCTGTAGAACAATCCGAAGATGCGAATCATGCTCCTCTTCCGTCCTTGAATATACCAAAATATCGTTTATGAATACTACGACAAATCGATCCAAATAGGGTTAGAATACCTCGTTCATTATATCCATAAACGTAGCTGGTGCATTCGTCAACCCAAATGGCATCACTAAGAACTCGTAATGACATAACGAGTTTGAAAAGTAAACTTATGAATATCTTCCTCCTTGACCTTAAGCTGATGATAACCTGACCTCAAATCTATCTTCAAGAAGACCGAAGTGCCTCGCAGCTGATCGAACAGATCATCAATCCTCAGCAATAGGTACTTGTTCTTAATTGTCAGCTTATTCAATTGCCTGTAGTCAATGCACATCCGCATCGACCCGTCCTTCTTCTTGACAAATAACACCGGCGCTCCCCACGGAGATACACTTGGTCGGATAAAACCACAGTCCAAAAATTCCTGTATTTGAGCTTTAAGTTCCATCAGCTCCTTTGGCCCCATCATATAAGGGGCAACGGACACCGGAGTTGTTCCCAAAAGAAGATAAATACGAAACTCCACCTCGCGATTCGGAGGTAACCCTAGAAGCTCTTTTATAAAGACGTCCAAGAACTCTTTCACTGTTTTAACATCCTTTATAGATAATTCTTTAGCTTCCAAAGCACTGATTAAAGCTAAGAACCCCTCACACCTTTTTCGCACCATCCTTTCAGCCTTCAATGCAGACACCACATTGGACAGGTAATTCTTTCTCTCACCTATCACCTGCACCTCCTTATCCTCAAGAGTCTTTAATATCATGCGCTTAGCAGCACAATCCAAGTTTGCTCTATACTTAACTAACCAGTCCATGCCTAAGATCAAATCGAACTCATCGAACAACAATTCCATCAAGTCAGTCGAGAATACTATCCCTTGAACTTCTAAAGGCACACTTCTAAAGAGTTTGTTTACCACTACAGATTGTCCTAAGGGGCTAATCATAGTCATTTCTCTAGAAGTAGCCTCAGATTTTATATTCAAAGTTCTAGACACAGTACTAGCAGCATATGAATGTTTAGACCCAATATCTATCAGTGCTATAAAGGGCAATCCAAAACTAAGAAACGTACCGATTATGACGTCTGGTGCATCGCCATCCTCTCGACGTCTAGTTGCATAGACCAACCCAGGCTGTCTCGCATCTGTATTCCCAACACCTTTGCCTGGTGCTCCACGCCCTCGACCATAACCATTACCTCCTCTGTCCAGACCATGACCTCTCGGTGGTTGCTGCCCACCTCTTCCAGACAGTATATATCCCTGACCTACTGGCCGTGCCCTGTTCGGCTCTTGTGGATAGTCCCTTACCAGATGATCTACAGACCCACACCTGTAACATCCTTTACTTCTTGCCCAACACTCCTCCAAATGATAATTCCCACATCTAGCACATGGTTGGGATCGACCAACAGTAACATATTTTGTAACTCGACCCGGCCCATCAAACCTAGGCCACTTTTGGAAACTCCCAGTAGACCCTGATGACCCCAAATTCCTTTTATTTCTACCTCTATCCTTATCCTGATTTTACCTCTCAGATCGCTTCACCTCTTCACTATCTTAGCTTTCATAACTAGAATAGAAAATTCTCTTTCCCGTTGTGGAGCTATTAGTACTCGTAACTCATCCCTCATACCATTCTCAAATCAGACACAACACTCGTAATCAGTTACGACGATACCCTGAGTATACCGACTTAAACACAGGAATTCTGCCTCATATTCAGCCACCGACTTGTTCCCCTAGACCAAGTTTAAAAATGCCTTCCTCTGTGCGTCCACGTAACTTGCCCCAACATACTTTCCCTGGAATGCTGACTTAAAGAAGTCCCAGGTAATACGGTCCGCTGATGTACCATCTCTTATCGTGAGCCACCACTGGTATGCCTCATCTCGAAGGAGAGACACTACTCCTTTCAACTTTCCTCCACCGTACAATCAAGATTGTCCATGATTCGTTCAACCACTTCTAGCCAGTACTCAGCTACGTTAGGAGCCACACCAGAAATGCCCCTAAATATCTCAGCCCCATTAGCTTGGAGTCGTTCAAAAATAGATTTTTGAGCTACTGATCCCGTGCTTGCTCTAGCAACCCGCTCCAAAACACGTAACATAGCTTGAGACACAGCATCGTCTCCACTAGTTTGGTCCTGAAATCCCCTTTTGCTATTGGTGATGCCGGTACTTCACCATTCGGCACATTCCCTGATTCCAAGGGTTCAGCCTCAACACCCCAGCCTCTACCGTGGCCACGTATTCCATGTCCACATCCTCTAGCACTCATGAATACTAATTTGACTTAATCTGATTAAAAATTTTATGAGTTAGTATTTCTTCCACTGTTTATTACCGGACAGACTTATGAAAATAGTATTAGAAGTAGTTTTTCGCAAGAAATATTTCTAAAGGTCTCCATTTTGAAATTTGTATTTCTTAAAACTATCTATCACAGTATTTCATAAGAATTCAAGCAACAATTAGAAAACTTACAACACGGATTGGTGCCGAGACTCAGGTGCCATACTTCCAGAAAACATGTTTTTTTTTCAAACCTTATTCCAAACCAACTTTTGAAAACATTTTAAACCCCAAAGGCACAATCGAGTTTTGCAACCGGGCTCTGATACTATAATTGTAACACCCAAACCTAGTCAATACGTTACGACAAAATTTGGTATGTTACGGGTAAAGTAGTTTTTAAATTTTAGGGGAACATCGCAATTTAAGAGGAAAACTTTTCATTTAGTGATTCCATCTTAAAGTTAATTTAAAATTTTGTTTGGAGGTTTCTTACCAACTCCATAAATAAAAATGAACTAAAAGTCGTAAACTGGTAATTTGGGAATTTCATAAATGTGGTAATTGGGACAATGTTGAGGTTTTGAGAAAATTTCCAATTTACTAAGTTATTTGCTTGTCAACTTTTGTTACCTTTTTGAAAACAATTGTTATATTTTTATTTTAGAAAAACTCCATCTTTGACAGTTCGTAAAATTATGAACCAACAGCATTAAATCTAAAACCCAATTTAAAGTTATCGAGGCCTTATTACATAGTGAAACCCAAAGTAGAAGTAAGTTTAAATAAAAGAAATGGAAATTTTACGGAAGTAGTAATGCATGGCCACCTTAAGTCCGCCTCGGCTCCAAATTCGCGATCTAGGGATTACCTACAAAATTAAGCAGTGGGGTGGGTCACCGAGACTCAATGTGAAATTCCCTTATAATGCAATCAGGCCTTAAGCCCACCGATGCACACTAGGCCTTAGCCCACACAACATAGCATGTTAATAGTGAATGCAATGCAACCCAGCCCAACCTAGTTTTCCATCTTCTAGGTCTCCTGAATCGCCAAACACCCATGGCATCATGCCAATGGTTCCAAATGACTGTGGTCCCAAACCAGTTGTGAAAGAGTCAAAGAATATATAAACGTGGGGCCAACCCATTGTGGTCCCAGACCACTGTGACAATCTCTGATAAGTATATGTGGGGCCAACCTACTGTGGTACCAACCACTGAGATAAGTCACTGGTAAATATATGCATACGTGGTTCCAAACCACTGTGGTCTCAGACCACTGTGACAAAGTCACTGAATCACACTTCCCCTTTCGATCGTATCCCAAAGTCCATGCAACACATTATCATAATGAGATGAATGCAAACATACTTTCAATGTACAACAGACAATTAATTCATACATACATATTTTCAAAAGTAAAAATCATAGCGGTACTTACCCGGTGTCTCCAACCATACCCACAAGGGTATCTTGACTATCTATACAGTCGTTTTGGCGTTCAGCCAACATAGTTCATAATGTAAATTAATAAGTAAAGTGTGAGCATTACACACCTGATTACGCGTAAGACTAGACTCTCTAGATTGTCGACACTCTCACTAGAAGAAACAACCGCGATTTGTCTATCCCATGTAGATGTCGGCTCCCTATCGCAGCCTGACAAAAAGTCTCAAACCACCGACACAGCACGTCTTTTAAACTTAGGGGCAGAGGCTACGGGTTCACCCCTCCTTAGAATGACTGGCACTCATATCCATGAAGAAAAATCGTGATCAATACAATACTATAGCGAAAATAGGGATTACCCCAACAAGGGGTTTGATTATGGAAGAGTAATATGAATAGAAGTTGATCACAAAGAACAAAAGAGAGTCCCCTTATCAACGTTTAGAAAAGGCTAAAAGGGTGCGTTAGAACACCAATGGATTCGGCCTTAGGAAAAAACACAAAATGATACCTCTGGCTTCTAGAATGAACAAGCTAAAAGGAAGAGAACAAGAATCGATGGCAAGGAATTAAGGAAGAAGAACATTACCTTGCAAAACACACCTACTAAATGTAGAGGATCTTTTGGCACACAGAACCTAACTACTTTGCTTCGTAAGATTTGGCTAGAAAAAAAGAAATAGAGGTGCAAAACGAGAAAATAAAAGATGTGGGAGAAGTAGAGAAAGTATTCGGCTAGAAGTGACAGAAGTAAAAGAGAAGAGAGTTTCGGCTTTTGAAAAGAAAGAAGAAAGAAAGGGTGAAAGAGATGAATAGAAGAGATCCAAAATTTGCCTAAAAGATAGAAGAGGGTTCACTAAAGAAAACAAAAGAAACTAAAGGGAAAGATGAAGAAAGAGGGAAGCCCGAATGGTCACACTAGTTCGGCTAATGTTAAAGAAGTAAAAAGAGATGAAGAGAAGAAGCTGAAAGTTTCGGCACAAAGAGAAGTAGGAAACCAAAAGAGAAAAAAGAAATAACTCTCAAATACCCTTGCAAAAATTCGACACTCTCCCTATATGACCAAAAATGCCAAAATGGAAATGCCTAATACTCAAGAGAATTTTGGCACACCTACCAATCCTAGCAACGAAACCGAAATCCCCTCCAAGCTATAACACTCCTATCCCGTGTCTGATCACCTAATTAGGGATAAAGGTGTTACCAGACAGGTCGAAAACATTTACATAATTAATCGTACAACCATTCATCAATATCAATCATAATGTCCCTTAAGTAGGTCATCGAGACCTTAATCATGCTTATAAAATGAGTTGGGACTAAACCGAAACACATAAGAAATTACATAAAAATTTGAAACTTTTCTAACATACAAGGGCACACGGCCGTGGGGGTAGGCCATGTCTCATCCACGGCTACTGGACACTCTCGTGTGTCCTTCCCGTGGTGGTATACTGCCAAATTCAACACGGTCACCAAGCACGCCCGTGTGCTACGGCCGTGTACTACTAGATCACATACTGCCATTTCTCACACTGCCATCAAGCTCACCCGTGTCGAGGTCGTGTGCAATTTAAACCACATTCGTCCAATTTACCCACGATCTTAGGCACGCCCGATACCTCAACCATGTGACATTATAAGCCCTTTTACAAGACCAATAAGCCATCCTCTTAGGGTCTTCCTACAAGTAATACATATATATACCTAAACATAATATGCATATATGGCAACCAAAACAGATCAAATGAGTCCCTTCATCCATACATTCAATACCAATTCCATTCATACCAATTTACAAACTAATTCCTATATCATTTCAAACATCTATCATCCATTTGCTTAACCAAAACTTAACCATTTCATATGCATCAAAACATACTAAATATATGCTTCATAACTCTTTCATTCAAACATTTATCAACTCAAAAGCTTGCCAATACATATGGCCATGCTCACTTCATGAAAATATACACCTATCTAGCCTATACATGCCATAATTAGCCATATACATTTTCAAAAGGGTACCAAAATGAGTTTAGTAGTGTGATGATGATCCTCGACAATCCCGAGCCTTCAGTAGCTTTGACGATCTATAAAACAGAGAAAATACACACACAGAGTAAGCTTTCCAAAAGCTTAGTAAGTCATATACAAATAAACACATTGGCATATATATATATCAATCACTTACCAACTATCACATATATATCTTGGTTCATAAACTTATGGCCACATTTGCCACATTCAACATTTTAAGATTCACATTCTCATTTTCAATCATACTCTTCTTCATATCAAAGTCATATGCATACTTACCTTTCATGCATACTCAATGCACATTCAATGTACCTGAATCGGATATTCATTCACTTAATTGATCATGGCTCGGATATACCATTCGTATTGTAGACTTGCCCATTGAACCAATAGGAACCTAGTAGGATGATCCGAAACCTCAGAATAGTTATACAATGTCAGCGTCCCAGACGAGGTATTACATGCACTCGGATATCAATGCCACTGTCTTAGACAGGGTCTTACACAAATCAATACATTGTCGATGTCCCAAACACGGTCTTACTCGTACAGATCATAATGATGCCAATGTCCCAGACGTGGTCTTACACGAGTCGATATGATGCCAATGTCCCAGACATGGTCTTACTCATAAAGTTTATATCGATGCCTACGTCCCAGACGAGGTCTTTCACGAAATTTCAAATCAACGCCAACGTCCCAGATGTGGTCTTACATGATAAAATGGAACATATACCTATGTCATGACATAGCTAATCCTATCTATTCCTAGGTTCGTACAAGACTTCTCGGCTTTATCACTATACTGAACTTATTTTAGAATTCACGCACTTAGCATCTCATACTCATTCATTTTCATCGATAGACATATGGATACATATATTCAATTCAATACAGATAAGTTTATTTGCATAGTGACTTACCTCGGATTTGGTTTAACGAGACGAAAATGGCTACTCTGTTACTTTCGCTTTCCCAAGATCTAAATTCGTTTTCCTTGGTTCTTGATCTAAACATATACAGAATTAACCCTTTTATTCACTATTCCATTCAATTCAATCCATACACATATATTTTGGGCTATTTATAGTTTAACCCTCATATTTGCACATTTTATCAATTTAGCCTATTTTTCACAAAATCAACACATGCACAAGCTTAGCCGAATACTTATGGACTTTATACAACCCATACTTTTCATCAAATTTGTAATTTAGTCCTTCAATTTACCATTTTCACAATTTAGCCCTATTTAGCTAAATTCATCAAAACTTCAAGAACAAAACATGTTTATCTAACTCAAATCTTTCATTTTTCATTCTCAAACATCACAAAGCTTGCAAAACCATCAATGGCATATTTCACATACATCATCAAAACACAAAATCAAGGCATGGGTTTTGTAGCTCTTAAAGCAATGATTGTAGAAATGTAGAAATTATCAAAACCAAAACCAAAATCATACCTTAATTTTGCTTAAAGCTAGCCAAAACATCCAAAGCTCAAAACCCTTTCTTTTCTTTCTAATTTTGGTGGAACAAATAGAGGTGAACATGGCTTTTTCAATTGATTTTGGTTTATTAGCCTTTATTTAATCAAATTACTCATTTAACCCTTCCATAATAATTCAAACAAACATACATTAAGGGCACATTTGTCCTTCTAATGTCCACTATCTTAAAAGTGGTCTATTTGCTACTTAAGGCCACAACTTACAAAGCCACAACACATTGATACTTTAACAATTAGCAAGCAACTTTCACATTTGATGTAATTTCATCCTTTCTCTTAGTTCGACACACAAATGATCAAATTATCACACAGAATTTTCACACAGACTATGTCACATATCATACACATAGAAAATATCATTAAAATATTATACGAACTTAGATTTTTGGTCCCAAAACCACTGTTCCAACTAGGGTATAAACCGGTCTGTTACAATTCTCCCCCTTAGGGATTTTCGTCCCCGAAAATCTTATTGTTAAACAGAATTGGATATTGTTGTCTCATTGAGTCTTCAGGCTCTCACGTATCCTCTTCTATACCGTGACAATGCTAGAGTACTTTCACTAACGAGATTTTCTTATTTCTCAACTCTTTCACTTCACGAGCTAAGATACGAATCGGTTCCTCTTCGTATGTCATATTAGGTCAAATTTCAATTTTAGATGGGGCAATCGGATGTGATGGATCGGATCGATATCTACGAAGCATTAAAACATGAAACACATTGTGAATCTTTTCTAGCTCAAAGGGTAACTTCAATCTATATGCAATAGGCCCAACACGTTCAATGATCTCATACGGTCTGATGAATCTAGGACTTAACTTTCCTTTACGTCTGAATCGAGCACTTTCTTCCACGGAGACACTTTTAGAAATACTTTGTCGTCGATCTCAAATTCCATATCCTTTCGTTTTAAGTCTGCATAGGACTTCTGACGATCAGATGCTATTTTCAAACAATCTCAGATCAGTTTCACTTTCTGTTCAGTATCTTTTATCAAATCGACCCCGTGTAACTTATTCTCACTGAGTTCAGTCCAATAAAGAGGTGTACGACATTTACGTCTATACAAAGCTTCATATGGTGCCATTTTGATGCTCGACTGAAAACTATTATTATACTCAAATTCAATCAACGGTAAGTATTGTTCCCATGAACCATTAAACTCAAATACACAACATCTTAACATATATTCGAGAATCTAAATAATTCACTCAGATTGACCATCCGTTTGCAGATGAAAAGCTGTACTAAAATGCAATTTCATGCCCAAAGCTTCTTGTAATTTCTTTTAGAACCTCGATGTGAATCTCGGGTCTCTATCTGACACAATGGATAGTGATACCCCGTGCAATCTCACAATCTTAGAAATATAGAGCTCAGCTAATCTTTCAAGTGAATAGTCAGATCTTACCGAAATAAAATGGGCGATTTCATCAATCGGTCAACTATGACCCATATCGCATCCTTCTTTATCGGAGTTAGAGGCAACCCAGAAACAAAGTCCATAGTTACTCTATCCCATTTCCATTCAGGAATCAAAATTAGCTGTAACAACCCAGATGGAACTTGATGTTCTGCTTTCACTTGTTGACAAACAAAACATTTTGAAACAAAGTCAGAAATTTCTCGTTTCATGCCCGACCACCAATAGTGTTGCTTCAAATCATGATACATCTTTGTACTTCCCGGATGGACAGATAGGCGATTGTTATGTACTTCACCCAAGATCAATTGAATCAACTTCAAATTTCTTGGAATATAGATTCGATCTCAAAATCTCAAACAATCATCAACAACTCGAAATTCAAATTCAGAATTCAATTTACACTGAGCTTTTTTCAACAACAATTCATTATCAACCTTCTGAGCATCATATATTTGCTGTACAAATAACGGTTTTGCTCTCAATTCAGCTATCACAGAACTATCATTAGACAAATCTATCTGAGCATTCAAAGCATGTAGTGTAAGCAATGACTTTCTACTTAATGCATCAGCAACAACGTTTACTTTACCTGGATGATAATCTATCATAAGCTCATAATCTTTTAACAATTTAAGCCATCTTCTCTGATGCAGGTTCAAATATTTCTGGGTCATTAGATATTTTAGACGTTTATGATCTAAAATACATGACATTTCTCACCGTACAAATAATTACGCCAAATTTTAAGTTCAAACACATTCGCAGTGAGCTCAAGATCGTGTGTCAGATAATTCTTTTCATGAGGCTTTAATTGTCTCGAAGCATAAGCTACCACTTTGCCCTCTTGCATCAAAACACATCCCAGACCATTTAATGAAGCATCACTGTAAACAACAAATTCTTTACCCGATTCTAGCTTTACTAACACTAAAGCTTATGTTAACAGAGTTTTCAACCGATCAAAACTTCTCTGACATTTATTCGACCATTCAAATTTGATATCTTTCTAAAGTAATCTTATCAATAGAGTAGCTATTGTCGAAAAGCCTTTTACAAATCTGCGATAATAACCAGCTAACCCCAAAAACTGCAGACTTCAGACACGTTCTTCGGAGGTTTCCAATTTAGAATAGCAGAAATCTTGCTCGAATCAACACGAATCCCAAAAGCTGACACAATATGCCCCAGAAAATTGACCTCATTCAACCAGAATTCACATTTGATGAATTTTACGTGCAATTGCTTCTCTCTCAAAGTTTGCAACACAATTTTCAAATGTTCAGCATGCTCACTTTCATCGCGTGAGTAAATCAAAATGTCGTCAATGAATACAACAACAAATTGATCCAGATACGGTCTAAAAATTCTGTTCATGAAGTCCATAAAGATAGCAAGAGCATTGGTTAGTCCAAATGGCATAGCTAAAAACTCATAATGCCCGTACCTCGTTTGAAAAGCAATTTTCGGAATGTCTGAATCTATAACTCTCAATTGATAGTATCTCGATCTCAAATCAATCTTGAAAAACACAGTAGCTCCTTTTAATTGATCAAACAAATCATCAATTCTAGGCAAAGGATATTTGTTCTTTATAGTCACCTTATTCAACTGACGGTAATCAATGCACATTCTCAATGTGCCATCTTTCTTTTTCACAGACAAAATAGGAGCACCCCAAGGCGAAAAACTCTAGCAAACCCTCTATCGGTCAATTCTTGTAGCTGTGGCTTTAACTCTTTCAACTCCATTGGTGCCATTCTATACGGAGCTATCGAAATAGGTGTCGTACCATGGAACAATTCAATACCAAATCCAACTTCACGAATCAAAGGCAAACCCGATAACTCTTTACGGAACACATCAGAAAAATCACAAACAATAGGTACTGATTGAACTTTTTTCTTGGATACTTATGAATCAATCACATAAGCAAAATATGATTCATATCCCTTTTTCACATAATTTTGAGCTTTCAAAATGGATATCACAGCAGGCAATTCATTCAAATAATCAGAATCAATCCGTACAATCTCTTCATTCGGACTTCTTAAATCAATAGATTTTGTTTGACAGTTCACAACGGCATCATGCATGAACAACCAATCCATTCCCAAAATAATATCGAATTCATCAAATTGCAAAAGCATCAGATCAGCAGGGAAACAGATATCTTGAAACATTAACGGATAGTTCTTGTATACTTTTTCAACAAAGGCACTTTTACCTAAGGGGTTTGATACTTTTATGGTAAACTCAGTAGACTCTACAGGCAAAGTCTTGCTGAATACTAAATTAATGCATATATATGAATGCGTAGAACTAAGGTCGATCAAAGCAATCACGGAAGTATCATAAAGAGTAAAAGTACCAGTTATCACATCAAGTGATGAAGCTTCCTCACGAGCTCGGATAGCATACGCTATGACAGGCGCTCAAGCTTCAGATCTGACAACATTGTCTCTCGTAGTTCTCTGACTACCACCAATATTTCTTGTATTCTTTGAAGGTCTACCTCTCGCAGGTGCATTATCAGATCTCAATTCTGAACAGTCTCTAGTTGGACAGGCTCAGGGCAATCACGGATAAAATGATCAGGTGATCCACATCTGAAGCAAGCTCTTCATTTAATCTACGACTTCCTGATGTCTTTTTCCACAATGTTTACATTCGGTTCTCTTAGATCGAACATTACCAACACTAGCCACTAAAGTTCTTTGGGTTTTGGAACTCATTTGCGATCTAGCTCTATTTACGCTCAAATGTCCCGCATTTTCTGGAACGACTTTGATCATCTCGTATCTCTTTGAATCGATGAAATGATTTATTCTCAAATCTCTTTCTCATATCTCGGTCTTCAGGTTTAGCTTTTCTTTTATCTTGCCCAAGTGCTTCAGCTTTGCATGCTCGATCAACGAGTGTAACGAACTCTTTTATTTCTAATATCCCGACTAGCAAACAGATATCTTCATTAAGACCATCTTCGAATCTTTTGGACATTATAGCTTCCGAAGATATACACTCTCGGGCATATTGACTTAGTCGAACGAACTCTCGCTCATATTCAGTGACAGTCATTTGGCCCTATTTAAGCTCCAGAAATTCTTTTCGTTTCTGATCGACAAATCTCTCACAGTTATATTTCTTCCGAACTCACTCTAAAAGAAATCCCATGTAATCCGTTCTCTCAGAACAACGTAAATTAAGGTTTTCCACCATTGATAAGCCGCATCTCGAAGTAACATACAACTCACTTTATACATTCTTCCGGAGTCAGAGACATCTCATCAAATACCTGAATAGTATTTTTAATCCGAATTCAAATTTTTCAAGATCATCGAGATTGGTAGCTCGGACTCCTCATTTATACTTACAAATCTTGTCAACCTGGAGGCTTATTTAATAGATTCGGATACATAACCGGTGGCACAACCGTAGTCCGAGGGGATTAACCAAGCGGAGGTTGTGAAACAATCGAGTTATTCTTCTGGTGAGTGAACCACTCACTCATCATTTGGAAGAAAGCTTGCTTAGCTTCTCCCTCCTAACCACTTGTAGTCGGTCTCGGATTAGAAGGCTCTGTCCCTTGCGCTGGAGCAGGTACATTACTTTCTACGTCATCAGCTACAGCTCTTTTGGGATCCATTGCTATACAGAAATCACATTTTACACGTCAGGATTCATCACACTATCATCGTTCAAATATATGGCATATATAGCTAGACTCTGACGCGCTACGTTAGTTCGAGAATCGACTAAATCGCAGCTCTGATACCAATCAAATGTAACACTCCTATCCCGTATCCGATCATAGAATTATGGTTAAAGGCGTTACTAGACATATCAGAAACATTTATAGAATTAATCGTACAACCATTCATCAATATCAATCATAATGACCCTTAAGTAGGTCATTGAGACCTTAATCATGCTTATAAACCGAGTCGGGACTAAACTAAAACACATAAGAAATTTCATAAAAATTTGAAACTTTTCTAACATACAGGGGACACACGGCCGTGGGGGTAGGCCGCGTCTCACCCACGGCTACTGGACACTCTCGTGTGTCCTCCCTATGGTGGTATACTGCCAAATTCAACACGGTCAACAAGCACGCCCGTGTGTTAAGGTCGTGTACTACTAGATCACATACTGCCATTTCTCACATGGCCATCAAGCTCACCCGTGTCGAGGCCGTGTGCAATTTAAGCCACATTCTGCCAATTTACCCACGGTCTTAGGCACGCCCGTATGCCTCAACTGTGTGACATTATAAGCCCTTTTACAAGACCAATAAGCCACCCTATTAGGGTCTTCCTACAAGCAATACATATATAAACCTAAACATAATATGCATATATGGCAACCAAAACATATCAAATGATTCCCTTCATCCATGCATTCAATACCAATTCCATTCATACCAATTTACAAACTAAAGCCTATATCATTTCAAACATGTATCATCCATTTGCTTAACCAAAACTTAACCATTTCATATGCATCAAAACATACTAAATATATGCTTCTTAACTCTTTCATTCAAACATTTATCAAATCAAAAGCTTGCCAATACACATGGCCATGCTCACTTCATGAACATATACACCTATCTAGCCTATACATGCCATAATTAGCCATATACATTTTCAAAAAGGTACCAAAATGAGTTTAGTAGTGTGATGACTATCCTCGACAATCCCGAGCCTTTAGTAGCTTCGACGACCTATAAAATAGAGAAAATACACACACAGAGTAAGCTTTCCAAAAGCTTAGTAAGTCATATACAAATAAACACATTGGCACACATATATATCAATCACTTAGCAACTATCATATATATATCTTGGTTCATAAACTTATGGCCACATTTGCCATATTCAACATTTTAAGATTCACATTCTCATTTTCAATCATACTCTTCTTCATATCAAAGTCATATGCATATTTACCTTTCATGCATACTTAATGCACATTCAATGTTCCTGAATCGGATATTCATCAATTAATTGATCATGGCTCGGATACACCATTCGTATTGCAGACTTGCCCGTTGAACTAATAGGAACCTAGTAGGATGATCAGAAAGCTCAGAATAGTTGTACAATGCCAGCGTCCTAGACGAGGTCTTACATGCATTCAGATATCAATGCCACTATCCCAGACACGGCCTTACATGAATCAACACATTGCCAATGTCCAAGACACGGTCTTACTCGTATAGATTATAACGATGCCAACGTCCCAGACGTGGTCTTACACGAGTTGATATGATGCCAATGTTCTAGACATGGTCTTACTCATAAAGTTCATATCGATGCCCACATCCCAAACAAGGTCTTACATGAAATTTCAAATCAACGCCAACATCCCGGACGTGGTCTTACATGATAAAACAGAACAGATACCTATGTCATGACATAGCTAATCCTATCTATTCCTAGGTTCGTACGGGACTTCTCGGCTTTATCACTATACTAAACTTATTTTAGAATTCACACACATAGCATCTCATACTCATTCATTTTCATCGATAGACATATGGATACATATATTCAATTCAATGCAGATAAGTTTATTTGCATAGTGACTTACCTCGAATTTGGTTTAACGAGACGAAAATGGCTACTCTGTTACTTTCGCTTTCTCGTGATCTAAATCTGTTTTCCTCGTTCTTGATCTAAAATATTCAGAATTAACCTTTTTATTCACTATTCCATTCAATTCAATCCATACACATATATTTTGGGCTATTTACAATTTAACCCTTATATTTGCACATTTTATCAATTTAGTCTATTTTTCACAAAACATCAAATTTCACAAAATCAACAATACACAAGCTTAGCCGAATACTTATGGACTTCATACAACCCATACTTTTCATCAAATTTGCAATTTAGTCCTTCAATTTACCATTTTCACAATTTAGCCCTATTTAGCTAAATTCATCAAAACTTCAAGAACAAAACATGTTTATCTAACTCAAATCTTTCATTTTTCATTCTCAAACATCACAAAGCTTGCAAAACCATCAATGGCATATTCACATACATCATCAAAACACAAAATCAAGGCATGAGTTTTGTAGCTCTCAAAGCAACGATTGCAGAAACATAGAAATTATCAAAAACCAAAACCAAAATCATACCTTAATTTTGCTTAAAGCTAGCCGAAACATCCAAAGCTCAAAACCCTTTCTTTTCTTTCTAAATTCGGTGGAACAAATAGAGATGAGCATGGCTTTTTCAATTGATTTTGGTTTATTAGCCTTTATTTAATCAAATTACTCATTTAACCCTTCCATAATAATTCAAACAAACATACATGAAGGGCACATTTCTCCTTCTAATGTCCACTATCTTCAAAATGGTCTATTTGCCACTTAAGGCCACAACTTACAGAGCCACAACACATTGATACTTTAACAATTAGCAAGCAACTTTTACATTTGATGCAATTTCATCCTTTCTCTTAATTTGACACACAAACGATCAAATTATCACATAGAATTTTTACACAGACTATGTCACATATCATACACAAAGAAAATATCATTAAAATATTATACAGACTCAGATTTGTGGTCCCGAAACCACTGTTCTGACTAGGGTATAAACCGGACTGTTACACAAGCTCCCCACATTCGGCCAACACCTCCACCATCACCAAATCCCTTGATTTGATCCTTACTTCCCTCTCCATCTACCATTTGAACCCGTTGACCCATTCAAACACCACAAGCTCCTCTTGTCCATCCATTCAAATGCATTGACCTAGTCAAAAACCACCTTTGAAGGGTCCCAACCGAATGCCAACACTCCATCACCTTGAGCACAAAAAAAATAAAATAAAGCCCCACATGCTGCTAACAAGACTCGAACTCCTTCACTCCTGCCCAGACCAATGACGCCTTTCCCCTTGCTTTGCTAATGATGCCACCACCACTTGGACACAAGCTCCTTTGTGTCAACAAGCATACACAAAAAAAACTTAAGGCTTGCCTCTATTAGCTCTCCTCCCTTAAGCCCAAAAACCAAAGTTTTGCCAAGGCTCTGGCTTGACCCCGAGCCTCCCCAAGACCCCTAAACTCATCCAAATAACAAGCAGAACAAGCCAAGCACATAGAAAAACATAAAATACAGAACCCCTAATCCTAGGATGTTACAGACTTTTTTAGCAGGCAAACATAGTCCTATT
Organism: Gossypium rotundifolium; assembly: GCA_025506655.1. Taxonomy (NCBI): domain Eukaryota; kingdom Viridiplantae; phylum Streptophyta; class Magnoliopsida; order Malvales; family Malvaceae; genus Gossypium; species Gossypium rotundifolium. The sequence goes on along the minus strand of CP106727.1, from coordinate 37,903,341 downwards.
TTTCTAAGACTTTAAAACCCTCTGGTTGTTTCATGTAAATATCTTCCTCAAGTTTTCCATGCAAAAATTCAGCTTTTACATCTAACTGCTCAAGCTCCAAATCATTCATGGATGCAGTGTCAAGCAAAGATTGAATCGAACTATGCTTCACAACTGGGGAGAACACATCTGTGAAGCCTACTCTTGGAATCGTTTTATATTTGGGTTCTTCAACTACTGGAGTCCCTTCTTTCTTTTTAAACACACATTTACAATGAATAACCTTTTTACCTTTAGGAAGTTTCACAAGATCCCATGTTCTATTTTTGTGGAGTGATCCCATCTCTTTTTGCATAGAAAACATCCACTTTTCTGAGTCTTCACAGCTAACTGCCTCAGAATAATTAGATGGCTCTTGGTTTGCATCTATATCTTCAGCCACATTTAAAGCATAAGCAACTAGATCGGCTTTGGTATACCTCTTTGGAGGTTTAATTTCTCTTCTAGTTCTATTTTTGGTGATAGAGTATTGTGGTGAAGAAGCAACTTTATTTTGAATATCTGTATTGTCTTGAGGAGCCGACTCTGTTATAGATTCTGTATTAATTTGATGCCCCACCTTATTTTTATTTTCTTTATTGGAAGAGTCTTAAAGATATAAGTTAGGTAGCATAGTAGTGTCATCAAAAACAACATCTATACTAATACAACTTTTTTTATTTTCAGGACACCATAACTTATACCCTTTTACACCAGCTTTATAATCAAGAAAAACACATTTAATAGATCTCGGTTCCAATTTTCCATTATCAACATGAGAATATGCAAGACACCCAAAGATCTTTAAATCAGAATAGTTAACAGGATTACCAGACCATTCCTCTTGTGGAGTGTTTTTCTCAATAGCAACGGATGGATATCAATTGAGCAAAAAACATGCAGTAGAGGCTACTTCAGCCCAAAACGACTTTGGCAAGTTGCCATTTGACAACATACATCAAACCTTCTCCATGATCGTTCTGTTCATTCATTTTGTAATGCCGTTTTGCTGTGAAGTATGGCGAACTGTCAAGTGTCTCACGATCCCTTCTAACTTGCGCAATTTATGAAACTCATCAGAATAGAACTCTAAGCCACTATCTGTGCGAAGGTATTTTATTTGTTTTCCTATCTACTTTTCAATCATAGTTTTCCAAGATTTAAATGCTTAAAACACATCGCTTTTTTGCTTTAGGAAAAACGCCCAAACTTTTCTGGAAAAATCATCAATAAAAGTTAGCATATAATTAGCTTCACCTCTCAAAGGAAGTCTGGATAGCCACTACAGATTAGAATGAAGATACTCCAACGTTCCCTTCGTGTTATGGGTTCCCTCTGGTGAATCAAACTCTCTTTTTCTTCCCAAAAACACAGTGCTCATAGAACTTCAATTAGTAAATTCCTTCCTATCAAGAAGTCCTCTTTTGCTCATTTTTCCATGCCATTCTCACTCATACGCCCTAGGCGCATATGCCAAATTTTAGTAATATCATCATCTAACAAGGAAGAGGAAGCGACAGCTACATCATCTAACATGCTGCATCTTTGTAACACCCCAAACCCGGCCTAGATGTTATGACCGGATCTGGCGTGACACATAGAAGGGTTGTTTAAAACCTATGCATTTGTTGAAAATGTTTGCATCTCTTTTGAAAACTCTGAGTTACGTTGTTTGTTTATAAAAGTCCATTTATAAAAGTTGTAATTAGCTTGAAAACTACCTTTGTTATGAAAATCGAATTTGAATATTTGTAGAAATGTGATATTTTGGAAAACGGTTATTAAAGTTTTAAAAAAACCCCAAATTAAACATCCAATAATAATGATAATAACAGAAATGAAAGTTTAAAAGAAAATTTAAGTCCAAAGGCCTTATTACAATAATAAACCCACAATTAAATAAAATCTTAATTTAAATCAAATCGAAAGTTTACTAGAGTTTGAGACATACCACTGAGTCTTCCGCGGCTCCAAATCCTCAATCACCGGGGATTACCTGGGAGGTTAAAGAAAAAGAGTGAGTTACGAGAACTCAGTGTGTAATCCCCTAAACCGGTATTAACTGGGCTCGAGCCCATAAGACAGTAATTTGGGCCTAAGCCCTATAATCATGAATGTGCAAATGAAGTAGTGCAACCCAACCCAATCCAACCATCACACCCCCGATCAACCAATCACACCTGTGGGGATCAAGTCAACCCACCCCGCCGATCATACCAATATTGCAGTCAAGTTGCTAATCACTGAATATTTGTGGCTAAGCCACCGTAATCATAATTCTGTATATATATATTGTGGCTATGCCACTAGGCTACACTCCTCTTCATTCATTAACCCGCCCTATGCAACATGATAAAATGCAACATACATATCAAGATATAAAAGTGTAATGTAAACATACACACGTTACTAGACAACATTGAGGGTAAAATAGTCATTCAACCCAACGAGGGTATTTTAGTAATTTCACATCAAGGATATTTCAATAATTTACCCTCCAAGGGTATTTCAGTAATTTGGCCCACCAAGGGCATTTTGGTAAATCAACCCACCAAGGGCATTTTGGTAAATCGGCCCACCAAGGGCATTTCGGTAAATTGGCCCACCAAGGGCATTTCGGTAAATTGACCCACCAAGGGCATTTTAGCGATTTTTAGAGATGACATTGCTTAGGCGTGTTATTCGATTTCATGCAATAATCCGGTTCATTAATCTTATGAAAATGATGGTTCGATTTTACCAACATGTTAGCGTATACGAAACTAAGCGGTTACGGTGTGAGATTACACACCTGATTACGTAGAGCATTAAACCCTCCTGATCGCCGTCACCTACGCCATCATATCACTCAATTAACTAACAAAAGAGAGATCTTTAATCCAAATCTTAAACAAACGATTTACAACACTTACCCTTACTATCGTGTAGAACCATGATTTGCCTATTTGCACCGGATGTTGGTTCCATTCCACAACCCGGTGGAAAATCTCGAACTGCAAATGCCGCCCTACGTTTGAACTTTGGAACAGGGGTTACGGGACCACTTTCCTTGGGTTCCCCTAGCGTTACCCCCTTCGACAAATTATCACTTACATCCATGAGAAAAGCCCGATAAGTAAGGTACCACAGTGAAATCAGCACACAATGGGTTTCGGCTCTTACCACTATTTTCAAACGATCACAGAGCAAAGAAGAATAAGTTGTTTAATCCCTAAGACAAATGGTTAGACAAAACCGTCGATCTGATTTAGTAGAGTAACCGAATAGAGAGAAATCGAAATGAATCAAATAAAAACCCCCTACATTTATCAAAGATAAATCCAACTTCGACAGATTGGCTTGTGCCTACAGTTGAGTCGACACGAGAGCAAGATTCGGCCACCCTACTAGAGAACTACAAAAGGAGAACATAAGATGAGGGAGTAGGAGGAGATAATGTTTCGGTTAATGTGATATAACCACTCAAAAGAATAAATGAATGGTAAACATTCGACCAAAGGAAGGGGAAAGAAAAAGAAGAAAAGAGAAGAACTCTCACTTACCAGATTTGGTCAAAAGAATGAATCACGCAGAGAAAAGAAAATGGACCACGAAGAAGTTCAGCTTATGGTATTGCAATGAAATGAAGGGTAGGGAAGAATAAAAGAGAGTAGAATAGAAAAGAAGAGAAGAGAAAAGAAGGGAAAAGAAGTGCAAGGAAGTTTCGGCTAACACCAAGGAAGAGATGAACAAAAGGGGGCTTGAGTGTTTCGGCAAGTAGAGAAAAAGATTGGAAAAAATGCACAAAATGGAAACAAGAGAGAAAAATCCTCACGCATAAAACTTGTAAAAACCCCCTAGAATTTTCCGACACCTTCACCACCTACCAAAACCAAATGCCCTCCTCACCCAAAAGACCCCTCTCGACCAAAATTCTCCTCCCTTGCACTTCCCAAAATTTGGCCAACACCCCCTCTCACCTCAATCCCATATTTTTCTCCTTGATTTCCTCCTCAAACTCATCTCCATCACTTATTGAAATTCATTTGAATAAGTCTTCAACTTATCCTGCAGAGACCAAGTTGAACTCTACCACCTTCACCTGATTAGCACAAAATTAACTAAATAGTTACAGTAGGTAGGATTCAAACTCCTCCCCCTTTAGCTCCTACAAGTGACACCACACGACCTTGATACTAGCTCCTCTTATGCTAGCAATTTACCCACTTTTCCCCTTATGTATTGACACCACCTACCTTCTTCCCCCTTAAATGCCCAAACACTAAAATTTTACCAGGCCCAACTCGACCTCAGGCCTTCATAGGACCCCCAAACATACACAACTAACATACATAGTTAGCCTAACGCATGGAATAGTGAAAAAAATACAAAAACCAAAATTTTAGGATGTTACAGTCTCATCACACGAATAGATCAAAATATCATCAATGAACACCACTACAAAATGATCCAAATACGATTTGAATATCTGATTCATCAGATCCATAAACACTGCAGGAGCATTTCTTAGTCCGAAAGGCATCACTAAGAATTCATAATGTCCGTACCTCGTTCTGAAAGTAGTTTTCAGCACATCAAATTCTTTAACTCTTAACTGATAGTAGCCTGATCTCAAGCCTATCTTTGAAAACACTATAGCTCTATTCAGCTAATCAAACAAATTATCAATACGAGGCAACAAATATTTGTTCTTTATCGTCACTTTGTTCAACTATTGATAATCAATACACATCTTCATAGTTCCATCTTTCTTTTTCACAAATAACACAAGAGCTCCCCAGTGTGAGAAACTCAGTCTTGCAAATCCTCTGTCAGTCAATTCTCACAACTGAGATGTCAACTCTTTCAATTCGGTTGGTGCCATTCTATATGGAGCTATCAAAATAGGAGTAATTCTTGACACTAATTAATACCAAATTTGAATTCCCGAATCGGAGGTAATCCTTATAGTTCTTCAGGAAATACATCTGGAAGCTCACAAACCACAGGCACAGATTCAACTTTCTTTTTTGACACTTTTGTATCAATCATGTACGCAAAATAGGCTTTACAACCCTTTCTCACATAGTTCATAGCTTTCATCACAAATACAATAGCTAGTAATCCTTTCATATCATTGGATTCAATTTGAACTATATCACCATTCGACTTTTCAACTTAATACTCTTTCTTTTATAATTCACAATGGCATTATGCAGAGTGAGCCAATCCATACCCAAAATTATATCAAATTCATCAAATGGTAGTAACATCAAATTGGCTAAAAACATATATCATGAAACATCAATGGGCATTTCTTGCATACCTTATCCACCAAAACACATTTTCCTAAGGGTTTGACACTCTAACCAGAAATTCAGTAGACTCAACAGGTAGAGTCTTATTCATTACTAGATTCACACACACATAGGAATAAGTTGATCTAGAATCTATCAATACAATCACATAGCATCGAATAAAGTGAAAATACCAGTGATAACATCTAGAGATGATGCTTCCTCTCGTGCACGTATAGCATAAGCACAGGCAGGTGCTCTCACCTCTGACCTCACAGCTGTATTGGTTGTCCCTCTCTGGCTATCGTTCACATTTCTGGTGTTTCTGGGTGGTCTACCCCTAGCCGTCACATTACTCGGTCTTTCATTCTGAACATTTTCCTCTTTGACCATCTTTGGCCAATCTCGAACAAAATGATCTCGGGATCCACATTTATAAAAAACTCTATTGTTGTACTTGCCCCAACATTCTCCCATATGTCATCTCTCACATTGACTACATTTAGGCTTGTTACTCTTAACGTTGTCAACACTTGATTCTATAGGATCTCGAGTTCGTGGACCAATACTTTTTCTTGATCGATCTCTACATGGATGTCTAAACAAAGTATTTGAATGATTGCTTGCATCTCTAAATCTCTTTGTAGAAGGTTGAGAAAACTTACTCATCGATCTCTTTCTTTCATCACGAGCTTCAGAATCAGCTCTTTTCTTTTCTTTACTGAGTTCCTCGACTTTGCATGCTCTTTCCACTAGCACAATAAATTCATTTATATCAAGTATCTCAACCAACAATTTAATGTCTTCATTCAATCCCTCTATGAAGCATTTTCACGTAGTAACTTCAGTCGAAACACATTCTTTTGCATATTGACTCAATCTCACGAATTCTCGCTCGTACTCAATAACAGACAAATGAACCTGTTTCAGTTCTAGAAACTCTTTATGCTTCTAATCATTGAAGCATTGACTGATATACTTCTTTTTGAACTCGGCTTGAAAGAAGTCCCAGGTGATTCTCTCCCTCAGAACCACAAATATCAATGTTTTCCACCAGTTATTGTAGTATCCATCAACAACAAAATAGCACATTTTATACATTCATCAAGTGTCAATAACATCTTATCAAATATTCGATTGTATTCTCAAGCCAAAACTCGGCTCGCTTAGCATCATCATCGAATATGGCCCTAAACTCTTCGGCCCTGTACTTTTGAATCTTATCCACAAGAGGTTTATTCAATCTTATTGGATCTATAGCTTGTGTCATAACAGGTACTTGTGGGGGTGTAGGTTGTGGAGCAGCCAAATTCGTTCGAACAAACTTCGTAAACCACTCGCTCATCATTCAAAAGAAGGCTTTCTTAGCCTCTCCTCCCTCACTACTTTCATTCGGCCTAAATGCGGCTGACGTTGTCCCTCGAGCGGGAGCAGGTGAGTCACTCTCTACGTCGTCAGTAACTGCTGATCGATCGGATCCATTACTATATAAAAATACATTTTCAACTGTCAAAATTTATCACACTATCGCAATTCCATAAATGGCATGTATAGCTAGACTCACACGCGCTATGTTAGTCTGAGAATTGATTAAACCGTAACTCTGATACCAATAAAATGTAACACCCCTAACCTAAAATCGTCACCAAAATAGGGTTAAGAGGCATTACCAAATAATAACACATCAAACATAAAAAATAGTCCCTTATTGAGGCTTACAATACCTTAAACACATACTAGAGAAGGGCCAGGACTAAACCGGAACACATACAGAAATTATCAAAAATTTAAAACCTTTCTAAGTTTCAGGGGTTACACGCTTTTGTGGGTAAACCGTGTGCCTCCCACGGCTGCTAGACACACCCGTGTGTTCTCCCCATGGACGAACCTGACTTAACTCCACGGCCATCAAGCACGCCCATGTACCCTCGCCGTGGTCAATCCTGACTTGGCTCCACGGTTACCAAACACCCCTATGTGCTAAGGCCGTGTACTCATAAGCCATATACTGACGTATTCACATGACTACTGGGCACGCCCGTGTACCATTGCCGTGTGTCCTTAAGCTACCTACTCACATAGCCCCACGGTCACTAGGCATGCTCGTATGCCACAATCGTGTGACAAAATAGACCATATGCAAGGCCAATTTGCCATCCATACAAGGGTCAAACCTACAAGAAAATTAAGCATGATTTCACACATAATTTGGCAACCAATTTCATGAAAAATGATCAACATATCATCTCATACTATAACAGCCCGATTTAGGGGCTAATCGGAATAGTGATCTTGGGTTCACTATTTTAAGATCGGAGAAATTATTTTCATGATATATTATGAGTTAGAGCATGATAGCATATGAGCATTAAAATTTTGGTATTTTAATTTTAACATTTTCATGTTAAATTTGCGAAAAAGGACTAAATCGCATAAAGTAAGAAAGTTCCATTCTATATGATAGGAGTGCCAAATGGTTATGGATTGTTAAATGGGGGTATTTAGAAGGAAATTTAGCCTTTGAAAGAGGCTTGGCCGACCATAAGAGAGCATGGGAGACAAAATTTTCAATTAGTGTCAAAATTTGCAACAAATAAGGGGTAGGAACCTTCAAAAATTTCAGCAAACTCTCATCCATTCAGGTAAGTGTTCTAGTGAACTTTTCTTGAAAATAATTGTACTTTTGAGATCCCTAAAGCTTAAGCTTTCAAATGAGGGGACTATTATTTGCAGCAAATAAGGGGTAGGAACTTGAGTCTTAGTTGTTAGATGAACAACTTTTAAAAAGGGTGTTAGCATTAGGACACTAAATAGGACCTTAATGAAAAGGTTATGAACTTGGTAGTAAGTATGTAAAATAGTGATTGTTGATGATAGCTTTAAGAGCATTAAATGTTTGCCTAGGCTTGTTGAAGATAAAAATGTGATTAGAATTAATTTCTAGCCTAGGGGCAAAATGATCATTTTGCCAAAATCTAAGGGTAAAATGGTAATTTTGCCTAAGTAGGACTATTGAGATGCTTATATTAATAAAATGATTAAAATGAGCTAATTTGCTATTATAAAGCAAGAGGAGACGAGAATTCACCTTAATCGTGGACTAAATCGAAGAACTAACTCATTTTGAAAACGAGGTAAGTTTGTATGATTTCTAAGCTTTATGATCACTATCATTGAATTGCTTAGTATAATATACATTGCTATTTTGTAATGCCTATCATTTTTGTAAATAAAGAAATTAAACATGAGCAAGCCACGATTGAATATGAATTCCCCAGAATACCTTATATACCACACAAGATATCATGTAAGTCCAAGGCAACCTTGGCATTGGTCAAGATATCATGTAAGTCGAAGGCAAGCTTGGCATTGATCAAGATATCATGTAAGTCCAAGGCAAGCTTGGCATTGGTCAAGATATTATGTAAGTCGAAGGTAAGCTTGGCATTGATCAAGATATCATGTAAGTCCAAGGCAAGCTTGGCATTGATCAAGATATCATGTAAGTCCAAGGCAAGCTTGGCATTGATCAAGATATCATGTAAGTCCAAGGCAAGCTTGGCATTGATCAAGATATCATGTAAGTCCAAGGCAAGCTTGGAATTGATCAATAAATCATGTAAGTCTAAGACAAGCTTGGCATTGATCAAGATATCATATAAGTCCAAGGCAAGCTTGGCATTGAGTAAGTTATCAAAGGAAAGACTTCATGTAAGTCCATGTCAAGACATGGCCTTGAAACCAAGATGAGAAATTCCATGAAAGACCATGCCTAATATATGGCTTTGGTGGCATGTTAAGTGGGAAGAGATCTAGTATCCTTGGGTATTCTAGAAGTTCATCGGACAAATAAGTAAGGTTAATAATGAGGTAATAAGAGAGCTAAGAAAGCAAAGCAAGCATCATAATGAATTAAATATTACTCATGTTATGAATGAAGAATTAGAGATCATAATGATTATTGTTTAAGTACGCTGATCAATGTGATCAAGTGACACAAGTATCATGTTTACTTTACAAAAATGAGTATAGTGAGCATCATGAGACATGTAAGAACCAAGTATGAGTAAGTAAGCTTTAGAGTTGAAATTACGATACTATTGTTATGCTAAATGGTTTTTATTAAGCAAGCTTAATGCCATGTGCTTTACATGCAAACTTACTAAGCTAAATGCTTACGTATTTGATTGTTTCTTTCTATGTAGTCTCGCCAAGCTTATTTGTGTATCATCAGAGTCGAAGCTCGTAGCTCACTATTAACTCTTATTTTGGTATAGCCAAGTTACTTTACTAAGTATGGCATGTATAAGAAACATTCATTTTGTGGACATGTTTTTAGAAGGGCCTTTGTAAAAGCTATCAAGTTTATTATTCTTTTGTCTATGACTAAGTGATTGGCCAAATTTGACTAAGTATTTATGTTTATTGAGATCAATGAAGCATGTAGTATTATTCATAAAATTTGGTTATTATTGCATCGTTGAATTGTGTATGGATATGATCTTCATTTTAGGGTGGCTAACGGCTTGGTAAATAGCCTATAAATGCCCACACGGTTGGACACACGGGCGTGTGTCAAGGCCGTGTTAACCCTGCACCGTAGTATTATAAATCAAAATAGGCCACGGTAAACTCCACGGCCGTGTGTATAGGCCGTGTTATACACATGGGTTGGACATGGGCGTGTGCCCAGACCGTGCTGATTTAGTTAGTAAATCAAGGATTAGCACACGGTATATGCCCACGGGCATGTCATGGCCATGTGAAATTAGTCAGTAGCCTCCCACGGTTGGAAGACACTAGTGTGTCTAATCCGTGCAACAATAGTCAGTAGCTTCCCAAGGTTTGAGGGTATGGATGTGCTTAAGGGTACACGAGCGTGTTTCGAGTCACATGAGCATGTGAACTCTGCTTCAAAAATGAATTTTTTGATTAAGTTCCAAAAGTTTTTAGACACGAGTTTAAGGCCCCGTAGGTCTTTATAATGTATGTGTTGACCAATAAAGTGAAATTTTTAAGTTGAAATGAAATTTTATAGCTCGTAAGTACATGTTTAAGCATAGTAATGTCTCGTATCCAGATCCAGTATCGATCTTGGGTGCGGGGTGTTACATTTAGTGGTATCATAACTACGGTTTAGTCGATTCTAGGACTAACGTAGCATAAGCATGAGTCTAGCTATACATGCCATACGTAAGAATGTTTCTATATTGATAGTGTGATGACTCCTGATGATTCTAATTTATGTTTATACATATAAAAATGGATTCTGAAGGGAATGTGGTGGATGGCGTAGAAAGTAAAGTGCCGGCTCCCGCTAAAGGGACAGTGCCAAACGAAAATGAGAATAGACCCACTACGGTGAGTCAAAGGGGAGGAGAAGAGGATAAAGAAGCCTTCCTCCACATGATGAACACATGATATATAGAGTTCATTCGGGCAAACCCGAACGCACAACCCCCTCCACCCCCACCTGTTCCACAAGCTACTCTAGTGGCCCCTCAAGAGGAGGTAAACCCCTAATTAATAGGATTAGAAAGCATAGGGCAGAAGAATTTCTGGCCAGAAAAAAGGATGATCCAGAAAGAGCTGAATTCTAGTTAGAAAATGCCATCAGGGTATTTAATGAGTTGTCATGTACCTCTTAAAAATGCATGAAGTGTGTAATCTCTCTCTTAAGAGATTCTGCTTACCAATGGTGGAACACCCTTGTGTCGGTTGTACCGAGAGAAAGGGTCACATGGGAATTCTTCCAAGAATAGTTTAAGAAAAATTATACCATCTAGAGGTTTGTAGACCAGAAGAGAAAGGAATTCCTAGAGCTGAAGCAAGGAAATTTGTCGCTAACAGATTATGAGCGTGAGTTTGTACGGCTCAGCAAGTACGCTCACTAATGTATATCCACAGAGGTTATTATGAGTAAAAGGTTTGAAGATGGGTTGAATGATGACATGAAACTAGTTGTTTCTGTCCTAGAATTAAAAGAATTTGTCATGTTAATGGAAAGAGCTTGTAAATCCAAAGAGCTAATAAAAGAGAAGAAGAAGTCTGAAATAGAGTCTCATGACTCTATAAAGAGGCCATGGAATAAGTCATTCCAATCTTCACACAAGAAGTCAAAAGATTTCCCTACCCGATCGGCTACTTCCACCGGGTTTTCCAAGAATGTCAAAAGTAAACAGTATTCAGGAACAAAGCACAAAAGACTTCAGTTGCAAGTGTCAAAAGTTTTAGATCTGACAAATCTAAATGCCCACAGTGTGGCAGACGCCATCTGGGAGAATGTCGGGCACATGAAAATGCATGTTTTAGATATGGTTCACAAGACCAGTATATAAAAGATTGTCCCAAGATGACGAAAGAAGAAAGAGCTCAGGACCCAAAATCTGGGAGTATGGTCAGAGGGAGACCGCAGAGAAACCCGGGAAGTGGGGTAAGTGGAAGAGGTAACCCGAGAGACCAGGTCATGAGACCCGAGAGTAGAGCGCCTGCAAGGACTTATGTCTTTGCGCTTGTGAAGATATGTCTTCTCCTGATGTTATTACGGGTACCTTTTCTCTTTACAATACTAAAGTTATTGCTTTAATAGATCCCAAATCCACGCACTCTTACATTTGCATGAAATTAGCATCTAGTTTGAGCGTGCCTATAGATACCACCGAATTTGTAATTAAGGTGTCTAATCCATTAGGCAAGAGTGTGTTAGTTAATAAAGTTTGTAAAGATTGTCCATTGATGATTAGAGGTCATTGTTTTAAAGCAAATCTTATGTTATTACCATTTGATGAATTCGACCTCATTCTTGGAATGGACTGGTTGACACTCATAATGTAATTGTTAATTGTGGGAAGAAATGCATTGAGATGAGATGTGAGAATAGGGATACTCTTTATGTTGAATCAGATGAACAAGATAAATCACGAGTGGTAATTTCCCATATGATGGCACGGAGATGTTTAAGAAAAAGGTCTGAATCATATTTGGCCTTTGTGTTGAATGATAAGGAGACAGAGCTAAAAATTGAGTTAGTACCGATAGTATGTGAATACGTGGATGTATTTCCTGAAAAATTACCCAGACTACCGCCAGTTAGAGAAATTGAGTTCAGCATTGAAGTAGCTCCTGTGATCTGCATCGATATCCACTATTCCGCATGTAATGGCTCCAACAGAGTTGAAAGAGTTGAAGTTCTGATTGCAAGAGTTGATGATAAGGGCTTTGCAAGATCAAGTTGCTCACCATGGGTGCCCGATTTTATTTGTGAAAAGAAAGATGGTACCATGAGATTGTGCATAGATTACCATCGACTTAATAAAGTAACAGTAAAGAATAAGTACCCATTGCCTAGGATCGATGATCTGTTCGATCAATTGAAAGGAGCAACTGTGTTCCCCAAAATAGATTTGAGATCAGGGTACTACCAGTTGAGAGTGAGACTCACATGTATCCAAGATGGCCTTTCGAACGAGGTATGGGCATTATGAATTTTTAGTCATGCCCTTGGGGTTGACTAGTGCTCCTACGGTGTTCATGGATTTAATGAACCGCATCTTTAGACCGTACCTTGACAAGTTTGTAGTCATTTTTATTGACGACATACTGATTTATTCCCAAGATGAGAAAGAGCATGCTGAACACCTACGGATAGTTTTATAGATCCTACGAGAGAATCAGTTGCATGCCAAATCCAGTAAAAGTGAATTTTGGCTCAAGGAAGTATGATTCCTAGGACATGTTGTCTCGAGGATGGAGTCCGAGTTGATCCCAGTAAAATCTCAGCCATAATGGACTGGAAGCTGCCTAAGAACATTACTGATATTAGAAGTTTTCTGGGCCTAGCCAAGCTACTTGAGGCGATCTGTCAAGGGGTTTTCCATGATCCCAACCCCGATGACTAAACTGTTGCAGAAAAATGTGAAGTTTGAGTGGATAGAATGATGCCAACAAAGTTTCAAGAAGTTGAAAGCAGTGTTGACAGAAGCTCCAGTCTTAGTACAACCCGAATCAGGGAAAGAATTTATAGTCTATAGCGATGCATCCTTAAATGGATTGGGTTGTAACGCCCTAAACTCGGCCGAAAAAACTGCGGCCAAATTCGGAATGCTACGAGAAAACCTTAGGTTGAAAAAAATGATTTGAAGTTCAAAGTTAATTGGAAACGTGTTTTTTTTTTTAATTCTTAAGTAGATTCGAATAAAACCTTAAATAAGTTTTTAAGTGATAAGAGCGTCACAATTTGAAACTTTGTTTGCAACTACGAATTCATGTCTAGTCTAATGTAACCCACAATGAAAACCCCAAATAGTTGAATGGTCTTATTACATCAAAATATCCCAAATAAATTGAAATTAAAAGTAAAGGCTTTAAATATAGCAACTGCGTATGCATGGTCATCTCGAATCCCATCCAACCCGGTCCAACATCCGAATCACCTGCATTGTTTGGTAAAAATTGGGTGAGTAAACAGACTCAGTGTGTAATTAGTCCACAGATTTCCACATATGGGCTTGGCCCAAAACCACAACAATGCACAAATCAGATAATAATGCAAACTGCATCCAACCCAACCTAGGGTCCATCCTTTACACACCCGTATCCAACCACCACACACTGGGGATTACTAAATCGACCCTCCAACCTCTACACACCAATTCGCAAGTTATGCCATCCGCCAAGTGGTCGAGCCACTGGTCCACGAGATCAAATCACAAAATAATCCACAACGTGACCATAGTCAACGTCAATCCATGTGAGGCTCGTAGCCATCACTAAACCATGTACATAAATATACACCCTGTCCTTCTTTCAAATATACAAATCCCGCCCCCTGATTATGCAACATACGATAGTGATATAATGAAATGATGCATGAACATGTTATTCCAACATACAACACATATATACAGCAAGAACCACAATTTTATCGGCATTTAACACTGACCTGATTATCGACATACCCACTAAGGGTAACCATCTCATTATTGCCACTGCACTAATCATCACATTTATAACACACACAATATTTGAGACATACTAGAGAAATTGCGTAATAACTACACACCTGACAACCCGAAGGCTCTTTTGCTTTACTCCCCACTTGCCGAATTGCCCCTAAAAGATCATAGTCAGAATTGGCCAACCTTGATAGACAATATGTCCTTTGGCCGAATATCTAGACCCCTCCTTACCTTGTTAGTCTAGATCCCGAAACTATCACTTGCCTATGGAGTCTGTCAAATCCCTGTACACTCAAGTCAGATTCGGTTTCAACACAAAAATACTTATGGAAAAACCCTTGACCGAATATTAACCCATTACCTTATGCAATCGAACCCACGAGATCCTTAACGCTTCCTTCCTTTGGCTACACAAAAAAGAAACACAAGATTAAGGGCCTCCTAAGCTTCGGCCATCCCTAAAACCAAAGCCAACCATTTGGTTTTGGCCACCAATAAAGATGAGATAAAAAAACCCGATTGCTAAGGGAAGGGTACTTACCACCAACGCTTGCATGAAGAGACTAAAAGAAAGTAGTCGACGTCACTACCCTTGTAGGTTCAGCCACTTTCGGCTACTAACAAGAAGTATTTCAGCTTTAGAAAAATGATAGAAAAAGAATGGTTTCGGGAAGATGATGATACGAATAGACAAAGAGAAGAAAAAGAAGACCCTTACCACTTTTTAGAAATGACTGAAGCAGATCTCGGCCAATGGTACTTTCGGCTTTGAAGAGAACAAGAGAAGAAAAGAAGTGGTGGAGAGATTCAATAGAGGTTCGGCTAACACAAGAAATATTTTGGCTCTTGAAAGTGAATTACAAAAGGGAAGAAAAGAAAAAGAATAGGTACTCACAATTTCGGCTTTTGCCAATTGAAGAGGAAACGAGTTGAATGAGATGAGAGAAACAAATTTTAGGCACAAAAAAAATTAAAGAAGAAAAGAGATATCAAAAGATGACCACACCCCTTGTATGACCGAATTATGCACCCCCTAGAGCCCTATATTCGGCCAACTCTTTTCTCACTCCCTTATCCCTTGATCCCTCTCATCTTAGCCGAATCCTCAAGCTCTCCAACACCATCTATACCTCATTCTATCTAGAGTCCAAATGCCGTCCAACTCTCCCTCCTCCTTGACGCAAAAAGCATCTCAAAATGCTATCCTCGCAGCTTGAACCTAGGTCCTCCTTGCTCCTAGTGGCGTCACCTCCCTTGTGACTTAAGTGGCGCCTCCTTGCCACTTTACTAAGGCACTTCTTGTGTCATAAGTCCTACACTAATGTTCTTAAGGCTTAGCTCCCTTGTTTTCCCCTAACTCAGGTTAAGACAAAAGTTTTCCTATGGCCTATATCCAAACCCAAGGTTTCCCGAAACCCCCAAACACTTCCAAACGTCATACAGAGTACATAAACACATAGATACACATTAAAATTTGCACAACCCCCAAACCTTGGATATTACAGTTCTACCCCCTTAAAAATAATTTCGGCCTCGAAATTACCTAATCAAAATAAGTGTGGGTATTACTGCCGCATTGCTTCCTCTGGCTCCCACGAAGCTTCCTCCGATCCATGGTTACGCCATAACACCTTAACTAGAGGAACTGATTTCCTATGCAAGACATTCACATCCCGCTCCAAAATCTGAATTGGTTCTTCCTTGTAGGACAAGTCTGGACTCAACTCCACTTCTTCAACTGGAATCACGTGAGATGGATCCGACTGGTAACGACATAGCATCGAGATATGGAATAAATCGTGCAACTGCTTTAACTCCGAAGGCAACTCCAGTTGATATGCTACTGGTCCAACCCACTTCAAAACCTGATAAGGCCCTATAAACTGGGGACTCAGCTTTCCTCGACCAAATCTCATTACCTTCTTCCACGGCAACACCTTTAAAAACACATAGTCACCTTCTGCAAACTCTATCTCTTTCCGCTTAAGATCTGCATATGACTTTTGCCTGTTAGATGCCTCCTTCAATCGTGCCAGAATTACTTTAACCTTTTCTTCTGACTCTGCCATCACCTCTGGTCCCAAAACACGACGTTCCCCTAGTTCCGTCCAACAAGTAGGTGTCCGACAACTCCGCCCATACAAGGCTTCATACGGTGCCATTTTAATGCTCACTTGGTAGCTATTGTTGTATGCAAACTCCGCTAAAGGCAAGAATTCCTCCCAGCTTTCTTTGAAATCTATCACACATCCCCTCAACATATCCTCTAATACTTGGATTACTCGCTCCGACTGCCATCCGACTGTGGATGAAATGCTGTACTAAAGTCTAATCTAGTGCCCAATGTCCGATGTAGTGCCTTCCAAAACTGAGACGTAAACCTCGGGTCCCTATCCGAGATAATTGACCTCGACACTCCATACAGTCTCACAATTTTGCCACATACAGCTTCACCAACTTCTATAAAGAATAATCAACCCGCACTGGGATGAAATGTGTAGACTTTGTCAACAAATCTACTACTACCCATACTGAGTCTTTCTTAGTAGGCGTAAGGGGAAGCCCACTAATGAAGTCCATGGTGATTCTCTCCCACTTCCACTGCAGAATCTTTATCGGCTGAAGTAACCCCGAGGGTACCTGGTGTTTAGCCTTAACTTGCTGACACATCAAGCACTTCCCTACAAACTCTGTGACTTCCCGCTTAAGACCAAGCCAACAAAACTAATCCCGTAGATCTCTGTATAACTTACTTCCTCCAGGATGCATAGCATAAGGGCTACCATGCGATTCCCGAAGAATCCTCTGCCTAAGCTCTTTATCCTTGACATCTGCACCTTGCCCTTGAAACAAAACACTCCATCACTTGTCACACCATAACTTTCCAATCCCCCATCCCGCACTTGTCGTAACTTAGCACTTAGATCATCGTCTACCAACTGTCTCTCTTTCACCTGACTAAACCATGTTGGCTTTACTTGTAACTCTGCTAGCAAACTTCCATCGTCATACAGACTGAGATGTGCAAATATCACCCGTAGATCCGATACTACTTTCTGACTTAGGGCATCCGCCACCACATTCGCCTTGTCCGAGTGATACTTTATAGAATAATCATAATCTTTCAACAGCTCCACCCACCTTCGCTGTCTCAGATTCAACTCCTTCTGGCTCAACAGATACTTAAGACTCTTGTGGTCTGTATAGATCACTGACTTCTCTCCATATAGATAGTGCCTCTACACCTTTGGCATAAAAAACCACAGTAGCCAACTCTAGGTCATGCGTCGGGTAATTAACCTCATGAGGCCTTAACTGCTGAGACACATAGGCAACAACCTTCCCTTCTTGCATAAAGACACATCCCAATCCTGTATGGGAAGCATCACAATACACCACAGAGTCCTTTCCTGCCCCACGTTGAATTAAAACTGGAGCTTCAGTCAAAACCTTCTTTAATCTCTCAAAACTTCCCTGCTTCATGTCCGTCCACACGAAAGGTACCTCTTTTCTTAACAGTTTCGTCAATGGTGCTGTTATAGACTAGAACCGTTCTACAAATCTCCTGTAGTAGCCTGCCAATCCCAAGAAACTACGAACCTCTGCCACCGACCTAGGTGGTTTCCAATCTAACACCGCCTCAATCTTCTTGGGATCTACCCTTATCCCTTCCGCAGACACCACATGACCCAGAAAAGTAACCTCCCTCAGCCAGAATTCACACTTGCTGAATTTGGCATACAACTTCTTTTCCCTTAACACTTGCAACACCACTCGGAGATGCTCATCGTGCTCCTCCTCAGACTTGTAATACACCAAGATGTCGTCCATGAACACCACGATGAATCGATCCAGGTAGGGTTGGAAAACCCGATTCATCATATCCATGAGTGCAGCTGGGGCATTCGTTAACCCGAACGACATCACTAGGAATTCATAATGCCTGTATCGAGTTTGAAAAGTTGTTTTTTGGATATCCGCTTCCTTCACCTTGAGTTGGTGGTATCCCGACCTTAGATCTATTTTTGAAAATACCACAGCCCCTTTAAGCTGATCGAACAAGTCATCTATCCTTAGCAATGGATACTTGTTCTTGATGGTCAGCTTATTCAGCTGTCGATAATCTATGCACATCCGCATAGACCTATCCTTCTTCTTTATGAATAAGATCGGTGCTCCCCATGGAGGCACACTGGGTCAGATAAACCCACGATCAAGCAACTCCTAGATCTTGGCCTTGAGCTCAACCAACTCCTTTGGTGCCATTCTGTACGGAGCGATAGATACTGGCGCTATACCTGGTAACAAATCAATCCCAAATTCCACCTCGCAATCTGGAGGCAACCCCAATAGTTCCTCCGAAAAAACATCCCCACACTCTTTCACTATCCTGACCTCTCTTACTATTGCTCCCTTAGCCTCTAAGGCACTAACAAGCATCAGAAAAGCCACATAGCCTTTCTTCACCATCTTCTTTGCCTTAAGAGCGGACACTACATTCGACAAGTAATTTCTCCATTCCCCTGTCACTACAATTTCTTTGTTATCGGGAGTTTTCAATGACATGCGCTTATCAGCAGAGTCCAGGTTTGCATGATACCTCATTAGCCAATCCATGCCTAATATTAGGTCAAACTCCCCGAATGGTAGTTCCATTAAGTCAGCTGGGAACACTACCCCCTGGACTTCTAAAGGCACGTCTCTAAAGAGTTTATCTACCACTACAGATTGCCCTAAAGGACTGAGTACAATCATTTTCCTAGAGATAGTTTCAGAGTTCACTTCCAAAGTTCCAGACACCACACTAGCAATGTACGAATGAGTTGACCCAACATCAATTAAAGCCATAAGGGGTAATTTGTAAATGAGAAATGTACCCGTGATAACATCTGGTGCATCTCCCTCTTCATGACGCTTAGCGGCATACACCAACCCCGGTCGTCTCACACCGAACCCCAAAGACCTCTACACGGTGCTCCACAACCTCATTTGGAACCATTCCTCCATGGTTTGAACCACGACCCTCGTCATCTTGACCACCTCTCGCCCACCGCACATATCCACGCCTATTGTCTGAGCCCTTTCCATCTCCTGAGCACAATTCCTAACTAAATGAGCCTTGGACCCACACCGAAAACATTCCTTATTCTATCCCCAGCATTCTCCTGTATGAACTCTCCCACATTTAGCGCATGAATAACTCTGATTCTCAAAGAATCGGTACCAAAGGTGCATGAATAGAATTCTCAACCCTTGGTCTTTCCTGGTAACCCCAGATGATGCTGACGGCCCAAAACTCCTCTTATTTGGGTTTCTATCTCTATCTCTGTTCTTTCTCTCAATCCTCTTGACCTCCTCAGCTATCCGAGCTTTCTCTACTAAAACAATAAAGTCCCTTTCTCTCATGGGCAATCAAGACTGCATGACTCATCTCTCAGTCCAACTTCGAATTGGACACACCTCTCATAATCAGTAGCCACGATGCCCTGAGCATACCTGCTCAATCGCAAAAATTTTGCCTTGTACTTAACTATCGATTTACCACCTTGCACCAAATTGAGAAACGCCTTCCTCTGTGCATCCACATGACTAGTTCCTACGTATTTTCCCTCAAACTTGATCTTAAAATAACCCCAGTCCATCGGTTTGCAGGGGTACCTTCCCTGACTGTGAGCCACCATTGGTAAGCCTCGTCCCGAAGTAACGAGACAACACCTTTTAGCTTCTCCTCAGCAGTGAAATCCAAATCGTCCATGATCCTTTCAACTGCCTCTAACTAGTATTTAGCCACATTCGGAGCTACTCCTGATACTCCTCTAAAAACCTCAGCTCCATTCGCTCTAAGTCTCTCAGATACTGACTTTCGAGCCCCATTTCTTATACTCACTCTAGCCACTCACTATAAAACTCACAGCATAGCTTGCGATACTGCGTCCTCTCCTCCTGTCTGACTCTTAAAATTCCACCTCTACAGTCGATGGCGGTGCTTCATTTTCAGAACCCTGACCAGACCCAACTGGTTCCAACACAGTCATTCTACTTCTACCGCGCCCTCGCACATTACGTCCACGTCCCCTAGAGCTCATGTCTACGTTCGTGATTTAGTCTGATTAAGAATTTTATGAATCAGTTTTTGTTCCACTGATTATCACGAACAGTCTTATGTTTAATAGTTCTAAAAAGTGGTTCTTTTGAATTCATACATACACACAATCTCAAGTCTATTCATTCAATCATCACCATTCATGAACTTGCGTTCATCACAGAAAAGTGTTGTGGTTTCATTGTTGTTGTTCTCCACTACCCAAGGGTATTTTCATAATTTTTCCTATAGGGGTATTTTGGTAATTTTCCAAATTAGGGTATTTGAAAATTTTGCAAAATATAAATTTTTGATATTTTTGAAAAATAAGAGTACTTGGTAAGAAGATTCAAGGGTATGTGGTAATTTTAAAATCTAAAGGTATTTTTGTAATTTTACAAACTAGGGGTATCTCGATAATTTTGCAAAATATGGTTCCAGGTGGTTTTTTAAAATAAGGGTATTTTGGAAATTTTTAATTCGGGGGTACTTTGGCAACTTTCCATACTGAGGGTATTTTGGTAATTTGTACAGGTTAGGGGTAATTTGGTCAATTTGCAAATTAGGGGTATTTTGGTCATTTTGAACCAAGGGTTCTTTGGAAATTTCGAAACCAAGGTTTGGTTTAAGGATTATTCAAAACAAGGTGACTGGTCCCTTTCGGATTTTAATTATAGATTTTAGCCCGCGGTTAAGTCCTCTTGGTTAGGGTGAACCGTCACTATGCACCAGGTAGGATTTGAGCGGAGAGGAAGTGAGTCACTAAGACTGCTTAAATACTAAGCTCCCCCTGAATCCAATCCTAGACATGTGCACAATGGTTGCCATACCCTTAACTCGATGACTCATTCACAGGTTTGTTTGGTTAGGCTTTAAATTGTATGTGATTTGGTGTTGATGTAAGCTAATCCTAGGGTTCAATAACTCCTATTCTACTAATCTACGTCCCTATAATTCCCACGTACCAATCACACAAGGGTTAGGGGTACTTACAGTGGACCTCGGTAGACGATTCGAGTGCCATGCTCCACAAAACCTTTTTTCCTGAAAATTTTCTTTGACCCACTAAAACATAAAATGGAAATGTTTATGGGCTTCACAAATTCATAGGCCGAGTGTAGAACCTGGGCTCTGATACTAATTTGTAATGCCCCAAACCCGGCCTAAAACACTACGGCCGAATTTGAAATGCTACGAGAAAACCTTACGTTGAAAAAATGATTTGAAGTTCGGAGTTAATTGGAAGCGTGTTTTTTTTTAACTTCTTAAGTAAATCCGAGTAAAACCTTAAATAAGTTTTTAAGTGATAAGAGCGTCACAATTTGAAACTTTGTTTGGAACCACGAATTCATGTCTAGTCTAATGTAACCCACAATGAAAACCCCAAAATAGTTGAATGGTCTTATTACATCAAAATATCCCAAATAAACTGAAATTAAAAGTAAAGTCTTTAAATATAGCAATTGCATCTGCATGGCCATCTCGAATCCCATCCAACCCGGTCCAACATCACGAATCACCTGTATTGTTTGGTAAAAATTTGGTGAGTCAACATACTCAGTGTGTAATTAGTCCACAGATTTCCACATATGGGCTTGGGCCAAAACCACACCAATCCACAAATTAGATAATAATGCAAACTGCACCCAACCTAGCCTAGGGTCCATCCTCTACACACCCCCGTATCCAACCACCACACACCAGGGATTACTAAATTAACCCTCCAACCTCTACACACCAATTCGGCAAGTTATGCTGTCCACCAAGTGGTCGAGCCACTGGTCCACGTGATCAAATCACAAAATAATCCACAACGTGACCGTAGTCAACGTCAATCCATGTGAGGCTCGTAGCCATCACTAAACCACGTACATAAATGTACACCCTATCCTTCTTTCAAATATACAAATCCCGCCCCATGATTATTCAACATAAGATAGTGATGTAATGAAATAAGGCATGAACATGTTATTCCAACATACATCACATATATATAGCAAGAACCACAATTTTATCGGCATTTAACACTAACCTGATTATCGACATACCCACTAAGGGTAACCATCTCATTATTGCCACTACACTAATCATCACATCTATAACACACACAATATTTGAGACATACTCGGGAAATTGCGTAATAACTACACAACTGACAACCCGAAGGCTCTTTTGCTTTACTCCCCACTTGCAGAATTGACCCTAAAAGATCATAGTCAGAATCGGCCAACCTTGATAGACAATATGGCCTTTGGCCAAATATCTAAACCCCTCCTTACCTTGTTCGTCTAGATCCTGAAACTATCACTTGCCTATGGAGTCTGTCGAATCCCTATACACTCAAGTCAGATTCGGTTTCAACACAAAAATATCTATGGAAAAACCCTTGACCGAATATTAACCCCTTACCTTATGCAATCAAACCCACGAGATCCTTAACACTTCCTTCCTTTGGCTACACAAAAAAGAAACACAAGATTAAGGGCCTCCTAAGGTTCGGCCATCCCTAAAACCAAAGCCAACCATTCGGTTTCGGTCATCAACGAAGATGAGATAAAAAACCCTATTGCTAAGGGAAGGGTACTTACCACCAACGCTTGCTTGAAGAGACTAAAAAAAAGTAGTCGACGTCACTACCCTTGTATGTTCGGCCACTTTCGGCTACTAACAAGAAGTATTTCAGCTTTAGTAAAATAGCAAAAAAAGAATGGTTTCGGGAAGATAATGATACGAATGGACAAAGAGAAGAAAAAGAAGACCCTTACCACTTTTTAGAAACGACTGGAGCAGATCTCGGCCAATGGTACTTTCGGCTTTGAAGAGAACAAGAGAAGAAAAGAAGTGGTGGAGAGATTCAATAGAGGTTCGGCTAACACAAGAAATATTTTGGCTTTTGAAAGTGATTCATAAATGGAATAACAGAAAAAGAATAGGTACTCACAATTTCGACTTTTGCCAATTGAAGAGGAAACGAGTTGAATGAGATGAGAGAAACAAATTTTCGGCACAAAAAAAATTAAGGAAGAAAAGAGATATCAAAAAATGACCACACCCCTTGTATGACCTAATTATGCACCCTCCTCTAGAGTCCCATATTCGGCCAACTCTTCTCTCACTCCTTTATCCCTTGATCCCCCTCATCTTAGCCGAATCCTCAAGCTCTCCAACCCCATCTATACCTCATCCTCCCTAGAGTCCACATGCCGTCCAACTTTCCCTCCTCCTTGACGCAAAAAAATCTCAAAACGCTGTCCTCGCAGCTCGAACCTAGGTCCTCCTTGCTTCTAGTGGCGTCACCTCCCTTGTGACTTAAGTGGCGCCTCCTTGCCACTTTACCAAGGCACTTCTTGTATCATAAGTCCTACACTAATGTTCTTAAGGCTTAGCTCCCTTGTTTCCTCCTAACTCTGGTTAAGACAAAAGTTTTCCTATGGCCTCTATCCAAACCCAAGGTTTCCCGAAACCCCCAAACACTTCTAAACGTCATACAGAGTACATAAACACATAGATACACATTAAAATTTGCACAACCCCAAACCTTGGATATTACATGGGTTGTGTACTCATGCAAGAAGGCAAGGTGATTGCTTATGCCTCTAGATAGTTGAAGCATCATGGGAAGAATTATGTGACGCATGATCTAGAATTGGCCACCATAGTCTTCGCTTTGAAGATTTGGAGACACCATTTATATGGTGAAAAATGTCAGATTTTTACCGATCACAAAAGTCTGAAGTACTTGATGATGCAGCAAGAGTTGAACTTAAGACAAAGAAGATGGTTAGAGTTGATAAAAGACTATGAGTTGGTCATCGACTACCATCCAGGAAAGGTGAATGTAGTCACCAATGCTTTGAGCAGGAAGTCTCTATCTACTTTAAGAGCATTGAATTCAAGGATATCCTTATCTGACAATGGCTCACTTTTAGTTGAGTCGAGAGCTAGACCAATGTTTCTTCAAGAGATCTTTGAGGCTCAGAAAGAAGATAGTGAGTTGCAAATCAAGAGAGCTCAATGCGAGTCAGATGTTGAATCTGACTTTCAGATTAATTATGATGGATACTTGATGTTTAGAGATAGAATTTGTGTACCGAGGACAAAGGGGCTTATTTAGAGAATTTTGTACGAAGCACATAACGGATGGTTGTTTGTACCTCCGAGAAGTATAAAGATGTATAGTGACTTGAAGCAATAGTTTTGGTGGCCAAAAATGAAGAAAGACATTTTAGAGTTCATTTCAAGATGTATTATTTGTCAGCAAGTAAAGGCTTAACACCAAGTGCCTTCGAGTTTACTTCAGCCTATCTTAGTCCCCGAATGGAAATGGGACCGTATCACCATGGATTTCATAATGGGTTTATCATTGTCTCCGAGCAAGAAAGATTCTATTTGGGTAGTGGTTGATAGACTCACAAAGTCAGCCCACTTTATACTTGTATGAGTGGATTACTCCCTAGACAAGTTGGCAAACTTGTATGTTTCAGAAATAGTAGGACTTCACGGAGTTCCCTTATCGATCATATCAGATAGAGATCTGAGATTCACATCCAGATTTTGGAAGAAGCTACAAGAAGCTTTGGGTACAAAATTGAGTTTTAGCACTACTTGTCACCCTCAAACTGACGGTCAATCAGAAAGGTTAATTCAAGTACTCGAGGACATGCTCAGATGTTGTGTTTTGGAATTCTAAGGCAGCTGGGAAATTTTCTTCCATTGGTAGAATTTGCCTACAATAATAGCTTTCAGTCGAGCTTAAAGATGGCACCTTATGAGGCTCTATATGGGCGTAAGTGTAGAACCCCTTTATTTTGGACTGAACTCAAGGAAAACCAAATTCATGAGGTTGATTTGGTCAAAGAAGCTAAAGAAAAAGTAAAAGTGATACGAGAATGTTTAAAAACTACATCAGACAGGAATAAATCCTATACAAATTTAAAGAGGAAAGAGATCGAGTACCAAGTTGGGGATAAAGTCTTTTTGAAAGTATCACCATGGAGAAAAGTTCTCAATTTGGCCATAAAGGCAAATTAAGTCCAAGTTTTATTGGATCTTATGATATTACTGAGAGAGTTGGGCCGGTAGCTTACCGTTTGGCGTTGCAATTAGAATTAGAGAGGATACATGATGTTTTTTACGTGTCAATGTTGCGACGCTATAGATCAGACCCTTCATATATAATTACTCCATCAGAAATAGAGATCCACCCTGACATGACTTATGGTGAAGAACCAGTCAAAATATTGTCCCGTGAAATCAAGCAGTTAAGAAATAAAAGCATAGCCCTAGTTAAAGTCCTATGGAAAAGGCACGGAATAGAAGAGGCTACATGGGAGCCCGAGGAAACGATGAGAAATCAATACCCAATCTTTTCACTGGTAAGATTTTCGAGGATGAAAATCCCTAAGGGGGAGAATTGTAACAGCCCGATTTAGAGGCTAGTCGAAATAGTGATCTCGGGATCACTATTTTGAGATCGGAGAAATTATTTTCATGATATATTATGAGTTAGAGCATGATAGCATATGAGCATTAAAATTTTGGTATTTTAATTTTAACATTTTCTTGTTTAATTTGCGAAAAAGGACTAAATCACATAAAGTGTGAAAGTTCCATTCTATATGCTAGGAGTACCAAATGGTTATGGATTGTTAAATGGGGGTATTTAAAAGAAAATTTAGCCTTTGAAAGAGGCTTGGTCGGCCATAAGAGAGCATGGGAGACAAAATTTTCAATTAGTGTCAAAGTTAGTAGTAGTAGGTGGACTAATTTGACTTTTAATAATAGAATAAGGAGAGAAAAGTTATCATCTTTTTCTCCTATCATCCTCCACCAAAAATTTGCAGCAAATAAGGGGTAGAAACCTTCAAAAATTTCAGCAAACTCTCATCCATTCAAGTAAGTGTTCTAGTGAACTTTTCTTGAAAATAATTGTACTTTTGAAATCCCTAAAGCTTAAGCTTTCAAATGAGGGGACTATTGTGAAATGTTGTGAAAGGTTTAGAGTTTTACCATGAGAGCTACTTTAGTTGTTTGTTGCATTTTAAGGAAGAACTTGAGTCTTAATTGTTAGATGAACAACTTTTAAAAAGGGTGTTAACATGAGGACACTAAATAGGACCTTAATGAAAAGGTTATGAACTTGGTAGTAAGTATGTGAAATATTGATTGTTGATGATAGCTTTAAAGCCTTAAATGTTTACCTAGGCTTGTTGAAGATAAAAATGTGATTATAATTAATTTTCGAGCCTAGGGGTAAAATGATCATTTTGCCAAAATCTAGGGGTAAAATGGTAATTTTGCCTAAGTAGGACTATTGAGATGCTTATATTAATAAAATGATTAAAATAAGCTAATTTGCTATTATAGAGCAGGAGGAGACGAGAATTCACCTCAATCGTGGAAAGGATAAAGTCGTGGACTAAACCGAAGAACTAACTCATTTTGAAAACGAGGTAAGTTTGTATGATTTTTAAGCTTTATGATCAGTATCATTGAATTGCTTAGTATAATATACATTGCTATTTTGTAATGCCTATCATTTTTGTGAACAAAGAAATTAAACATGAGCAAGCCCCAATTGAATATGAATTCCCCAGAATACCGATATACCACACAAGATATCATTTAAGTCCAAGGCAAGCTTGGCATTGGTCAAGATATCATGTAAGTCCAAGGAAAGCTTGGCATTGATCAAGATATCATGTAAGTCCAAGGAAAGCTTGGCATTGATCAAGATATCATGTAAGTCCAAGGCAAGCTTGGCATTGATCAAGATACCATGTAAGTCCAAGGCAAGCTTGGCATTGATCAAGATATCATGTAAGTCCAAGGCAAGCTTGGCATTGAGTAAGTTATCAAGAGCAAGACTTCATGTAAGTCCATGTCAAGACATGGCCTTGAAACCAAGATGAGAAATTCCATGTAAGACCATGCCTAAGATATGGCTTTGGTGGCATGTTAAGTGGGAAGAGATCTAGTATCCTCGAGAATTCGTTGAAGTTCATCAGGAAAACAAGTAAAGTTAATAATGAGGTAACAAGAGGGCTAAGAAAGTAAAGCTAGCATCAAAATGAATTAAATATTACTCATGTTATGGATGAAGAATTAGAGATCATAATGATTATTGTTTAAGTACGCTGATCAATGTGATCAAGTGACACAGGTATCATGTTCACTTTACAAAAAATGAGTATAGTGAGCATCATGAGTCATGTAAGAACCAAGTATGAGTAAGTAAGCTTTAGAGCCAAAATTACGATACTATTGTTATGCTAAATGGTTTTTATTAAGCAATCTTAATGATATGTGATTTACATGCAAACTTACTAAGCTAAATGCTTACGTATTTGATTGTTTCTTTCTATGTAGTCTCGCCAAGCTTATTTGTGGATCATCAGAGTCGAAGCTCGTAGCACACTATCAAATCTTATTTTGGTATAGCCAAGTTACTATACTAAGTATGGCATGTATAGGAAACATTCATTTTGTGGACATGTTTTTAGAAGGGCCTTTGTAAAAGTTATCAAGTTTATTATCTTTTGTATATGGCTAAGTGATTGGCCAAATTTGACTAAGTATTTATGTTTATTGAGATCAATGAAGCATGTAGTATTATTCATAAAATTGGGTTGTTATTGCATCATTGAATTGTGTACGGATATGATCTTCATTTTAGGGTGGCTAAAGGCTTGGTAAATAGTCTATAAATGCCTACACGGTTGAACACACGGGCGTGTGTCAAGGCCATGTTAACCCTGCACCTTAGTATTATGAATCAGAATAGGCCACGGGTAAATTCCACGGCTGTGTGTATAGGCCATGTTATACACACGGGTTGGACATGGGCATGTGCTCAGACCGTACTGATTTAGTCAGTATATTAAGGATTAGCACACGGTCTATGCCCACGGGTGTGTCATGGCCGTGTGAAATTAGTCAGTAGCCTCCCATGGTTGGAAGACACGGGTGTGTCTAAGCCGTGCGAAAATAGTCAATAGCTTCCCATAGTTTGAGGGTATGGGTGTGCTTAAGGGTACACAGGCATGTTCCAAGTCACACGAGCGTGTGAACCTTGCTTCCAAAATGAATTATTTGATTTAGTTCCGAAAGTTTTCAGACACGAGTTTAAGGTCCCATAGGCCTTTGTAATGTATGTGTTGACTAAGAAAGTGAAATTTTGAGTTGGAACAAAATTTTATAGCTCGTAAGTACATGTTCAAGCATAGTAATGTCTCGTATCCAGATCTAGTATAGGTCTTGGGTGCGAGGTGTTACACATAAAATCTCATTCACAACCATGTTAACTAATAGACTAAATTGTACCACTTGAACACTTTCCATACCAATATAGTTCATTCCCAAATTCTATAATTTATACTAGCATCATACCAACACAAAGTTTACCATTCATAAGTCATTTTCTTTACTTATAAACCTTACCAAAAGATGCATCATATATCAAAGTCATTCATGCTAAAAACTAACACATATCTAGCCACATCACATGGCTATTTACGCATCTCAAACATGATTCAAATAACTAGCCTATACATGCCATATTTCAACTATGTACATCTTTCCAAAAGTACCCAAAATAGATTTCCAATAGTGTGATTGAGATGCTGACGATCCCTGGATCTGAGCTAGTTTAACTGACACTGCAAAATAGAGAAACAAATCACACAGTAATCTTTCCAAAGCTTAGTAAGTTCGAAATATAATACTATTTACTCAATGAATCAAATCAATATATATGTATATATATATGCAACCATCACATAGATAATTTACCAATAATACACAAACTCAACCTATCCAATTCTCACATAGAATTCCATTCAAATAGTTTAAACTTTCATCCAACACATAGATATATTACATACCTTTGCCAACACCTAGTAACTCACCAACCATGCTACAAAATCATTCGACTTTACCATTCAATCATTCTTTACTATTTTCTTGCTTATCTCTCACACTTAGTGCCAATTGTAAACTTTACATACTTGTTATCGTACACTTAGTGCCATCATGTTAAACTGAACTTATATCGGTATCGCACACACAGTGCCAACTCAATAAGTCGAAGCTTCTATCATCTCGCACACACAGTACCAATCATTTCTATCCTGTTTCTACTTTCACACACTTAATGCTTTCTAAACCAATTCAGCACATAGCATTTCTAAGCTCATAGTTATATAGATATGTATTCAAATAGCATCACATAGAACATAAATTAAGAACATGTACTATATCCGAACTTACCTCGGACGTCGAACTATCGAAATAGTCGATTAATCGAGCACTTTCTCTTTGCCTCAATCTCGATCCAAACCTCTCCTTTCTTGGTCTATTCACATTCAAATTCAATCCATTCAATCACCAATTCATTTAATTTAGTCCACACACACATTTAGGGAATTTTACAAAATAGCCCTTACATTTTCATATTTTGACACTTTAGTCCCTATTTCACAAAATCATCAAATGCTTAGCCAAATTCTCTATATGTTTATACAAGTCCACACATTTCATTTATTTCACATTTTAATCCCTCAAAATATTATTTTCACAATTTAGTCCAAATTACTCAATTTCATTAAAAATCAAAAGACAACACATGTTAATCCAACACCAAGTTTTCATATTTCCCTATCAACTAGCACATAGCTCAAGCATTCATCAATAGTTCATCACAAGAACATCACCAATTTAGAAAATTACAACATGGGTTAGCTAAAGCACTAAGCAATGATTACGAAAACGTAGAAATTATCAAAAATCGAGCTCAAACATACCTTGAAACAAGTTTAACAATGGTGAATGCTTCAAGCCCTATTTCTTTCTTTTTCTTCTTCACATTCCGCTAAGAAAAGATGATAATGGTCATATTTGTTGCTTTGTTTTATTATTATTACACATTTTACTCTTTTGCCCTTTTATTAAACATATAAAACAATTATATATTAAGGCTAATTTTTCATTTAGCCATCCACTATCCTTAATAATGGCTTAATTTCCTCTTAAGGTCATCCTATTATGAAGACAACAACACTTAGGTACTTGTAATTCAGTATATAGCTTTGACTATTTACGCGATTAAGTCCTTTCTCTTAATTCAACACACAATCAATAAAATTATCACACAGAATTTTCACACAGATTGTATCACATAGAATCAACACCAAAAATAAAATTAAAATATTATTTCGATCTCAGATTTGTTGTCTTGAAACCACTATTTCGATTAGGGTCTAAATTGGGCTATTACACAAAGAGTCCTAAAGATTCAAACAATCTAAGTCATTAATTTTTATAGCACGAAAACATAGGTGTTACCCCTTACCTAAATAATTCCCTCTGATTCAAAATTGACAAGGATTGACATCCTCACTAAAGATTCACTCAAATCACTCAAAGTGTTTAAGGTTCAAAATAAAACACTCATCAGTCAAACATGAAAAGTTATTACCATAGGCTTGCATGAAAATCAAATCTCCACCACTATAAAATGAGATGATACACAAATCAAAAGGTATTTTAAAAGGGTTGTAATGGGCCTTGGGTTAAAGGTGTGGATAAAGGTTGAATTAAAGGGTTAGAATCGAGATTGAATTGCCAATTTACCTAACTAGAAACAATGAACTAATAATTACTAATTACATTTAAATAAAAAATTATAATAGTAAGACAAGCTTCTTCTCAAAATATGAAATTAACTACTTAGGCTCAAATAAGATAGAACTAATAATGAATGAATTTCAACTTCTTCTTCTTCTTCTTCTTAATCTTTTTAAGAATAAGAACATGCAATAATAGGATGAATTTAACCTGAAATAAAGAAAATAGTTAGGCAACTGATCAACTCAAATCTCGATAAAAGGGACATCAAAAGATTAGGGAAGTAAAAATTTGATTTTCAGTTAATATTAAAGGTTAATTCAAAAAATGGTTTATTAGGATCAAAGGGGTTCACTACGGGTTAATTATGAAGGTAGTCTTTTTATGGAGTAAGTGGGTTAAAACCTAGGTGCCTTTATCATCTCAGTATATCAAATCAAAAGTGTCGTCTCGACATGCATAATCGAAGCAAGTTCTAGAATAACAAATCAATGTTGACACACTCATAATCAATAAAGAAAGTAAAAAATATATATGCTCTTAAAAGGCTCAAAATCTCACAAAAATTATGGTTTTTGATGTCAACCTTGTAAATTTCAAACTTCAAAGTAATATTTAAATTTAGGAAAACAACCTAGAAATTTAATTTTGAAAATAGACTTATCATGCTTGATTCTCTACTATCTTAAAGTATAAATCATCAATGCACAATTACCTATGACTTACTTCAAAACATATCAACAAAACTCATAAATCAATAGAAGTTTCATTTTAATTAGTGATATGAGAAAATTACTTTAAGAACAAGACAAAATTCAGGGATTTTTCTGGTAATGAAATCAATAACCTCCCAACACTTAAGATGTACATTGTCCTCAATATACAAAGATAGATAACAAAAAATATAGTAGGAAAATTATAAGAGAGGGAGATAGGTGAAACTTCTTGAATTTTGGATGGAGTCAAAGAAAAAAATGGTGTAAAGTTTGGTAGAGGAGGTAGATACTCCGGTGGTGGTGTGGTCATTCCTTAATAGCCCCTTGAACCTAAATTAAAGAAAGCAAAATTTACTAAAATAAAGTAAGGACATGAAAGATAAAGGGAAAGAATTTAAAAAATAAAAAAATAAAAGGAAAAGGAAATATAAACGTCCGTGTAGATGTCGCCACACCCATATTGATAAATCAGTGTCGACCATGGTCGTATAGCACGGCCGTGACATTTTATCACCGCCCATGGTTTGGGGGTTTTTCTTCCTTGGTTCGTACGATCTCTGCCAAGCTAGTGTGCAAATCTGTGGTGTCCACACGGCCATGGCCACGCCCGTGTTCAAGGCCGTGTGGTAGGGAAACCTGTGCTTTATTGAATTTGTTAGTTTCTGGTTAGGTGCTAAAAATTGAAAATATGAAAATTAATTGGATTAGTTCTTGAGTTGCCTTTCGAGAAGCTCTCGTTTAAAGTCTTAAGCTAGACTTACCTCTCCTTCTCATAATCATGGTGGTTTGAAGAGTAGGAACTCCTTATTCTTTCTATCAATTCAGTTATCAACATATAATTTAAGTCGAGTGGTGTTTACCTTAAGAGTGCCGAATGTAGGATTAGTTACCTCGGCTGTTCCGTATGGGAAGATATTCAGTACCGTGAAAGGGATCTCTTTGTTTGTATTATGGTCTGAATTTGCGATCCGAGGATCTATTTTATCCAATAATACCTGATCTCCGATCTTAAATTGGGTTGTCCCATCCTTAAGTTTGAAATGGTTTTGCTTTTGTTTATCGTGTTTCCCCAGTTTCTCCTTGTAATGTGTCTTCCACTCATCTAATTCATCGATCTGAAGCCTTCGCTCCTCATGATTTATTTCTCCGTTAGCACGAGGTCTAGGATTTGGCTCTGTTGTGTAATTTTGTGGTGCTTCCTGAAAAGACGGTTGAACTAAATGGTCATTAATAGAACTTATGTTATCACCTTTATTACTCCATGTCCTAGCCGAGTCAAGAGCCTGAAAAAGTGATCATTTCGTCACCTACACAAAGTGTGAGTTCACCTGTACCAACATCAATTCTAGCTTTAGCAGTTTCTAAAAAGGGTCTTCTTAAAATTAAAGGAATATTATTGTCCTCATCCATGTCTAAAACAACAAAGTCTATTGGGAATATGAATTTGTCAATTTTCACTAGTACATCTACAATTATACCCCTAGGAATTCTAATAGTTTTATCAGCTAATTGAATGCTCATCCTAGTTTGTTTGGGTTTCCCTAGACCTTGTAACACCCCAAACTCGACCCATGTGGTATGACTGGATCTGGTATGTCACATGAAGAAAGTACTTGTGCTTTTACTAGTAATTGACGTTATTTGGTGATTGTTAAGAAAAAGAAGTCCAGTTTATAGATATTTGATAAAATACTACAAATTCCAAGAGGATGATTGGTAAATCGAAATTTGAACTAGTGCACTTCAAAATCGTGACTTTTGAAAATATTGTTGATAATCTAAAGGAAAATCCAAGTTAAATTATTTGTACATATTTGTTATGAAATCCTCTTATTGATAAATTTTAAGAAAATCGTTGTTTATAATTTCGAAAAATCCCCGTTTAAAACAATTCATGGAAGGTAATAAGTATGTCAAACATAAAACAAAATAAAAATTCCCAGAGGCCTTATTACAACTTTAAACCCAAAATAGTAAAAGTAACGAAATAAAGCAAAAAAAAAAATTTACTAAAGTTCAAAAATATCATTCCAAAAGTATGGCCTCCACCGAGTCATCCATGGCCCCATGTCCTCGTCACTGAGCATTACTTGCAAGGGTTTAGAAAAAAATGAAAGGGGGTGAGTTATAAGAACTCAATGCATAATCCCCTTACCGTCATCCACTAGGTTGAACCCGTATAGCAACATCTTGGGCCTAAGCCCATTTACATAGTAATAAATAAATGAAATGAATGTAACCCAACCCATCCAACATCACACCCCTGACCAGCCAATCACACTTGTGGGGATCAAGTCAACCCACCCCGCCGCTCACACCAATTTGCAGTCAAACTGCTATTTGTATAATATTTTCGTGGTCAAGCCACCAAAATCATAATTAAGCACAATAATAAATGAATTGTGGCAATGCCACCAGGCTACACTACTCTCCATACAATTATTCCTATCCCATGCAATATGTACAGATGCAACATAATAAAAATATATCCACATATATAACAACCATTAATCTAGTGAAGAATTTCGGTGAATCGACCCATTAAAGCACTTTGGTAATTCGGCCCATAATGGCATTCTAGCAAATCGGCCCGTTAGGGCATTTTGGTAAATCGGCCCATAGGGGCATTTTTGTAAAATGGCCCATTGCATCTTTTTGGTAATTCGGCCTATAAGGGCCTTTTTTTAATTTAGAAAATTAATACGGATTTTGAAAGATCTTTAGAGATAATGTTGTTTAAGCAAATTACTCGATTTATGCCATATCACAGTTATTAGATTTGTAAGCAACAACGATCTGTTTTCCAACATAATAGTGAATCACAAATCTACGGATTTCATGTGAGATTACACACGATTACGGTAAGAACTAAACCTTCTTGATCGTCAAAGACCTATGTCACCATAACACTCGATTAACTAACAAAAGAGAATGTCTTAATCCAAATCCAAATCAAACGATCTAAAGAAATGCTTACGCATAGTATCGTGAACGACCACTATTTGCCTACTCTCACCAGAAGATGGTCCACAACCTGGTGGAAAATCCCAAACTGCCGATATCGCCCTACATTTGAACTTGGGAGTGGAGATTGCAAGTCCACTCCTTTTTCGACCTCCTATCGATTTTCCTTTAATATCACTACCACGTGCCTCCATTGGAAGAGTCTCGATCAGAATAATATTACGATAAGCGAAAATAATTGTCTAAAGAGAGGGTTTCAGCTTACCACTACCTCCGAAGGATCAACGAGTGGAGAAAAATGAGTCATTTAGTCCCTAAAATAAACAATTAGACATAACTATCGATCCGTTTTAGTGAACTAACCGAGCAATGAGAGAGATGAAAATGAACCATGAAGAAACTCCTTACCTTATCAATGATGAACCCGACTTTCACATATTTGGCTTACGGCAAAAGATGAGTCGGGAAGGATGTGAGATTCGGCCACCCCATTAGCACTCTACAAAAAGGAGATGATCACAATATGAGGGAGTAGGAGAGAATGATGTTTCGGTTTAAATAACTATCCAAATGATAAGGGACACATATTCAGCCATGGAGGAAAGAAGATGAAAAAAAGAGATTGAAAACCACTTACTCGATTCGGTCAAGGAAGAATGTGTCCAACACGCAAAAAGGAATGAAGAAAAGATAAAGTGTTAAAAGGTTCGTCTATTTGGAGAGAAATGCACAAAGAGGATTCGGCCACCAAGAAATATCGATTAAAGAAAAAGAGTGAAAGGTTGAAGAAACAGTGAGAAAGAAAAGAAAAGAAGACTATGAAAAAGATGAGAAAAAGAAGAGAAAATAACCCTTAAGATCACGGTTTTAGGCAAGAAAAGAAGTACCTAATGATCAAAAGAAAAGAACTTTCAAATGGAACAAAAACTTCTCAAAGGGCCTAAGAAAATTCGGAATATCAACCCCCTACCAAAACCAATTACACTCTTCACCAAAAAGATCTTAGTTGACCAGATTTCTTTCCCCATACACCTCCCAAAATTCGGCCAACATATTCCCCTCATCACTATCCTTTATTTCTCCTTAATTCCCTCCATAATCTCCTCTCCATCACCTCAATCTCCTCTCCATTACCTCAATCTCCTCTCCATTACCTCAATCAAATGAATTTGAATGAGTTTCCAATTCCTCCTAAATAAAAATTAATTCAATAGATGCAATTGATGGGATTTGAACCCTTCCCCCTTAGCTCCTACAAGTGATGCCTCACCACCTTGCTACTAGCTCTTCTTGTGCTAGCAAGTTACCCAATTATTCCCTTATACTAGACGCCAATTGCCTTATCCTCTTTTAAGTGCCTAAACACAAAAATTGTACCACGGCCCAACACAACCCTAGGCCTTCTTAGGGCCCCTCAAACATACACAACTAACACAATTAGCTAGCCTAACGCATAAAATATTGCAAAACACAAAATCCAAAAATTTTAAAACGGTCTCATGGCCAAGGCCCAATGGGCCCAATCCTACTAGGCCCAACTTCGGGTCACTATAGACCTAGCTGTTTAAACATTTTATAAGGTATGACATTGATGCTTGCCCCTAAATCAGCTAAAGCATTATTAATAGATAAACTACCAATTAAGCACGAAATTGTAGAACTGTCTGGATCTTTTAATTTTTATGGTAGTTTATTTTGTAAAATTGCTGAGCACACAGCATTTAGCTCCACATGCGACGCCTCATCTAACTTCCATTTGTTTGTCAAGAGCTCTTTTAAAAATTTCCTTGAATTGGGCATCTGTGAAAGAGCTTCAAGAAACGGTAAGTTAATATGTAATTTTTCTAAGAGTTTAAGGAATTTACTGAATTTTTCATTTGTGTTGTCTTTCTTCTTCACTTTTGGGTACAGCACTCAAGGTTGGTATTATGTAATTATCGATTTTGGTGGATTATGGCTTACATCAACCTTACCTTCCTATACCACATTCTCTTGCCTCAGTTTTGGCTCATTTGACCCTTCACTATCGCGAGCAGTAACGACATGAAGTTGCTCCTTTGGGTTAGTTTAAGTGTTGCTTGGCAAGCTACCTTGTGGCCATTTAGATATGAGCTTAACGAGTTGTCATAATTGGTTCTTGATCCCTTTAATCGATGCTTGCTAATTTTTGAGTGTTGTGTCGGTGTTTTGGAAACGAGTTTCTGACACCGCGATAAATTTTGTCGTCATCTCCTCAAGGTTTGGCTTTTTCTCTTGTGGGTAGGGTTGTTGTTGAAAGGCTAGGAGGGGTTGTTATCTTTGATTTCCTT
This sequence comes from Gossypium rotundifolium, assembly GCA_025506655.1. NCBI lineage: Eukaryota > Viridiplantae > Streptophyta > Magnoliopsida > Malvales > Malvaceae > Gossypium > Gossypium rotundifolium. The sequence goes on along the minus strand of CP106727.1, from coordinate 37,866,396 downwards.
GGCCACCTCATGAAATGTTTGGATGGTTTCTCTAACCTGGATTGTAAGTGTTACTATAAGGGTTATTTTGGCGTCTAGAATTATTACCCATATAATTCATCTGTTCGTTTTCTATGCCAGGGTTGTAGGGTGGGTATTCTATATTGTTTGTCCCTCCTCCGTATGTATCGTACTACATCACTAGGTGTACTTACGAAGAACCACACAAGCTATCAATCTTTTATTTAACAGTTCTACCTAATTTGATAGCATGGTTACTGCATCGAGGCTGAAGACACTGGCGACTTTTGTTGGCTTTGTCCTCGTAGCTTGCCACTAATAGTTATTTAGTGACATCTCTTCAATGAATTCATAAGCAGCCTTAGGTGTTTGGTTGTTCAGGGTACCACCGACGGCTGAATCGATTAATTGCCTAGTTGAGGGGTTCACACCGTTGTAAAAGGTTTGAACTTGTATCCATAATGGTAACCCGTGGTGAGGGCACCTTCTTAGTAGATCCTTGTATCTCTCCCCTGCATCGTAAAGTGTTTCTGAATCCATCTTCACAAAAGAAGAGATATTATTCCTCAACTTAGCCTTTTTAGCCGGTGAAAAATTTTTCGGTCATTTGTTCTCATGTAGTGATTGATCCTCACGGTAACGAGTTCAACCACTATTTAGCTTTGTTCCTCAACGAAAAGGAAAACAACGGAAGGTGAATGACATCATCAGAAATGCCATTGATCTTAAAAGTGTCGCAAAATTCTAGAAAATTTGCCAAGTGATTGTTTGGATCTTCATCCTGGAAACCGTCAAATTGAACAAATTGTTGTATCATCTGTATAGTGTTAGGTTTCAGTTCAAAATTATTTGTAGCAATAGCCTATCTAACAATACTTGATTCAGTTCACGTTAAAGTAGGTTTAGCATAATCATACATAGTAAGAGGAATAGGATTTTGATTCACCGGGTTTGCGGCAACCATATGAGGTAGCGGATTGTTATCAACCATCTCTTCAGTAGTATTGGTTTCATTTTCTTGCTCTTCTTCTATGTACTGTAGGCTTTGCCTTAGTTCTCTTCGATTTCTATGAGTGGTAGATTCTATATCACTGTCAAAAATCAAGGGTCCTAACGGGTTTCTCCTAGTCATAAACTAGAATTTCCTACTAGAAACAAATAAAAGAAAAATTAGTAAAGTTAAAAATAAAATAAATATAAATTGCAAATAAATAAAATGGCTAAAGTAATGAAATTTTAGTTTTCCTAATATCTTACTCCCCAGCAACGACGGCAAAAACTTGATGGAGCTCGAAACTAACTTTTATTTCAACAAAGGCAAGCGCACCTATCAAACAGTAGTATAGCTATGGTGAGTCCGGAATATCGTATCCTCAAGGACCAAGAGTACTAGTATAAACTATCTTTTTATTATCTAGCCTAGTAATTAAGGGGATTTATTTCTATTCTAAAATTAACTAACTAATTTAATTAACTATGCATGGGAAAGAGTAAATTGGGAAAATACTTTTAGGCAACTTATATGAGATAGGCAATACCTAAGGAAGAATCCACCTAGACTTCACTTATTGCTTTTGATTCATGTGATTTATTCACTTGACTTAATCCGTAGAAATCCTGAATTATATTAATTCCTCTTTCGAGGCTACTAACAACTGACTCTAGGTTGATTAACTAAAGTCTCTTTCTAATTAAAACCCCTATTGTCGCATTAATTTGATTTGTGGATTCCCATATTAGGTTTGACCCTAATCCGACAGATTTTCGTCGCCCTATTTCTAGGGTTGCAATCAAGTCCGCTTAATTGTGTTGATCTACTCTTAAACAGGGACTTTTGCTCCACTAAATAAGCACATTCGACTTGAATCAATAACCTGAACTATCAAAATAAGAATAAAACTCACAATTAAGAACAAGCACAAGTATTTATCTCATAAATCAAATAATAATAAGATCTATCATAGGTTTCATCCCATTAGGTATCTAAGGGATTTAGTTCATACTAGAAGAGGAAAACATCATAAAAGAGGAAAAACAATAAAACATAAAAAAACCCAAAAACTTCTAAAGAACTTGATGGGAGATCTTTAGTCTTGATTGAAATCCTTCTCCTAAGTTGTTCTTAACGGCTGTCTTGGAGTATTTTCTTCTTCTACTCGGCGTCTATTCGACGTCTTGTTGAACTTTCTTTTTAAGTTGCCTCCTAGGGTGTTTATATAGGCTTTGGAACACCTCTATTGGCCCACAAGTAGCTTATTCTGAATAGAACCCTTCTTTGCTACGGCATGGACATGCCCGTAGTGGACTCCTTCAGCCGTGGTCGATTCTGCTTGCCACACACGGCTGTGTGATCTGCCCGTGGTTGATAGTCTAGGCCGTGTGATTTCTAATGTAAGCCTATTTTGTCCCTTTTTGGCCCGTTTCTCATTCTTTTCAACTTCCTAAGCTCTCCTAAGTATAAAACATGAAATTAAGGAATTAAGAGCATCGAATTCATCAAATCTAATGAAAATTTATCCAAAAATAAGCCAAGCAAAGGATTAAAATATGTGTAAATTATGGTTTATCAGTCTTCTAATATTTGAATAATTCTCTCAAATTTCCCATCTATTTGAGGATGGAAAGTCGTGATCTATTTCAATCGATTTCCCAATGCTTCATGTAACTTTTTTTCCAAAACCTAGATGTAAACTTCTTATCTCGATAATAAATGTAACACCCTGTTGATATGATTGCCAACGATTTTGCTTTCAAATGATCTCTTTGCAATAATATGCCTTGTTGCTATTATTTGAAAGATATCGATAGCATGTTAACATGAATATCTTATGAAATGATTTGTAATGGTTCAAGTGACATAAAATCGCAAATTGAAGTATTCGTTGATGTATTTGGTCCAACTAGTTTTCTACAAGATTTGACTGTTTCAAATGATAAAGGATTTTCATATAGAATGCTTAATTTGTTTGAGTATGACAGTTATGTGAATTCATTACATCTTTGTGTGAGATTTTCATGAAAGTTCATGCCTATTCGAATGAGATTTGAGAGGTTTGGTTGCTTGAATATGCATGTGTTTAAATCTTATATGTTTATCATGTCTGAATTGTTGGTGAAAGAGACACTTTTGCTACATTTGTGAACGAGTGATCAAAATCGCATGTTTAAACTCGGAGCTTGTTAATCAGAATCATTTTCAAGAGAAATCAAGAATAATAATTTTAGTTTGAATAAATGTGTGAACAATTTTTGTTTGCTTGATATTTTGTTTTTAGATTTGAAAACAAAGTATTTGAATTGTAATTATTGATAAATGATAAAAGTAACATTTGCTAACCTCGTTCTTATTGCGTCTATGGATGATTATTTATGTAAATTGGTGAATTTTATGCTCCTAATCCTTTGAATTCATGTTTCTACACTTAGAAGAGCATTTAGGAGTGAAAGTAGCAAAAAAGGAGCAAAACTCAGATAAATAGAGCTGGTTTTAGGAGCCACACGGCCTGGGCCTTCCCACACGGGCTAGACATATGGCCATGTGCTAGGTTGTGTCGATTTTGCAACTTGCTTCCTAAACACATAGAAAAGAGCAATTTTTAGGGTTTCTAAGCATGCCAAAGTCTATAAATACCAAATAGAAGAAGAGAATAGGGGACCAAAAGAGAATATCGAAGAAAACAACTCGAAGAACACTATTAGAGCCAACACTGAAGTAGATTTTTATCAAGATTAAATACCTCCTTTTAATTTCTCTCGAAGTTTTTATGAGTTTCTTTATTTTATGTGGTTATTCTGATATTGAGATGTTTTCAATTACAATTATGGACTAATTCCTTAGATACCTAAGGAAGATGAACACTATGATGAATTCTATTATTTGATTTCTATTTTATGAGATAAATACTTGATTCTTGTTCTTAGTTATGTGCACTTCTCTCTTGTTTTAATATTTTCGGGGTATTAATTCATGTTTAATGTGCTTAATCAAAGGAGAAAAAGTCCTTATTTAAGAGTAGATCTAGCATAATTGAGTGGAGTTACATGCAATCATTTAAATAGGATGACATAAATCTACCGGATTAGAGTCAAATCTAATAGGGGAATCCATAGATCAAGTTAAGGCGACAATAGGGGTTTTAATTAGAAAGAGATTTCAATTAATCAACCTAGAGTCAGTTGTTCTTACTCTCGAAAGTGATATTAGCATAATTTAGGGATTTCTACATATCAAGGTACCAAGTGAATAAATCGTTTAATTTAGATTCATAATAATAGATGAAGTCTAGGCAAATTTTTTCCTGGGTATTATCTCTCTCATTGGTTATCTTTCGGTTATTTTCTTGATTTATTTTCTATTGAGTTCTTAGTTAAATTAATTTAGTAAACCTTACTTTAAAACAATCACTCCAAATAGTCGGCTAAATAATTGGAAAATGGTAATTACTAATACTTTTAATCCTTGTGGATACGATATCTTTACTCAACGTAGCTATACTATTTATCGATAGGTGCACTTGCCTTTGTCGTATTTTTAGTTAGTTCTGTGACACACATCAAGTTTTTGGCATCGATGCTGGGGGCTGAAATATTAGGAGCACTTGATTTTTATTAATTTAGACATTTTTAATTTTTTGGTTTTATTTTTTATTTTTAATTTAATTTTTACATTCTAATTTTTCTTTTGTTTTCTTTTAGTGGGCTCTTTTGGTTTATGACTAGAAGAAACCTGTCAAGACCATTTCTTTTCGATAGTGAAATGGAAAGTATTGCTTGTAAAAATTGTAAAGAAGCAAGGCAGAGTCGATAGAATACAGTAAACGAACAAGAAGACAACATTATTATTGAGGAGATGGGTGATAATCAAAATATTCAGCTACCTCCTACATCTCTTGTTGCTCGTACTATGTACGATTATTTCAAGCCCACTCTGACTGGGGTTGAATCTAGTATCGTGAGACCTACCATTGTGGCGAATAATTTCAAACTAAAGCTGAACACAATTTAGATGGTACGATAGTATGTTCAGTTTGATGGTTTGCAAGATGAAGACCCAAATACTCATTTGGCCAATTTCTTAGAAATTTGCAACACTTTCAAGATTAATGGCGCCACTGATGACTTCATTTGCTTACGATTGTTCCCTTTCTCATTGAGGAACAAAGCAAAATAGTGGTTAAACTCTTTACCATGAGGTTCCTTCACTAGATGGGCTCAAATAACTGAGAAGTTTCTCTTAAAGTACTTCCCATTGGCTAAAACAACCAAGTTGAGGAATGACATCTCTTCTTTTGTTCAGATCAATATAGAGACTTTATATGATGCATGGGAGAGATATAAAGATTTATTGAGAAGGTGTCCTCATCATGGGCTACCTTTATGGTTTCCAGTTTAAACCATTTATAACAGTTTGAATCCCTCGACTAGGTAGTTAATTAATGTAGCACCCGGTGGAACACCAAATAATAAAACACCCGTGGTAACTTATGAGTTTATTGAGGAGATGACACTGAATAATTATTAGTGGCAAGTTATGAGGACAAAACCGATGAAAGCAGTCGATGTTTTTAATCTAAATGCAGTCACCATGTTATCAAACCAAGTAGAATTGCTAAATTAGAACATTGATGGTTTATATCTTTTTACGCAGGTAAATCCGGTGATGCAGTGTGATACAAAATGAGGAAGAATGAATAATCTAGAATATTTACCTTTCGGTCCTAGAACAGAGAATGAGCAAATCATTTACATGTGTAACACTCCAAACCCGGCCCAAACATTACGACCGAATTTGGTATGTTACAGAGAAAACATTTTGAAAAATCCCTTTATTCGATTCAATTTAAAGTAAAAGATACCGTCTTGTTTTAAAACCATTGAGGTGTATGAAGAAAACCACACTTAGTTTTGTTAAAGATCTATTAAGTCAGGTTGTTACCGATATCAAATGTACCGATGGCACAATAAAACATTTACGTTTGAATTTAAGAAAACGTGTGTACCCATTTTAAAGTCACTAAGTAGTTTAAACAAATTATCCAAAACATGTAAAATAATCAAAGTAAAATCTTACGAGGCCTTATTACAACTTGAACAAGTAAAACCGACAATAAAATAAAAATAGCTCAAAATTCATTTAATCCACATTTTCACTGCATGGCCACCTCGAGTCCATCCGGCTCCTCATCCGCTATCTACGAGTCACCTGAAAAATATTAAAGGAGAAGGTGAGTCACCAAGACTCAATGTGTAACCCTTTCCCCGGTTTAGTGCAACATCATACACAATTTATAACTAAATTTAACATGCACTAAGTTTAACATGCACCCAACCTAGCCATCCAAAACACCTTTCTCTACCCTGTGTGGTACCAAACCACTGGTGGTGCCAAACCACTGGTGACTCAAAGTCACGATATCCATCAATATTGTGGTGCCAAACCACCGGTGGTGCCAAACCACTGGTGACCCGAAGTCACATATAACAAGTTGTGGGGCCAACCCAAGTGTGATACCAAATCATGGCGGCGATCCCATAGTATCAATCTGTAGGGCCAGCCTTTGTGGTGCTAAGCCACCGGACAAGGCGCTATGAGGTGCCAAACCTCCGTGACCTTAGTCACGAAATGTGGTACCAAACCACTGGTGTCCGTAGACACGGATATCACTTCCCCCTCCACTCATTTAACCCACATCAATCAATGATATGCATTTAACAGAAATCATGCCAACATGTTTATTTAGCAACATACACTGGATTTATCAATAACCATAACTTTATATGCCACATATACCAAATATGCCTTGCATCAATCATGCATCATATAGTTATCTCAAATCGACAAGGACTTACCTGAATCCTTGCTTATACCTTTATGGTATTAGGTCCAAATCTACATCAATCCAGTTTAGCATACATAATGTATTTAGCACAGTTGTTAGTTATAAAGTGTGTATGTACACACCGTTACCAATGATAGTCCTAAATCCCTGAAGAGTCAATCGGCCACACTAGGTATCCTTGCTCCTATATTCCAAACATAAGGTTAGTGTTATAGACCATTAACATAATACCAAAGGTTACACACGAACGAAACCTTCCTACACATCCTTTGAACACTAACCACCTCATATGTAAATCCACTTCCCTACAATCGGCAACCATCCATATTAATAGCCTTCATCTTTTCGATCACTAAAAATATAGTCTATTAAAGTAGATCCTTAAAGATTACTTGCTAACAAATGGAGGCTTGGTTCAAATACTTCAAAATCCGGAGTCCCTAGGTGAAATCGGTTTCAAAAGAAAGATTAGCCAAACTCTCAACAAATCCTTTCCATTTATCCAAGTCAACAGAGAATCAAGAAAAGCAGAATAAAAGGCATTGAACACTTACCCACCTTTACAAACCGATTGGAGGAAATCCTAGAAGAGATCACCTTTTCTTTGATGTTCGATCAAAGCTACACCAAATAAGGAGAAGGGATTAGGCTATGGTTGATTAAAATAACATTCAAGGTTGACTTTGAGTGAAAAAGGAAGAGAGAAGTGAAATAGGAGTTTTACCAAAAGGTTTGAGAAGAGGAAAAAAAGGTATGAGGGAGATTATTTTGACAGCACAAATGGAAGAAAAGAGAGGATAAGAGTAGGTGATTTGGCCAAGGGTCAAAAAGAAGAAAAGATAAAGATGGCAATGGGGTTTCGATTTTGAGAGAAGGTGAAAAAGAAAGAAAAAAGAGATGAAATGCTAGCCGAATTTGTTAAGTAATTCACTAAGAAAATTTGGCCTCCCCCCTACATAGCTCCCTTGCCGTCCACTCCTCTCCAGGGAGTTCAAATTTCGGCCAACACCTTGAATCACTCTTGGCCAATAGTTTAAAATTGTTTCAAAAGAATTTGAATTAAACAAATGCCTACTTTTCCTCCTTGCCACCCTTTTAAAAATTAATCAAATAAAATCCAATTAAAATCATTATTATCCTTATTATCTTAAAATCAAAATTGAGCATTTCCCTCTCTCTCTTTCTGTCCAAAATAAAGAGCAAAAAGGAGAATTCTGCGACTCGAACATAGGCTCCCCCTGCTCCCCTTGTGGTGTCAATTTCAGCATTTTAAGTAGCATCTCCTTGCCACTTTTCCAAGGCCTTTTTAGTGTCTAATATTCCCTCATTTAACTTATAACCCCTACCTACTAAGGCTCCCTATCTTTAAACCTTGCAAATACAATTTTTTCTACTATTCGAGCCTACTCAAGATCCATAATTAAGTCTTATTACACCACGAATAACACCACAGCAATCCAAACACAAGAAAAATAATTTAATCACGAATAACCCCAATTTTAGGATGTTACGTTTTACCCCTTAAAAATAATTTCACCTCGAAATTACCTAATCGAAAGAGGTGGGGTATTCACGTCAGTATCACATCCTCGGGTTCCCACGTAGCTCCCTCCGCACCATGGTTTCGCCATAGCACTTTCACCAAAGTCTTGACTTCCTCGTAGAACTTTGACATCCCGATCTAAGATCTCGAATGGTTCTTCCTTGAAAGATAAGTCCGGAGTTTACCTCAATCTACGCCTTTGGCACATCGTGTGATGGATCGTAGATATCATCTAAGCATCGACACATGGAAGGCGTCATGAATCTGTCTCAACTCTGCCGACGACTTAAGGCGATAAGCTCTGGTCCCACTCGCTTCACTCATGTATGGGCAGATGAACCTTGGGCTTAGCTTCCTTTTCGCCCAAATCTCAATACCTTTTCCAAGGTGACACCTTGGAAAGACTTTATCTCCTCTTGCATATTCCATTTCCTTATGCTTAAGATCGACATAAGATTTACGCCTATCGGCGCTTCCTTGAGATGAGCGAATCACCTTAACTTTATCTTGATTTTCGTCACCAACTCGGACCCAAAACTTGTCGTTCACCTAATTCCGTCCAACACGTAGGAGTATGGCATTTTCGTCCACATAGTGCTTCATATGGTGCCATCTGAATACTAAGCTGATAACTATTATTATAAGTGAATCACCTTAGCAGTAGATACTCTTCCCAACCCCATGAAATCCGAACACAACCTCTTAGCATATCTTCTAAAATCAGATGACCCTTTCCGTGCCCGTCGGTGACGTGGATGGAAAAGGCATCTTGAAATCAATCATGTACCCAAAGCCTAATGCAACGCTTTCGAACCTTGAGCGTAAATCGGGATCCCTATCTCGAGATGATCGATCTGGCACTCCATGCAACCTCACTATTTACGACACATACTGACAGTTAGCTTCTAAAGTGAGTAATCCACCCTTCTAGGTATGAAGTGAGCTGATTTAGTCGACGATCCACAATCACCCAAGCTGCGTCCTTCTTCTTTGGGCGTGAGGGTGATCCATTGAAAAAATCCATAGTGATCCTCTCCCATTTCCTTTGGGAATCTTCCTTTGGTTGAAGTAACCACGATGTGGCCAGTGTTCGACCTTAACCTGGCGACACATTAGACACCTTCCACAAATTTAGTTACCTCGCTTGATACAGCCACGAGCTGTTTCACAAATCTCCATACATCTTGCTACCTCAGGGATGCATAGCATATGGGCTGCTATGTGCATCTTGAAGAATTCTTTGCCTCAATTCAACATCCTTGACATACAAGCTCGCCCTTGAAAACATAATACTCCATCACCGGACAAACTATACCCTTCTAAACCACCATCTTGAACTTGCAATCTCGCGCATTCAAACTTTCATCTACTAACTGTTTTTCCTTAATCTCCTCGATCCAAGTCGAAGCAACTTGTAGTTACGCCAAAAGACTTCCATCATCGTATAGGCGAGGTGAGCAAACATAATCCTTAAGTGCATTACGACTTTTCGACTCAACGCCTCACCACCACGTTAGCCTTGCAGGATGGTACTCAATTGAGCAGTCGTAATCCTTCAGCAGTTCAATCCATCGATCTCTCAAGTTCAAATCCTTACAGTCAAGAGATACCTCAAACTTTTGTGATCCATGTAGACTATCGACTTTTCCCCATACAAGTAATGCCTCCATATTTTCAAAGTGAAGACTCTGTAGCTAATTTCAAGTCGTGAGTCGGATAGTTAACCTCATGCGGTCTTAGCTGACGGGATACATAGGCCACTACCTTCCCTTCCTACATCAATACACATCCCAACCCCAGAAAAGCTTTCCTCTGCGCATCAATGTAGCTGGTGCCCACATACTTCTTCTGATAAGTAGCTTTGAAATACTGCCAAGTAAGGTCATCTGCGGTGGCACCATCCCGAACCGTGAGCCACCAGCGATATGACTCATCCTTTAGAAGTGACCTTGCTCCTTCGACTTCTCCTCACTTGTCGGATCGAGATCATCCATGATCCTCTCAGTCGATTCTAACCAATATTCCGCCGCACTGGGTGCCACTCCCGATACACCAGAAATACCTCAACCTGTTGGATCGGAGTCACTCGGGTATAGATTTCCGAGCTCCCATACCTCCACTTGCCCCAGCCACCATCTTAAGGACTTGCAACACAGCTTGCGATACTGCCTCACCTCCCGTCTGATCCTGCTCCTCACCAAAGTTGGGGTGGTAGTGGCGGTGGTACCTCATTCTCAGATCCCTGACCCGACCTAACGGGTTCTGACACGATCATCCTACCCCTACCGCGTCCACGACAGCCACGTCCTCTAGAGCTCATTCTAACTATTGCACTTTAATCTAATTAAGAAATTTTTATGGATTAGTACTTGTTTCACTTGGTTATCCGCGATGAAATTTTATGAAGAGAGTTTAATAGAGATTCTTTCGATCAATCAAAGTTTTAAGTCCTCTATGCTAGTTCACACAGGAAAGCACATCCATTCCCTAATACCTTTCATACACACTCACTCTTTCGGGCATTTCTCTCCGTTTCTATCCCAGGGGTATTTTCATCATTTTCCTACAAGGGTATTTTCGTAATAACCAGAGAAATTTTAAAACTTTAATAAATCAGGACACTTTGAAATTTGAAATTTCCAAAAGCTGAGGTATTTCGAAAATTTGTCAAATTAAAGGTAAGGCGAATTTTGGAATCAAGGGTATTTTGGTAATTTTGCCAATCGGAATAATTTTGTAAATTTCAAAGTCGGGTATTATTTTGAAATCTGAAATTTTGGACACTTTTGCAAAGTAAGAAAATTTTATTGAAATCGGGTATACGGTAATTTTAGAAACCAAGGGCATTTTCTAATTTTGCCACTAGGGCATTTTGGTAATTTTGGTAAATTGAAAATATTTTGAAAATTTTCAAGAAATAAATTTTGTTACTATTTAAAAAGTATTGTAATGATTTTTAAAACTTAGAGTTGGCTAATCCCTTGGGTTTTATTGTGTTTAGCCTATGACCAGAGTCCTCTTGGTTAGGGTGAGCCGAAGCTACGCACTGGGTAGGATTCTGCGAAGAGGAGGTGAGTCACGAGGACTGCTAAGTACCAAGCTCTTCCGGATCCAATCCTAGACATGCATGAGGGTTACCACACCCTAACTTCGGTGACTTAATCATAGATTTGTTTAATTAGGCATTTAAAGTCTTATGTATTTTGTTGGGGTAAACTAGTCCTATGGTTCAAACACCTATCATATTATCTCGTTCCATACCTACCTTTCTCTGGATAATAATTCATACATTGATGTTAGAAGTACTTACAGGTGGATTGGTGTCGGAGACTCGGTGCCATGCTGTTCCACAACCAAAAATATTTCACAAAGGCCTCACAAAACATTTTGGGCCTTGGGCCCCCACAGTCGAGCTTTGAACTGGGCTCTGATACCAATTTTGTAACACCCCAAACCCGGCCCAAACATTACGATCGAATTTGGTATGTTATAGAGAAAACATTTTGAAAAATCCCTTTATCCGATTCAATTTAAAGTAAAAGATACCGTCTTGTTTTAAAACCATTGAGGTGTATGAAGAAAACCACACTTAGTTTTGTTAAAGATCTATTAAGTTAGGTTGTTACCGATATCAAATGTACCCGATGGCACAATAAAACATTTATGTTTGAATTTAAGAAAACGTGTGTACCCATTTTAAAGTCACTAAGTAGTTTAAACAAATTATCCAAAACATGTAAAATAATCAAAGTAAAATCTTAGGAGGCCTTATTACAACTTGAACAAGTAAAATCGACAATAAAATAAAAATAGCTCAAAATTCATTTAATCCACATTTTCACTGCATGGCCACCTCGAGTCCATCCGGCTCCTCATCCGCGATCTACGAGTCACCTGAAAAATATTAAAGGAGAAGGTGAGTCACCAAGACTCAATGTGTAACCCTTCCCCCGGTTTAGTGCAACATCATACACAATTTATAACTAAATTTAACATGCACTAAGGTTAACATGCACCCAACCTAGCCATCCAAAACACCTTTCTCTACCCATGTGGTACCAAACCCCTGGTGGTGCCAAACCACTTGGTGACTCAAAGTCACGATATCCATCAATATTGTGGTGCCAAACCACTGGTGGTGCCAAACCACTGGTGACCCGAATTCACATATAACAAGTTGTGGGGCCAACCCACGTGTGATACCAAATCACTGGCGACGATACCATAATATCAACTGTGGGGCCAACCCACTGTGGTGCTAAGCCACTGGGACAAGACGCTATGAGGTGCCAAACCTCTGGTGACCTTAGTCACGAAATGTGGTACCAAACCACTAGTGTCCGTAGACACGGATATCACTTCCCCCTCAACTCATTTAACCTACATCAATCAATGATTGCATTTAACAGAAATCATGCCAACATGTTTATTTAGCAACATACACTGGATTTATCAATAACCATAACTTTATATGCCATATATACCAAATATGCCTTACATCAATCGTGCATCATATAGTTATCTCAAATCGACAAGGACTTACCTGAATCCTTGCTTATACCTTTATGGTATTAGGGCCAAATCTACATCAATCCAGTTTAGCATACATAATGTATTTAATACGGTTGTTAGTTATAAAGTGTGTATGTACACACCGCTACCAATGATAATCCTAAATCCTCAAGAGTCAATCGGCCACACTAGGTATCCTTGCTCTATATTCGGCCAAACATAAGGTTAGTGTTATAGATTTTCTCTACCAAACCCAAAATAATACCAAAGGGTTACACACGAACACGAAACCTTACCTACCGTCCTTTGAACACTAACCACCTCACGATATGTAAATGTTTCACTTCCCTACAATCGGCAACCATCCATATTAATAGCCTTTGGCTTTTCGATCACTAAAAAATAGTCTATTAAAGTAGATCCTTACCACCACTTACCAAGATTACTTGCTAACAAATGGAGGCTTGGTTGAATACTTCAAAATCCGAGTCCCTAGGTGAAATCGGTTTCAAAGAAAGATTAGCCAAACTCTCAACAAATCAATTTTGGCTTTCCATTTACCCAAGTCGACGGAGAATCAAGAAAATGCAGAATAAAAGGCATTGACCTTGGACACTTACCCACCTTTACAAACCGATTGGAGGAAATCCTAGAAGAGATCACCTTTGCTTTGATGTTCGCCAAACTACACCAAATAAAGAGAAGGGATTGGCTATGGTTGATTAAAATAACATTCAAGGTTCGACTTTGAGTGAAAAGAGGAAGAGAAAGAAGTGAAATAGGAGTTTCGCCAAAAGGTTTGAGAAGAGGAAAGAAAGGTATGAGGGAGAGTATTTTCATTTAGCACAAATGGAAGAAAAGAGGGATAAGAGAGTAGGTGATTGACCAAGGGTCAAAAGAAGAAAAGATGAAGATGGCAATGGGGTTTCGATTTTGAGAGAGGTGAAAAGAAAGAAAAAGAGATGAAATGCTAGCGAATTTGTTAAGTAATTCACTAAGAAAATTCGGCCTCCCCTACATAGCTCCTTTAGTCGTCCACTCCTCTCGGGGAGTTCAAATTTGACCAACACCTTGAATCACTCTTGGCCAATAGTTTAAAATTGTTTCAAAAGAATTTGAATTAAACAAATGCCTACTTTTCCTCCTTGCCACCCTTTTAAAAATTAATCAAATAAAATCCAATTAAAATCATTATTATCCTTATTATCTTAAAATCAAAATTGAGCATTTCCTCTCTCTCTTGTCATTCAAAATAAAGAGCAAAAGGAGAATTCATGACTCGAACATAGGCTCCCCTTGCTCCTCTTGTGGCGTCAATTCCAGCATTTTAAGTGGCATCTCCTTGCCACTTTTCCAAGGCCTTTTTAGTGTCTAATATTCCCTCATTTAACTTGTAACCCCTACCTACTAAGGCTCCCTATCTTTAAAGCTTGCAAATACAATTTTTTCTACTATCCGAGCCTACTCAAGATCCGTAATTAAGTCTTATTACACCACGAATAACACCACAGCATTCCAAACACAAGAAAAATAATTTAATCATGAATAACCCCAATTTTAGGATGTTACAGTTCTACCCCCTTAAAAATAATTTAGGCCTCGAAATTACCTAATCAGAAGAGGTGGGGGTATTCCTGTCGCATCACATCCTCGGGTTCCCACGTAGCTCCCTCCGCACCATGGTTTCGCCATAGCACTTTCACCAAAGGTACTGACTTCCTACGTAGAACTTTGACATCCCGATCTAAGATCTGAACTGGTTCTTCCTTGAAAGATAAGTCCGAGTTTACCTCAATCTCTGCCACTCGCACATTGTGTGATGGATCTAACCGATATCATCTAAGCATCGACACATGGAAGACGTCATGAATCTGTCTCAACTCTGCCGACAGCTTGAGTGATAAGCTACTGGTCCCACTCGCTTCACTACTGTATATGGCCCGATGAACCTTGGGCTTAGCTTCCCTTTTCGCCCAAATCTCAATACCTTTTTCCAAGGTGACACCTTCAGAAAGACTTTATCTCCTACTGCATATTCCATTTCCTTATGCTTAAGATCAGCATAAGATTTCTGCCTATCTGACGCTTCCTTGAGACGAGCCCGAATCACCTTAACTTTATCTTCAGTTTTCGTCACCAACTCTGGACCCAAAACTTGTCGTTCACCTAATTCCGTCCAACACGTAGGAGTATGGCATTTTCGTCCACATAGTGCTTCATATGGTGCCATCTGAATACTCGCTTGATAACTATTGTTATAAGCAAATCCACATTAGCAGTAGATACTCTTCCCAACTGCCACTGAAATCCAGAACACAACCTCTTAGCATATCTTCTAAAATCTGTATGACCCTTTCCGCGCTTTGGTCGGTTGTGGATGGAAAGTCGACTTAAATCAATCATGTACCCAAAGCACGATGCAACGCTTTCGAACCTTGACGTAAATCTAGGATCCCTATCGAGATGATCGACTTGGCACTCCATGCAACCTCACTATTTCCACACAGAGCTTAGTTAGCTTCAGTGAGTAATCCACCCTTACGGTATGAAGTGAGTGATTTAATCGCTTTCACCCAAAGCCGGTCCTTCTTCTTTGGGCGTGAAGGCTAGCCCATTCCACGGTGATCCTCTCCCATTTCCACTGGGAATCTTCACCGTTGAAGTAACTATGGCAACCGGTGTTCCCTTAACTATGGCGACACGTTAGACACCTTCCACAAATTGATTACCTCGCTCAGCCACAAGAATTGGCAAATCTCCATACATCTTGCCACCTCCGGATGCATAGCGTATGGGCATATGCATCTTGAAGAATTCTTTGCCTCAATTAAACATCCTTGACGCATACAAGCTCGCCCTTGAAAACATAATACTCCATCACCGGACAAACTATACCCTTCCAAACCACCATCTTGAACTTGCAATCTCAAGTTCAAACTTTCATCTACTAACTGCTTTTTCCTTAATCTCCTCGATCCAAGTCGACAACTTGTAGTTACGCCAAAAGACTTCCATCATCGTATAGGCGAGGTGAGCAAACATCGCCCTTAAGTGCATTCGACTTTCGACTCAACGCCTCAACCACGTTAGCCTTGCACAGATGGTACTCAATTGAGCAGTTGTAATCCTTCAGCAGTTCAATCCATCGACGCCAAATTTAAATCCTTCCGAGTCGAGATACCTCAAACTTTTTGATCCGTGTAGACTATCGACTTTTCCCCATACAAGTAATGCCTCCATTTTTTCAAAGCGAAGACTACTGTCGCTAATTTCAAGTCGTGAGTCGGATAGTTAACCTCATGCGGTCTTAGCTGACGGGATGCATAGGCCACTACCTTCCCTTCCTACATCAATACACATCCCAACCCGAGAAAAGCTTTCCTCTGCGCATCAATGTAGGTGGTGCCCACATACTTTTTTCCGATAAGTAGCTCCTCCCAAGTAAGGTCATCTGCCGTGGCACCATCCCGAACCGTGAGCCACCAGCGATATGACTCATCCTTTAGAAGTGACACTACTCTTTTGACTTAAACCATTTATAACCAATATTTACGCGACTTGGGTGCCACTTAAATACACCGAAATACCTCGGCCTTGTTGGATCGGAGTCTCTGCATGATTTTTGAGCTCCCATACCTCCACTTGCCCCACCACCATCTCAAGGACTGCAACGAGACTTGCGATCTTGCCTCACCTCCCGTCGATCTCGCTCCTCAACTCTAAAAGTTGGGGGTGGTGGTGGCGGTGGTACCTCATTCTCGGATCCACGACCGACCTAACGGGTTCGACACGGTCATCCTACCCTACTGGCGTCCCACGATGGCCCGTCCTCTAGAGCTCATTCTAACTATTGCGCTTTAATCTAATTAAGAAATTTTAATGGATTAGTACTTGTTTCACTTGGTTATCATGAAGAAATTTTATGAAGAGAGTTTAATAGAGATTCTTTCGATCAATCAAAGTTTTAAGTCCTCTATCCTAGTTCACCACATCCATTCCTAATACCTTTCATACACACTCACTCTTTCGGGCATTTCCGTAGTTTCTATCCTTAGGGTATTTTCGTCATTTTCCTCTGAGGTATTTTCGTAATAACCGGAGAAATTTTAAAACTTTAATAAATCAGGACACTTTGAAATTTGAAATTTCCAAAAGCGGAGGTATTTCAAAATTTGTCAAATTAAAGGTGCTGGGAATTCGAGGTATTATTTTGAAATCTGAAATTTTGGATACTTTTGCAAAGTAAGAAAATTTTATTGAAATCGGGTAGTACAAGAATTTTAGAAACCAAGGGCATTTTCCTAATTTTGCCACTAGTGGCATTTTGGTAATTTTGGTAAATTGAAAATATTTTGAAAATTTTCGAAATAAATTTTGTTACTATTTAAAAGAGTATTGTAATGATTTTTAAAACTTAGAGTTGGCTAATCCCTTGGGTTTTATTGTGTTTAGCTTATGACCGAGTCCTCTTGGTTAGGTGAACCGAAGCTACGCACAGGTAGGATTCTGCAAGAGGAGGTGAGTCACGAGGGCTAGCAAGGTATTTTGGATCCCTCGACTAGGTTCAATTGAGTTATCCAATTAATGTAGTATTTTGTTGGAGGTAAACTAATCCTATGGTTCAAACACCTATCATATTATCTACGTTCCATACCTACCTTTCTCAGATAATAATTCATCCAAGAAGTACTTACAGGTGGATTGGTCTAAACTTCGGTTTAGTGCATCACACAACCAAAAATATTTCACAAAGGCCTCATCAAAACATTTTGGGCCTTGGGCCCTTCCAACGAGCTTTGAAGGGCTCGATATCCAATTTTGTAACACCCCAAACCCTGCCTAAACATTACGACCAAATTTGGTATGTTATAGAGATGAAAAATCCTTTCCGATTCATTTAAAGTAAAAGATAACCGTCTTGTTTTAAAACCATTGAGGTGTATGAAGAAAACCACACTGGTATCTATTAAGTTAGTTATAAGATCCCTTTCATCAAATGTACAATAAAACATTTATGTTTGAATTTAAGAAAACGTGTGTACCCATTTTAAAGTCACTAAGTAGTGAGGCCTTATTATAACTTGAACAAGTAAAATTGACAATAAAATAAAAATAGCTCAAAATTCATTTAATCCACATTTTCCTTTGCATGGCCACCTCAGTACATCCGGCTCCTCATCCGCGATCTACGAGTCACTGAAAAATATTAAAGGAGAAGGTGAGTCACCAAGACTCAATGACAAATCCATCAATATTGTGGTGCCAAACCACTTTGGTGGTGCCAAACCCTTTGGTGACCGAAACCTCTGGTGACCTTAGTCACGAAATGTGGTACCAAACCATCGTGAAAGCCTTGCTTATACCTTTATGGTATTAGGCCATGTTTTGTATTTAATCTAAATCACGAAGAGTCAATCGGCCACACTAGGTATCCTTGCTCCTATATTCTAAGGTTAGTGTTATAGACCATTCGAAACCAAAATCACCATGTTATCAAACCAAGTAGCTTTTCGATCACTTGCTAAATAAGAACATTGATGGTTTATAACTTTTGAAATCGATTTCAAAGAAAGATAAAACTCTCAACAAATGATGCTTTCCATTTATCCAAGTCGTGATACAAAATGAGGAGGGGATGAATAATCTAGAATATTTACAAAATAACATTCAAGGTCCTAGAAAAAGAGGACGAAAGAAGTGAGAATGAGCAAATCATTTACATGGGTAATAATTCTAGACCTCAAAATAACCCTTATAGTAATAGCAATAATGCAAAAGAATTTGAATTAAACAAATGCCTTGGAGGAACCATCCTAATTTCTCTTACGGTGGTCAAGGAAATCGAGAGCACAACCCCTCCAAGCTTCCAACAATCTTATCAATAACCCCAAGAGAAAAGTCTAACATTGAAGAGATGTTGACAAAATTTATCTCGGCGTCAAAAAATCATTTTTAGAACACTGAAACAACAATGAAAAATTAGCAAGCACCGATTCAAGGACTCGAAAACCAAATAGGACAGCTTGCTAAACTAATTTCAAAAAGCCAAAAGGTAGCTTGCCTAGCAAGACTAAACTTAACCTTAGGGAATATGTAACACCCCAAACCCGGCCCAAACACCACGACTGGATCTGGTATGTCACTTGAAAGGAATTTTATAAAATATCGCGAACTTCAGAAAATTCTAAGTTTTTTTTGAAACTCCAAGTTTAGTGGTTAAATTGGGAACTCGTTATTCATTTAAGGAAAAACCTAATTAGCCAAACCCTTGGGTTTATGTGACATTTGAAAACACTTGTTATTACGTCTGATCAAGCCAGAGGGTTGTCGTAAGAAGAATCTGTTTGTAAACTCGTTATTTAAGTTGCATGAAAAACTTTATTTGCATTTTGTAAAAACATCATATCAATTATCTTGTATTTAAAGCGTCCAAAATTTAAAACCAAAATTTTAAACCAAATTAATAGTGGCCTTATTACAACATAGAATCCCAAAACAATTTAAAGATAAATAAAGTTCTATTTAAAAAGAAAGAAAACCGTGCATGGCCACCACGTAGTCCTCTTCGGCCTGATCCATTGCACTATGTACTACCTCAAACATTAAGCAAAGGAGGTGAGTCAAACTACTCAGTGTGCAATTTCCAAACACCAGCATTGGGCCCAAGCCCATTCATTAACCATCTAGGCCTTAGCCCTTTTTCATAATCACATTAGGCGAAGCCCATTCAAAATCGGATTGGGCCTTAGCCTTATAGTATAGAATAGCAGATATCATATGAAAAATGATGCAAAAACCCAACCCAACCTAAATTTCCATCCGCTACACACCACCGTTCCTGCCACTCACACCAGTGGGGATTTCTACAATCGACCCTCACCGCTACACACCATCGATGGCAGTCATGCTGTAGTCAGCTACTTATCGTTGAAATATGTGGAATAGCCACTGAAATAATGTGACAACGTTATCGAAATATGTGGCATAGCCACCGGAATAATGTGATAGAGTCACCAAAATATGTGGCAAAGCCAACAAAATACACTGCCCCTTTCATTAATATCTTATCCCCCATGTCCATGCAACATACGATCATAAAATGTAAATGCAACATTTAATGGCATACTCAAGATATTCAGGGTATATGCATATTTATGTAACGATAACACTTATCAAGTATTTTTAGAGAATGAATGCACCTGGTGTTACGATTTTACCCTTTATGGGTACACAATGACTGTTACTACGTTTTCAGCTTGCAACAACATACATATATATAATAATAACGTACAAAAAAGGTGTGGGAATTACACACCTATAAACACGAAGAACTATACTATCAATCTCGTTAACACCTTCACTTGTAGGGATCACATCGATCGGCTTATCCCGCTCCAAAGTCGGCCCACAACCATGTGGAAAGTCTCGAATGGCGGACACCGTACATTTTTGAACTTAGGGGTAGGGACTACGAGTCCAACCCCCTCCTTTGCTTCATTGGTACTCAAATCCATGAAAGAAATCTTGGTCAAAATACCGGGTTAAGGCATTGAAGCAGAGAAAATAAGGATATACGCTCAATATGTAAAGATTTCTTACCTAGATCGACAGAACCCCAAGGCTATAAGGCTTGGATTAAGGAGTCGATTGAGTACTTAAATTATTCCTTAAGACCCTTCAATCGCTGACAAGATGTAGAAAGAATACGGGGATAAGGCCCCTCCAACCTTCGGCCAAAATACCCATAGAATAGGATTAATGTCTTCGGTTCGGCAACCAAAAAGAGAGAAGAGAGAATTGAAAGGGAAAGAGAATACTTACCACAACTAAGGAGAATCCGATTGAGAATGTTTGGGAATAGAGTGACGGTAATCTTCTGAGATAAGAATGAATGAATGAGATGAACACATAAGGAGATTCAGCCAAAAGAAAAATGAGAATCAACACAAAGAGAAAGAAGAGAGAGTGGATTTTGGCTTGAGAAAATGAGAAAATGAAAGATAAACTATTAGGATCAGAAATGAAGATTCGGCTAAGAAGAACAAATGAGATGAAAATAATGAGATGGTGTAGGTGGTAAGAGGTTTCAGTTTAAGGTGATTAAGAGATGTGCAACGAATATGAACAAAAGAAAAAAATAAAAGGGAAAAGAGAGAGAGAGTTGGGGTTCGACTCTTGAAGAAACAATAGAGTGAAAGAGGTATAATGGAAAAAAAATGGTAGGAGGGTTCGGCTTTAGGTGATGAAGCAATGCACACACGTTACAAAAAATGCTAAAGAGGGGAAGAGATGGTTTAAGTTTTGGCTAAATGAAGAATGGACAATGACCTTAGAGGTTTCGGCTATTCGAAGAAGAGAATCATAAGTTGCCAACATGAAGAACACCAAATGCCGAAAAGAAAAGAACTCTCAATACTTAGCTACTAATCACTTCAAAATTTGGCACCTACAATTTCCAAAACCGAATGCCACCTTTTCTCTTTTGACCAAATCCCCCCCAACACCAAAGAAAAATTCAGCCACCCCCTACTCCTCTCCTACATTCACTCCACACCCCACCTTTGAATTAGTTTGAAACATTCAAATCCCACATTTCTCTCATGGCCTACCAATCAAAATTTTTTGACCAATTCAACACCCACTCTTCAAGGTTCCTAGCCGAGTCCATCACTACTCCTCTTGATGCCAAAAAGAGTTCCCAAAATGTGAACTGCACGACTTGAACCTACTCCTTCACTACTCCCCGTGGCATTACTTACCAGCCCCTTAAGTGGCGCCCCATTTCCACTTTACTACTACATTTTTTTTGTGTCATCAAACCTAAACTAAACTACTTAAACCATACCTCAGCTAGCTCTCTCCTAAAGTGCCCAAAATTGAAATTTCAGCCAAGGCTTCAGCTTAACCCCAAGTCTTCCCTGGACCCCCAAACACACCAAATTAACACACCGAGCATAGCATACACAGGAACATAATAAATACAAAGCCCCTAATTTAGGATGATACAGTTCTACCCCCTTAAAGAAATTTCAACCTCGAAATTACCTGGTCAAAAGAGATGAGGGTATTCCTGTCGCATCGCATCCTTTGGCTCCCACGTTGCTTCCTCAGATCGTGATTCCGCCACAAAAATTTCACCAATGAAATCGTCTTCCTTTACAATACCTTTACATCACGATCCAAGATCTGAACCGGTTCCTCTTCAAAGAATAGGTCAAACTTTACTTCGATTTCTTCCACTGGCACAACATGAGATGGATCCGAATGGTAGCGCCTCAGCATTGAAACATGAAGCACATCATGAATCTGTTTCAATTCCGAAGGCAATTCAAGTTGATACGCCACTAGTCCTACACGCTTCAATACCTAATAAGGCCCGATGAACCTGAGACTTAGCTTTCCTTTCCGTCCAAACCTCATGACTATCTTCCACGGTGAAACTTTTAAGAAAACCCGATCACCCACTGCAAACTCTATTTCCTTTCGTTTTAGATCTGCATACGACTTTTGCCTATCGGAGGCTTCTTTCAACCGAGTCTAAATTAACTTAACTTTCTCTTCTATTTTTGAAATCCAATATGGACCCAACAACTTTCGCTCACCCAATTCTTTCCAGTAAGTAGGAGTACGACACCTCCGTCTATACAGCGCTTCATAGGGTGCCATCTGAATTCTAGACTGGTAGTTGTTGTTGTATACGAATTCTGCCAACGGTAAAAACTCTTCCCAACTATCCCTAAAATCAATGACACAACCTCTCAGCATATCCTCCAAGATTTGAATTACCTCTCGACCGACCATCGATTGTGGATGAAAAGTCTTTGAAGTCTAGCCTTGTACCCAATGCCCGATAAAGCGCCTTCTAAAATGTGGCGTAAACACAGGGTCCCTATCCGATATGATCGACCTTTGGTACCCCATGCAACCTCACAATCTACGCCACATACAACAGCCACCTGCGGAGAATAGTGAACACGAGCAGGTATGAAATGGGCAGACTTTGTCAACCGATCCACAATCACCCATACCGAATCTTTCTTAGTAGGCGTAAGAGGTAGCCCACTAACAAAGTCCATCATTATTCTCTCCCATTTCCATTGTGGAATCTTCACCGGCTGTAATAACCCCAAAAGCAACTGATGTTCTACTTTAACTTGCTGACACGTCAAGCACTAACTCACGAACTTGGTAATTTCCTACTTCAATCCAGGCCACCAAAACTATTCACGTAGATCCCGATACATCTTATTTCCTCTAGGATGCATAACATAAGGGCTACTATGAGCTTCTTGAAGAATCATCTGTATCAACTCCACATCATTTGGTACGCAGACCCTTTTACGAAAACATAAAACCCCATCACTGCTCAAATTATAGTCCTCTACCCCACCATTCTGTACTTGCAGAAGTCGAGCACTCAAGACATCGTCCAACAACTGCTTCTCTTTAATTTGAGTTATCCATTTCGGCTTTACCTAAAGTTCAGCTAACAAACTCTCATCATCATACAGGCTGAGATGGGCAAACATCGCCTCAAATCTGATTTTACTTTTCGACTTAACACATCTGCCACTACGTTAGCTTTACCCGGATGGTATTCGATCGAGCAGTCATAGTCCCTCAACAGCTCAATCCGCGTCCATTGCCTTAAATTCAACTCCTTCTGAGTAAGGAGATATTTCAAACTCTTGTGATCGGTGTAAATAAGTGACTTCTCCCCATATAGGTAATGTCTCCAAATCTTCAGAGCGAACACTACCGTAGCCAACTCTAGATCATGCGTGGGATAGTTTATCTCATGCGGTCTTAACTGTCGAGATGCATACGCAACTACCTTCCCGTCTTGCATTAACACGCACCCTAACCTCGTGTGTGAAGCATCACAATAAACTACGAACTCTTTCCCAACCTCAGGCTGAATCAAAATTAGAGCCTCTGTTAAGATCCTCTTCAGCATCTCAAAGCTTTCCACCTGCTTGTCAGTCCAAACAAATGTTACCCCTTTCCGCAACAACTTAGTTAAGGATGCCACAATTAAGGAGAATCCCTCAATAAACCTTCTGTAGTACCCAGCTAACCCAAGAAAACTTCGGATCTCTGCCACAGGCTTAGGTGTTTTTTTAGTCCAACAAAGCTTCAATCTTTCGAGGATCAACCCTAATCCTCTCTATAGATACAACATGACCCAAGAAGGTAACTCTTTTCAACCAAAATTCACACTTACAGAATTTGGTGGACAAGCTGCTTCTCCCTCAAAATCTGCAGAACCACACGGAGATGCAAATCGTGCTCTTCTTCCGTCTTGGAATATACTAGGAGGTCATCTATGAACACCACAACAAACCGATCTAGATACAGTTGGAATATCTGGTTCATCATATCCATAAATGCAGCTGGCGTATTCGTCAACCCAAACGGCACCACTAAAAACTCATAGTGACCATAGCGAGTTCAAAATGCCATCTTATGAATATCCGCTTCCTTGATCTTGAGCTGATGATATTCTGACCTTAATTCTATCTTTGAAAAGACCAAAGCCCTTTTGAGCTGATCAAACAGATCGTCAATCCTCGATAGCGGGTACTTGTTCTTAATCGTCAACTTATTCAACTGGCGGTAGTTAATGTACATACGGATCGACTCGTCCTTCTTCTTCACAAACAGCACTGGCGCTCCCCACGGAGATACACTTGGTCAGATAAAACCACGATCCAACAGCTCTTGAATCTGGGCTTTAAGTTCCATCAGCTCCTTCGGCGATATCCTATAAGGGGTGATGGACACCGGAGTTGTACCCGAAAGTAGCTCAATTCCAAACTCCACTTCACGATTGGAGGTCACCCTGGAAGCTCTTTAGGAAAGACATCCATGAATTCCCTTACTATTCTAACCTCATTAACAGTCACTTCTTTGGCATCCAAAGCATTGATAAAAGCTAGAAATGCCTTGCACGCTTTCAAAACCATCTTAACGGCCCTTAATGCGAAAACCACATTAGACAAATAATTCCATTTTTCCCCTATTACAACCACCTCTTCGCCCACTGGGGTACTCAATGCCATTCACTTAGTCGCGCAATCCAATTTAGCACGATGTTTAACCAACCAATCCATGCCTAAGATGAGATCAAACTCCCCGAATGGTAATTCCATCAAGTCTTCGGAAACAATACTCCTTGAATCTCTAAAGGCACCTCCCTAAATAGTTTGTTCACTACCATGGATTGTCCTAATGGGCTAACCAAAGTCATCTTCCTAGTAGCTATTTTAGATTCTAAACTTAAAGTCTTAGATACAGTACAGGCAACATAAGAGTGGGTCGATCCGATATCAATCAAATAAAGAAATAACTTATCAGCTATAAGAAATGTACCGGTTATGACGTCCAGTGCGTCGCTATCCTTTCACAGATGAGCTGTATAGACTAGACCCGACTATCTGGATTTTACATTATCGACACCCCTACTTGGTGTTCCACGCCCCTGACCAAAACCGTTTCCCCTTCCAACCGAACCATGACCTCTCGACTGTTGCTGTCCACTATTCCTGAACTGTGTAAAACCCTGACCTAATGGCCGCACCTTATCCAACTCCTGTGGACAATCTCTGATCATGTGATCCTTAGACCCATACTTAAAATATCCCCGAATCTTTTCCAACATTCCCCTAGATGCATCTTCCTACATTGAGCACATGGACGAAACTGACCCACCGCGGCATTCGCCGAAACTCTAGTTGGCTCAACAAACCTAGGTCTTTTCTGAAAACCCCTAGATGATCCAAAACTTCTCTTGCTTTTACCTCGATCTTTATCCCTATTCTGTCTCTCAGTCCGCTTTACTTCCTCGGCTATTTTAGCTTTTTTGACTAACACAGCAAAGTCCCTCTCCCACTACGGAGTTATTAATACCCTCAACTCATCCCGTAGCCCATCTTCAAACCGCATGCAGTGTTCATAGTCGGTCGCCACTATACCTCGGCGTAACGGCTCAGGCGTAGAAATTCTGCCTCGTACTCAACTATGAATTTTCCCCCTATACCAAATTCAGGAATGCTTTCCTCTGAGCATCCACATAACTGGCTCCAACATACTTCCCCTGAAATGTCATTTTAAAGAAATCCTAGTCAATCCGATCCGCCGGAGTACTCTCTCTTTTGGTGAGCCACCATTGATAGGCTTCGTCCCGAAGAAGAGACACTGTTCCTTTTAGTTTCTCCTCTGCTGTGTAGTCTAGATCATCCATAATCCTCTCGACTGTCACCAGCCAATATTCAGCTATATTTGGGGCCACTCTAGAGATACCTCTAAACACTTTAGCTCCGTTTGCTAGAAGTCACTTAGGAGCAGATTTCTAAGATAATGTCCCAATGCTTACCCCAACAACTCTCTCCAACACACGTAGCATTGCTTGAGACAGGGCATCATCCCCACCAGTTCTATCTTGTGATCCCGCTTCTACCACAGGTGATGCTGGCACCTCACCTTCAGGCTCGTACCTTATTTTTCAGAACTCAGCCTCAACACCCCGGCCTCTACCACCACCGTGTGCAACATGTCCACACCCTCTGGCACTCATGTCTACCATTTTGTCTTAGTCTGTTTTACAAATTTTATGCATTAGCTTTTCTTTCCACTGTTGATTAATGAGTAGTTTTATGAGAATATAATTTTAAGTAGTTTTTCGTAGAGCATACATATACCTATAGGTTTTCATCTCTAAAGGAGGGTTTTCTTAATTCTAACATCCATAGCAATATATTCACATCATATATTCACCTAACAATCAGAAGACTTACCTTGCAGACTTGGGCGGAGACTCGGGTGCCATAATATCCATTCCCCACATATACAAAATTTTTGAAGAAATAGATATGGCACATAAATCTTGTCTCCTTAAATATGGCATAACCGATGCCATCCCCTTTTATGGTGGACCAATAGTTCCCAAACCTTGTGATTAGCCGGGTTATTGTAGAACCATTATCATGTTCTTTAAACACCCTTATGGATCTCTTTTAAGATTTTCCCATGTGTGTCTTGATATGATCGTGCGAAAACATCTTTGAATTCTTGAAAATAACTCAATAATGTCTCACCTTATTTCTATGGTGAACTAGGCTACAATCTTCACCTTATTTTCTAGGCTCATAATATCCACTGACTCTTTGTAGAGTAGGTCTATTTTCCATCTTGTTCTACCATTCTTAACAAATTAGAAGATAGATTACAATCTCTGTCATCTTTAAAGTCTTGAGATACCACTAGACATATATATTACTCGAAAGCAGACTCTGAGTCAGTAGCAGCATTGCTCACATCATTGATATCTAGAGACCTATTGTAGGTTTGAAGGAAGATTCCAAAGAATAAATGATTCAAAGAATGATTATTTGTATGGTCATGAATGAAGAATGAAAGAACACTTGAAAGAAAGTCCAAAGAACAAACAAAAGGAAAAAAACTAAGAACAATTGTTTGTATAGTATGAAATGGAAAAATAAAAGAATATTTGCTTAAAAAGATGTATTTTATCGAAATAAAAATTCTAGACATGATCCTATTTCACAAAAGGGTTCTTATTGCCTTTAGGCTTAAGGCAACAAGTGTGTTTTGTATATTACTCTAAATTAGCTCTAAAAATATAGGGATCTCTTCCACAGTCCCATTATTCAAAACACTCCCAAGTATGTAAGGGTTTGGAAACTTCGTTCCCCAGTTCCCTCTTCGCTTTTGACTTCCTCAAGGAGTTGCAACTTTCTTGTCTCCTCCTTCAATTATCGCATTTACTGCCTCGTCAAAGTGATCAGATTCTGATGAAACTTTAAACTTTACAATTTCCATTTTAATGAACCTTTCAACCAACTTTTTAAACGTAGTATAATTTTCAATTGAGTAACCTGTTATTCTGCGTGGTACTTGCATTGGGCATTTTCATTATACCATTTTGGGAATGGAGGTTGTACAGCTTCCTAGTAGGATGGAGACACCACATGCACATAATAAAGATTCTGATACAGCTTCTTATATGTCATCGGGATGGATGTGAACTGGAGCTTTTATGTATTTGGCCCCGAATTAGATTCTTTCTTTGAAGAGCCTTGATAGCTAGTGGTTATAGCCCTTGGCTAGCCTACGGTGACTAATTTGGGATGCATGCTCAAGATACTCTCTCATTTTCCTTGTTTCTCGGGGCTGATCTTTTGGCGCTTTCTCCCGTGTCTATCCTACCACTCCTTACTGCATTTTCAATCATCTCATGTAACATCCTAAAATTTGGGATTTTATGTTTTACATTATACAATGTGATAGGTAGGTTAAGAGTGTTACTTGTGTATGTTTAGGGATCCTAAGAAGGCTTGGGGTTGAGTTGGGCCTTAGCAAAATTTTTGTGTTTATGCACTTAAAGGGGAGAAGGTAATGGTGTCAAGCTTAAAAGAATAAGTGTGTATTTTGCTAGCACAAGTGGAGCTAGTAGCAGAGTGGTGTGGCATCACATGAAGGGGTTTAAGGGGTGGAGTTCGAATCCCACCTATTGCAACTTTTGGAATTTAATTTTTTTTATGCTAATCAAGTGATAGATGGTAAGTGTCAGCCAAAACTCTAAAGAATGTAAGGAAGACTTTCTAATGATGGAAAGAACACTAAGGAGAAGAGTAAGGAGGAGATTAAAGAAGAAAACAAAGGAATTATGGTAAAGGGGAAATGTTGGCTGAATTTTTGGAAGGAGCTTAGGGAAAGAATTTTGGTCAACAAAAATCTTTTGGTGTAAGGGGGCATACGATTTTGGTAGGGGGATTTGGGAGCCAAATTTCCTATAGCCTATTTGCAAGTTTGTGCATGAAAGGTTGTTATATTTTTTTTTTATGTTTTGGTACTTTCTTTTCCAACCTTTTTCCTTTGTTTTGCCTTAACACTCAATCCATTTTGTTTATTTTTTTTTGGTGTTAGCCGAAACTCTCTAATACTTCTTTGTCCATCATTTCTTTTCTTTTTGACCATTTCTTCAACCTTTCTCCCTTTCTCTTAAATCGACATTACTTTGTGGCTGAATCTTCTTTGTTCTTTTCTCTTCAATAGCTGAATCTTTAACATCTTCTCTCTTCTTTATCTTGCGTGTTGGGCATTTCTTCCTTAGTTGAATTGGGCAAGTGGCTTCGTTCTTTTCCTTTCATCTTCTTTTCTCCATAACCGAAGGTGTGACCATCATCATTTGGTTGTCTCACTTTATTTCTAAAATTGAAACACCAATTCCTTCTACTCCCTCATATCTTGATTATCTTATTGTTGTAGTGTTCTAGTGGGTTGGCCGAATACCAACATCTTTGCCGACCCATCTTTATCCTTAAATCAAATCGGTGGGAGTCGGTTTCATCATCGATAAGGTAAGGAGTATCTTCATGGTTCATTTCAATCTCTCATTGTTCGGTTATTTTGCTAAACGGATCGATAGATTTGACTAATCGATTATTATAGAGACTTAATCACTCGATCTTCTTTACTCATTGATCCTTTGGAAGCAGTGGTAAGTCGAAACTCTCTCCTTAGATAACTACTTTCTTTCATCGTAGTATTATTTTGATCGAGACTCTTTTAGTGGAGGCAAGTGGTAGAGTTATTAAAAGAAAATTGATAGGAGGGAAAAAAAGGAGTGGACTTGCATTCTCTACTCCCATGTTCAAACGTATGGCGGTATCGGCAGTTCAGGATTTTCCACCAGGGTGTTGACCATTTTCTGGTGAGAGTAGGCACATCGTAGTCGTTCACTATACTAAGGGTAAGTATTTCTTTAGATCGTCTGATTTGGACTTGGATTAAGACTTTCTCTTTTGTTAGTTAATCGAGTGTTATGGTGACATAGGTTCCGACGTTCAAGAAGGTTTAGTTCTTACCATAATCAGGTGTGTAATCTCACACTGAAATCCCATAGATTCGTGATTCACTATCATGTTGAAAAATAGATCATTGTTGCTTACAAATCTAATAACTGTAATATGGCATGAACCCAGTAATTTGCTTAAACAACATTATTTCTAAAGATCTATCAAAATCGGTATTAATTTGCTAAATTACAAAAATGCCCTTATAGGCCGATTTACTAAAAAGCTTTAATGGGTCGTTTTACGAAAATGCCCTAATGGGTTGATTTACCAAAATACCCTAACGGGCTGATTTGTTAGAATGCCCTTATGGGCCGAATTACCAAAGTGCTTTAATAGGCCGATTCACCAAAATTCTTCACTAGATTAATGGTTGTTATATATGTGGATATTGCATGGGATGGGAAAAATTGTATGGAGAGCAGTGTAGCCTGGTGGCATTGTCACAATTCATTTATAATTGTTACTATGTTAATGGGCTTAGGCCCAAGATGTTGCTATACGGGTTCGGTCCAGTGGATGACGGTAAAGGTATTATACATTGAGTTCTTGTAACTCACCCCCCTTTCTTTTTTTTCTAAACCCTTGAAGGTAATACTCAGTGACAAGGACTTGGGGCCATGGATGACTCGGTGGAGGCCATACTTTTGGAATGATATTTTCGGACTTAGTAAATTTCTTTTCTGCTTTATTTCGTTATTTTTACTATTTTGGGTTTAAAGTTGTAATAAGGCCTCTGGGAATTTTTATTTTATTTTATGTTTGACGTACTTATTACCTTTCATGAATTGTTTTAAATGGGGATTTTTCTGAAATCATAAACAACAGTTTTTCTTAAAATTTATCAACAAGCGGATTTCATAACAAATATTTACAGATAATTTAACTTGGATTTTCTTTCGAATTATCAATAATATTTTCAAAAGTCACAATTTTAAAGTGCACTAGTTCAAATTTCAATTTACCAATCAACCTTTTGGAATTTGCAGTATTTTATCAAATATCTATAAACCAGACTTCTTTTTCTTAACAATAACCAAATAACGTCAATTACTAGTAAAATCACAAGTACTTTCTTCATGTGACAAACCAGATCCGATCATACCGCATGGGCTGGGTTTGGGGTGTTACGTCTCATTGAAATTACTATATCTGAAAAGCTTATGGTGAAGCTTCCCAACATATGGTTAATGAATGGAGCTTTTAGAGTATTGATGAAAAGCATCGTGGTCTCCTTTTCTAAAAGCGGGTGCTAAACTTGTATGGCAACTTCCCTCCATCTTTGTGCATACTGCCTGAAACTTTAATTCGATTTTTTCTCCATGTTCTATAAGGTGATTCTGTCAGGGGTCATGTCTGTTATATGACTGTATTGCTTCATAAATGCTTGCGCTAGGTCTCTCCACGAATTAATCTTAGCTCGGCTTAGTTGATTATACCACTTGGATGCTGCCCCCACCAAACTATCGTGGAAGCAATGAATTAGCAATTGATCATTATTAACATACCCAGTCATCCGTCTATATAACATGGTAATATGGGCTTCAGGACAACTAGTCACATTGTACTTCTCAAATTCTGGCATTTTAAACTTGTGAGGAAGTACCAAATCAGGAACCAAACTCAAGTATTTAGCATCATTCCATGGTGATTATCAGCGTTTTCCAAGGCCTTGAATTTTTCTTCTAACCACCTACAACGGTCCTCTAACTGCCTTGGTGATTCAAATCTTGTCATCTCTCCCTCCGCTATATCTAAATCAGGGATAATAGGATTAGCTGGGTTATCTCCTGGGTTAGATCTTGAGCCAACTTGGAAGTTCATGGGCACTCCAGTATCAGCTTGACCTTGTTGAGGCCTAATCGTGGCAGATGGCCTTTGAGGATGCACCTCAGGTTGTATCTATGCATGTGGTGGGGTGAAGTCCGGAGGATAGTCTTCATTATCTTCTCTCGTATTAGTCATGGGACTCCTTTGTCCATTGCCCCATTCAACAACTGAGTCATTTGAGCAACCATATTTCTTTAGGGCTTCCATCATTTGGTCCTTCATGTCTTGTTGGATCTTCACCAATTGCTCTTGCAGCTGATCTTGCATGTCTCTTTGAAACTGTTCGAGTCTTTGATCCATGTCTTTCGTCTTAGCGCGAATACCATAATGATGTTTAGTTTCAGATTATCTTTCTCTCTTTCTCTCTTTTTCTGAAATAACTTCAACTAATTAGGGTCCTTCTATGGATTTTAATGCATATGATGCGATACAAATGCATGAATGCAAAAAGAAAGAGAGGTGTTGATTCTGAATTCAATACCATTAGAACAACTTTTCTAAAAAGTAAACTTCTTTACATAAAACGGATTACATATGCAGCCTTGCCCTCCTATTCCAAGCAAAAACATCAATCTCCTTCTTCGCAAAGGCCAAATCTTGCAAACTTCTAATAGATGCCTCCACTAGCTCCTTTTTGCTTGGGCTGTGAATCATTACTCACTTATCCTTACAATGCTTGTTAGCCTCTTCAAGAAAGTCAAGACGTGGTGATTCTCGAATAGTCTTTTTCATCTTGAATCGTTGGGAAATAAAGTCTTGTATTCCTTCACGGACTATCAGTCCTCTCTCGTTGTGTTTACTTGGATCATATTCGACGACCGTATTATAATCTACTTTATCAAAAAATCCATTCTCTCATGACAAACTCTTCTATTTAGAAATCGGATTAGAATCAACCCCTCTTTTTATGATGTGAATGCAATGCAATCAAAACAAAAGAGAACATGTTAGCACAAGAGAAATAAATAACAAAATAGGGCACCTATTTGGGTGACCACTAGGGTTTGGCATAGTTCTACCTAGGGTAAGCCCTTAGGTTTTCTACATGTGGTTTAGCTCTAAAGTTGAGGTACCCGAACCAGTAGATTCCTCGATCCTCACCCATTATAGGCTCATACAGACCGATTTCAGTTCAAGGGAATACATTTCCCTATGGCTACACGGAGATGAAAATCTCACGAAGACATAGGTACAGATGTATCCCGAAAGCGATTCACTATCTTGCACGAAGGTGAAAACCTCACGAATGAGTAGCTTCTCACTCCCACTTAAAAGGGTGTGACCACAACGGTCATGCAATGCGATGTAGAAATACTTTACAAGATTAAAACAACATGCAATAAAAAGAATCATAAGTTTTCAAATCAGATTGACAGAAAATAATCAATTTTGCGACTTGATTCTCTTATTATGTCCCCAATGAGTTGCCAAGCTATCTAAATCATTTTTTATATTTTGGAAAAAAATGGATCGACTTTAAAAATGAAAATGGAGTCGCCACCAATCTTTTTTTGAGGTGTGATCGGGTCACCTTGAAATTGATTATTTTATTAAAAACGTTTAGATTTATTAAAATAATGATTTTGGTCTACGAAATTTGAAAATATGGGTTCGAGATTCGGTTACGTACGAGGAAGGATTATCACCCTCGTAACGCCCAAAATTGGTACTGGATTGATTAGTTATTATCCTAATGTCGAAAATTCGAAAAGATTTGAAAACGTGATTTCTTTAAAAAAAACTTGAACAATTTGAGTTGAAACTTGAGATTCATTTGTTTCGAAAGAATACAAACATCACATCTAGCAAGTTAGGACATGATGTTTTTAAACCCTCGTAACAAAAATCATATCATGATTTACAAAATTTATGCATTGCAATTTTAAAAGGATATTTCGTTATTTGCCCAGACGAAAAAAATGAAACCCAGCATGTTAGGGCACGATTCCTTGAATTTCCAATCATGAAATATTGCCTTATTTTTGAAGTTTAAGAAAACACGGTCAAAATCTTAAAAGGATATTTAGTCATTTGGACGAACGAAAAATCGAAACCTAGTGCGTTAGGGCACGAATTCCTGAACTTCCAAACACGAAATATTAGCTTTGTAACCCTTTTTTTTGGGGGGGAAAGTGGAAAATAAATAAATAAATAAAAGATAAAGTCAATGTAACCTTTAAAAGAGAAAATCGATTAAGACGTAAAAATGGTCATACTTAGCGAATAGTGATAATGTAAACATGATAATAATAATGAGCACAATAATAAAATAAAATGGAATGAGCAAAGATAATAGAAGGAATAAAAAATAAAGTAACCCAAAAACATTAGTAAAGGCTTAATTTAAAATATCGAGTAGTCATATAAAAATAAGTAGGAAAGTTTTTAGAAAAATAATAATAATAATAAAAGTAATAGAAAAATAATATTAGTAATAAAATAATAGTAATAATACTAGAATTAATAGCGATAAATAATAATGAAAATAGAAATAATAAATAGCAATATTGAAAGTAATCATAATAAAAATAACGATAATAATAAATATAATAAATATGATTATAGTAATAATAATATTTTATATATAAAAATAATAATGATAATAATAAAATAATACTATTAATACTAATGAATATAATAATAATAATCTGAGAAAAAACAATAATAGTAATGGTAAAATTAAATTAATAATTATAATAAAATAATAATAGTAAAATCAATAACAATATGATAATTATAATAGTAAAACAATATTAATGATAATAAAAATCAAAATTAACGATAATAATAATAAAATTGATAATAAAATAACAAAAATCACAAAAGAAATGAAAAAGGATGAAATTGAATCTTTAAATAAAAGTTTGGGCCAATTTAAAATAAAAGAGAACTAAATTTAAAAAACTAAAAATGCGAAAGGGCTTGATGTGCAAATAGCTCATTTCTCAAAAACACGTGGATCCTTAGAGCGGGTTGGGTCAGTGCGCTAGTCTAAGGAGGAAACGATGTCGTTTTGGGCAATTGAAGCCAGCCCCAAAACTGCGTCGTTTTAGAGGTGTATATAAACTATTTTTTTTTTTACATTTCATTCTTCCTCTCTTCAAAAAAAAATCGAAATAGCTCTCCTCTCTCTCTCTCCCCTGGCAATCTCCAACGAAGACTCTGGCGAGACTCGGCAATAATCGTTCATGCGACGGCCTTGATTAAGCCATGAAGTGAACAAATGACATGGGGTTTGAAAAATGTAACCTTTTTCCTCCTTTTTTTATCGTATATTAATATGCATATATAGTCTATAAAAATAGAAGAAAAAAATCTTTATTTATGTATAACAGTTTCAAAAAAATAATAATAAAAGAATATATAATATAATAAACCTTGAATGATTTCTTTTTTGATTTCGTATGTGTTTTTTTTCTCTGTCTATGTGTGCCCTTTTACAG
This sequence comes from Gossypium rotundifolium, assembly GCA_025506655.1. NCBI lineage: Eukaryota > Viridiplantae > Streptophyta > Magnoliopsida > Malvales > Malvaceae > Gossypium > Gossypium rotundifolium. The sequence goes on along the minus strand of CP106727.1, from coordinate 37,831,352 downwards.
ATTAGGTTAGGGTTTTTATAACCCCAAAAATGAATCAAAATAAATATAAAATCCTATTTTTTCTGCTACTATCAATGTTCTTTCCTTGTTTTGTAGGTGAACAGCGAGAAACACGACGGTGGAGAGTGCTATCCATGCGCTAATTGCGACGCAACCAAGGTCTGTTTTGGGTACTTGCGGCCGAGGCAGGAACCCTAGGGTTCGGGTTTCCATTTTTTGAAGTCAGATTTGGCCATTGGGACATTTGGGTCTTGGGATTAGGTTTAATTGGTCTTGGTGTAATGGGTTTTGGGTTGTTTATTTGGGCTTGTAAATAATTGGGCTACTGTAATGGATTAGTGATTTGGGTTTGGGTTAATTGATGTAAAGGGACTTTATTAAATATATATATTTTTTGAATGGTGTAACATCCTAAAATTTTGGATTTTATATTTTACATTATATCATGCATTAGGTTAGCTAAGAGTGTTAGTTGTGTATGTTTAGGGGCCCTAAGAAGGCTTTGGGTTGAGTTGGGCCTTGGTAGAATTTTTGTGTTTAAGCACTTAAGGGGGGAGAATGTAAGTGACGTCAAGACTTAAAAGAATAAGTGTGTATTTTGCTAGCACAAGTGGAGATAGTAGCAGAGTGGTGTGGCGTCACATGAAGGAGCTAAAGGGGTAGAGTTTAAATCCCACCTATTTCAAATTTTGGATTAATTTTTGTGCTAATCAATGGTAAGTGTCGGCCAAGACTCTAAATAAGGAAAGGAAGACTCATTCAAATGATGGAAAGAAGACTAAGGAAAAGAGTAAGGAGGAGAACAAGGGAAAAATAAGGAAAGAAATAAAGGAAAGAGATAAGGGGGGATATGTTGGCTAAATTTTGGGGTACTTGGGGAAAGAAATTTGGTCAACCATGATCTTTTTAGTAAGGGGTATAAGGTTTTGGTAAGGGGATATGTTGGCCGAAATTTTGGGATATGCATGGGAGAGAAGTGTCGGTCAAAGGTGGTCTCTTGGGTGAGGAGTGTATTCGGTTTGGTAAGGGGGTTGATATGCTGAATTTTCATAGGCTCTTTAAGTAGTCTTTGTTCCATTTTGAAAATTCTTTTCTTGTGACCATTTGGGTACTTCTTTTCTTGCCCAAAACCGTGTCTTTAAGGGATATTCTCTCTTCTTTTTCTCATCTTTATCATAGGCTTCTTTTCTTTTCTTTTTCACTGTTTATTCAACCTTTCACTCTTCTTCTTTAGTCGATGACTTTGGTTGGCCGAATCTTCCTTGTTCCTTTTTTTCAATAGCTGAATCTTTAACAACTTTTCTCTTCTCCATCTTGCATGTTAGTCACTTTCTTCCTTGGCCAAATCGGGTAAGTGGCTTTTTCTCTTCCTTTCGTCTTCTTTTCTCCATAGCCGAAGGTGTAACCACCATTATTCAGTTGTTTCACTTTATTTTCTAAATCGAAACACCATTCCCTCCTACTCCCTCATATCGTGATCATCTCCTTTTTGTAGTGTTCTTGTGGGGTTGGCCGAATCTCTCATCTTTGCCAACTAATCCTTAGTCATAAGTCAAATCGGTTGGAGTTGAGTTCATCATCAATAAGGTAAGGAGTCTCTTCTTGGTCCATTCGATATTGCTACTTGGTTATTTTGCTAAACAGATCGATAGATTTGACTAATCGATTATTCTAGGGACTAAATCACTCGTTCTTCTCTACTCGTTGATCCTTCAGAGATAGTGGTAAGCTGAAACCCTCTCCTTAGACAACTACTTTCTCTTATCGTAATATTATTCTAATCGAGACTCTTCCAATGGAGGTAAGTGGTAGCGATACTAAAGGAAAATCGATAGGAGGATGACAAGGGAGTGGACTTGCAATCTCTACTCCCAAGTTCAAACGTAGGATGGTATCGATAGTTCGAGATTTCCCATCGGGTTGTGGAAAGGAGCCAGCATCCAGTGAGAATAGATAGATTGTGGTTGTTCGTGGTGGTGAAGGTAAGTGTGATAAACCGATTATTTAGATGTGGATTAAGAAACTCTTTTTGTTAGTTAATCAAGTGTTATGGTGTCATAGGTGCCGACGATCAAGAAAGTTTAGTTCTTACCGTAATTAAGTGTGTAATCTCACACCGAAATCCCGTAGATTTGTGATTCACTATCATGTTGAAAAGTAGATTGTTGTTGCTTACAAATCTAATAACCGTAATATAGCTTAAATCGAGTAATTTGCTTAAACAAAATTAATTCTAAGATCTTTCAAAATCAGTATTATCTTGTTAGATTACAAAAATGCCCTTATAGGTTGAATTTCTAAAATGCCCTCAAGGGGCCGATTTATCAAAATGCCTTAACGAGCCAAATTGCTTTAACGTCTTTAAAGGGTTAATTTACCAAAATGCCTTCAATGGGCCGTTTTATTAAACTGCCCATAGTGGGCCGAATTGCATAAGTTTCTTTAATGGGCCAATTCACCGAAATATTTCACTAGTTTAATGGTTGATTTATATTTGGATAATGTACTATGTATGTTGCATCTTTACATACTACATGGGGTGGAAAAATTTGTATGAAGAGAAGTGTAGCCTGGTGGCATAGCCACAATTCATTTAATAATGTACATAACTGTGACTTTGGTGGCTTGGCCACAAAAATATTATGCGTTAGCACTCGACTGCAAATTGGTGTGAGCGGTAGGGTGGGTTGACTTGATCCCCACAGGTGTGATTGGATGGTCGGGGGTGTGATGGATGGATGGGTTGGGTTGCATTCATTTTATTTAAATATTGTTATACAAATGGGCTTAGGCCCAAGATGTTGCTATGCGAGTTCAGGCCCAGTGGATGAAGGTAAGCGGATTATACACTAAGTTCTTGTAACTCACTCCTTTTTCTTAATCTGTGTAGGTAATGCTCAGTAATGAGGGCCTGGGGCCATAGATGGTTCGGTGGAGGCCATACTTTAGGATTGATATTTTCAAACTTTAGTAAATTTCTTTTCCGCTTTATTTTATTACTTTTATTATTTTGGGTTTTAAAGTTGTAATAAGGCCTCTAGGATTTTTAATTTGCTTTATGTTCTGACATACTTATTATCTTTCACGAATGGTTTTAAACGGGGATTTTCTGAAATCATAAACAATAGTTTTTTTAAAAAATTGATTGACAAACATATTTCATAACAAATATGTACAAATAATTTAACTTGGAATTTCTTTCGAATTTATCAACATCATTTTCAAGAGTCACGATTTTAAGGTTCACTAGTTCAATTTTCGATTCACCAATCAACCTCTCGTGGTTAGTAGTATTTTTTTATCAAATATTTATAATCAAACTTGTTTACTTAACTATAACCAAATAACCTTAACTTTATTAAGAATCACAAGTTCTTTATACATTTTTCTTTATGTGACATGTCGATCCCATTCTGACATGGGTCGAGTTTGGGGTATTACATTTTATGGTATCGAGCAGGTTGCAAAACTTCGGTACATGGTTTGGGTTCAAAAGCGTTTTCAAAGTTATTTGAAATTAGATTTATAAATACATGTTTTAGAGAAAGTATGGCACCACGAATTATCAGGCACTAAGTCGATAAGTTTTTCTATTCTCGTTTATTAATTATTGTGGTATGACTGTAGTAGGAAAACTTCACATGACAGGAATACTCTAGAACTATTGGCTTTAGGAGCAGAAACTGTAGAGATTGAGACTTTAGGATATGTCTTGCAAAAATAACCTTATTTCTTATACTTCACAAAACATTGTTTAATAAACACTAAATAAGCATACTGATCCATAAGACTTTTAATCAGATTAAATCAACTTAGCAAACATGAGCGCTAGAGGATGTGGACACGGTAGACATGGCCGAGGTAGAGGACGAGGAGCTAGAGTAGTATTTGAGGCATTTTGACATATGCGAAAATGGACGCACCTATGTCACCGGTGACTGAAGCTGGGTCACATGATTGAGTGAGAGAGGACGACGCTCTATCCCAAGCGATGTTGCAGGTACTGGAAAGGGTTATTGGGGCAAGAACTAGGTCCGCAGCTCATGGGTCAATATCCGAGCGACTTAGATCGAATGGGGCCAAAGTGTTTAGGGGTATTTCGAGTGTCGCCCCAAGTGTAGTGGAGTACTGGCTTGAGGCAGTGGAGTGGATTATGGACGATCTGGATTGCACAACTGGGCAGAAACTGAACGGCGTTGTGTCATTGTTGAGAGAGGAGGCGTATCAATGGTGGCTCACTATTCGGGAAGGCAGTTAGGCTGATCGTATTACCTGGGAATTCTTTAAGACAACATTCCAAGGAAAATATGTCGAGGCTAGCTATGTGGATGCCCGAAGAAAGAAATTCTTGAATCTGGTTCAAGAAAGTAGATCTGTGGTAGCTTACGAGGCAAAGTTCTTGCGTCTGAGTTGGTATGCCAGGGGTATAGTGCCAACTGATTATGAACGCTGTGTGTTTTGAGGATGGACTGTGTGATGAGTTATGGGTATTGATAGCCCCACAGAAGGAGAGGAATTTTGCTACACTTGTGGAAAAAGCTAAGATAGCTGAGGAAGTTAAACACTCGGAACGGCAAAATCGAGACAAGGATAGGGGCAGGAATAAGAGAGACTCTAGGTATCCAGGTTCTGCTAGAGGATTTCAGAAAAGGCCAAGGAATAAGGGCCCAGTTCGAGTGGGTGCTCCAGCTACTACCAATCAGTTATAGCCTTGTGTGGATTGTGGAAAACTTCACTCGGGTGAGTGCTGGAAGATAACTGGCGGTTGTTTCAGATGTGGATCCAAAGACCATTGGTTTAGGGATTGCCCTCGAGAGCTGTTCAAACTCAAGTAGTTCGTAATAGATTTGTGCAGCCAATAGAGGGCACACAGCAACCACCGAGAGGCCGTGGGTCAGGTCGAGGTGGTAATGGTGTAAGATGAGGTCAGCGTGCACCGGGTAGAGGTACCAATAATAGGGGTAACATAGAGGTGAGATAGTCGGGTTTCGTCTATGCGGTCAGACGTCGAGAGGATGGCGATGCCGGACGTCATAATCGGTACGTTCTTCATATCTGATGTACCTTTTATCGCTTTGATAGATATTGGATCCACCCATTCGTATGTTGCATGTGCTGTATCTGGAACTTTAAATATTAGATCTGAGATCACTACTAGAGAAACAACGGTGAAGAGCCCTTTAGGACAGTCGGTGGTAGTAAATAAGTTGTTTAGGGATGTGTCTTTAGAAGTTTAGGGGGTAGTATTTTTGACAGATTTGATGAAACTACCGTTCGGAAGTTTGACCTTTTATTGGGATAGACTGGCTGGTTAAGCATCGTGCGAACTTGGACTATGTTGCAAAGCTGATGGTACTAAGAATTTCAGAGGATAAGAAAGTGATGATGATAGGTGAAAGAAGAAATTATCTGTCTAATGTGGTATCTACTTTAAAGAGAAAAGTTTGGTACGAAAGGGGTGTGAAGCGTTCTTAGCCTTTATTTGTGCTTTGTATACCAAAAAGCTGTCAGTAGAGAGTGTTAGAACGGTGAAAGATTTTTCAAATGTCTTTCCTGAGAAGCTTTCAAGATTGCCTCCGGATCGGGAGGTGGAATTTGGCATAGAGCTGTTGCCAGAATAGCTCTAGTGTCTATTGCCCCTTACAGAATAGCACCAAGGAACTAGTGGAACTTAAAGCTCATATCCAGGAGTTGATGGATCATGGATTTATTCGACCAAGTGTGTCACCATGGGGAGTGCCGTTTTGTTCGTTAAGCAAAAGGATGGGTTGATGCATATGTGCATCGATTATAGACAATTGAATAAGTTGACGATCAAGAACAAGTACCTGTTACCGAGGATCGATGACCTGTTCAATCAGCTACGAGAAGCTTCAGTCTTTTCAAAAATAGACTTGAGATCGGGGTATCACCAATTAAAAGTCAAGGAGGTGGATATTCATAAGACTACATTCCGAACTCGTTATGGGCATTATGAATTCTTGGTGATGCCGTTTGGGTTGACAAATGCACCAACTGCATTTATGGACATGATGAACCGAGTCTTCCAACCCTATCTAGATTGGTTTGTGGTGATTTTCATAGATGAAATCGTAGTGTACTCAAAGACTGAAGAGGAGCATGATTCGCATCTACGGGTTGTATTGCAAATATTAAGGGAGAAGCAATTGTATGCCAAATTCACTAAGTGTGAATTTTGGCTGAAGGAGTTGATCCCCAGAAGATTGAGGTCAGATTGAATTGGAAGCCACCAAGTCGATGTGAAATTTGAAGTTTTCTAGGTTTGGCTGGGTATTACAGTGATTCGTTGAGGGGTTTTTGTTGATTGATGCACCCCTAACTAAGCTATTACGTAAGGGAGTACCATTTGTGTGGTCAGATAAGCAGCAAGAGAGCTTTGAGAAATTGAAGAAGATTCTGACAAAAGCGCCAGTATTGATTTAACCTGAGGCAGGTAAGAAGTTTATTGTTTATTGTGATGCGTCACACACAGGCTTGGGATATGTGTTGATGCAAGGGGGAAAGTGGTGGCTTATGCATCTCGTCATTTAAGGCCGTATGAGGCAAACTATCCCACTCATGATTTGGAGTTAGTTGCAATGGTATTTTTTGTGAAGATATAGAGACACTATCTGTATGGGGAGAAGTCGATTATCTACACGAACGATAATGTAACACCCTAAAAAAATCTGAGTATTTAAATTGGCATGATTTTGGTGTTTAGATGTTAAAGGAAATTTTTTTTTTTTTTTCTTTTATTTTAGTGTTTATTAAAGTCCTAGAGAGGGTAAAGCATAAATTGGAGAAGAATAAAATTTATTATTGGAAATTTATTGAAGTGAAACAAAGGTGATTAAGACTTAAGCTAAATTATGTGCTTAAAGTGTCATAAAATGAGCATATGGCATGGTGGAGAATGGCGCATGGGTTCAAGTAAGAGGAAGAGGTTCGAATCCTTGTATAGCACCTAGATAAAATTTTTGTTTTAATTTTACGCTCATGGCTATGAAGTGTCGGCAAGGGACATATAAGGAAGGTGTTGACCATGTATTTTTGGTTAGTGTATCAAGAGATTAAGGTAACAACTAACATATGGTATGGAATCAAAAGTTTAAGGAAAGATAGGGGGACATAAGGCACTTATCTAGGGAAAATTTGGAAAGAAATAATGGCCAATTGACCATAGGTTTGGACGGCAATATTGGTAGGGAGGAGAGCCAAAATTTTGTTAGTTGGCAAAAATCTCATTCTTTTCTCTTTGGTTAACCTTTGCACTTTGTGCGAAAATTTTATTCCTCTCCTTTCAATATCCCTATTTGGCGAATTTTGCACTTGGTTAAGCCAAAGTTTTGTGACCATTTGGTCATTCCTTTTCTTATCTTGATAACCAATTCTTGTGCCTCTTTCTTCTTGTGCGAAATCACCTATACCAAAATCAATTTCTTTTCTTTTTTTCTTTGCCATGGCCGAATATACCACACCTAAAGTTCTTATTTTTCTTTTCTTTTCTTCTAATCTCCTTGAAATCAAAACATCATCACCATCATCCTTTCGTTCTTATACTATTTCTTTTCAATCGAAAATTCTCTCCATCTTCACTCTCTTGGCAGAATGTTATTGTGCCTATAAGCCAAAAATTATTTTTCCATTCTTAATCATTTATAGTAGAATCTTCCATCAATTAAACATCATTCTTAATCTTTCTTTTCGTAGTGGGAAGTAGGTAAGGGTTTCTCTCCATTTTTTTGATTTATTGATTAGTGATATTATGGCCGAATATCATAGGATTATTGAAAGTCTTTTTGGATTGATATAGCATTCTTACTAATAACGTTTATTTCGTTATTATTTAGTGCAATAACGAGATTGGAATTCAAGTGATCGGAGAATCGTGGAAACGTAGGAAGCGTTTCATTTTGGTAAGGAAATCCTACTTTTTAAATCTCTAGTATTATTGATATTATTTTAGAACTAACTAAATTCTTTTGGATCTTGAAGATCATCAAGATAGGGAAGAAAAGGGCGGTGTTTAGTTATCGTAAGAGGGTGGATCTGTAAATCCCCATTCAAGCGAAGAGCGGTTTCTGCGGTCAAGGATTTTCCAGGGTTGTGGGCCATCTTAGAAAGAAGTCCATTATTTGAAGTAGTACGAACCTCGAGTCAGTTATCGTTGGTGGATTCTCGTGCTAGTGAATCGATAAGCGAAGGAAAACCGAAAATCAAGTGATTCAAAATCAAGAGGGTAAGATTTTGGATCCATTAACAAATAAGATTATTTTTCTTGAATTAGTTGTCTAACGAATCGAAATATATTTTAGAGTCTTAGGGCGAGAAGGGATAATACTCACGGTATCGAGGTGTGTAATTTCACCCTCATTATTTTAGGGTTGTATGTCAAATTTCGGTATGGTAGAAAAATCGTAAAAACGACTAGATCGGTAAAAGCACAAAAATTGATATTTTGACGAAATACGTAAAAGCGACTAAATCGTGAAAATTTCGAAAACGCCCCCAAGAAATTAATTGATATTATGAAAATTTGATGTTTCGTGAAAATGGGCCGTAAATACTCTAGTTAAGTGAAAATGGGCGTAAATACTCTAGTTAAGTGAAAATGGGCGTAAATACTCTAGTTAAGTGAAAATGGGCCGTAAATACTCTAGTTAGTGAAAATGGGCCGTAAATACTCTAGTTCGATAAATTGGGCCATAAATACTCTAGTTCGTTAAAATTTAGCCAAAACGCTCTAGTTTGGTAAATGGGCCAAAGCCCACTAAATTGCTAAATGGATAAATTGCTATAATTATGGGCCAAATGAAATGTCATTGATAAAACCCACCATGTTATGTATTGATAATAAATTTTATATTTTTAAAGTACATGTATAATTGCATGGGTGGGATTTATGAAGAGAAGAATGGCCAGTTGCCACAATATCGGCTTATTGCCTCTAGTTAATTGGCTTTCGCCACAATATCGACTTATTGCCTCTAGTTCGGTGGCTCTGCCACAATATCGGCTTATTGCCTCTAGTTCGGTGGCTATGCCACAATTATAAAAGGCTTAATGCCTACGATTGGTGTGATGGCGGGGTGGGTTGACTTGATCCCCACAGGTGTGATGGTTGGTGCAGGGGTGTTAGCGGATGGTTATTAGGTTTGGGTTGGGAATTTCATTTTCATGCATTATTAATTATTTTAAATTCATGTTATATTGTTGAATTACGATTGGGCTCAAGCCCAACATAATATCTTGACAATCGGCCCAATAATGGTGGTAAGTGAGTTACACTTGAGTTCTAAGTAACTCACCCTTTAATTTCTTTCCATCTCGGGTAATGGGCCGATGTGGACTTGGGTGAGGATGACTTCGTGGAGGCCATCTTGCTAAATAAGGGTTATTTAAATTACGAACTTTTAATTATTATTTTTACTATTTTGGGATGTTGTAATAAATGGCCTCTATAAATAACTTATGGATTTTATGTGTGTGGAATTTAAACTTTATTTGGGCTTTTAAATCATGGGTGTGATTTATGATGCTTTACTAAAATGAACTTGGGTTTTCAAAGTATAAGGAATTCTTTTATAAATAATTCTTTTTCTTGCTAACTCTTTAACAAATTTCCTAACGGTTTTAGATAATACAATGATTTTCAACTAATGTTTTTAAATATTTATCAAAATCTAATACTCTACAAATTTTAAACTCAGTAAACAATATTGTAGTTTTCAACTCATTAAGGATTTAAGAATAGTTCGAATCATGTAACAAACCAAATCTAGTCTCAACGCATAGGCCGGGTTTGGGGTGTTACAATTTAGTGAATATCGAGCCGGTTTCAAAAACTTCGTACATGGTTTGGGTTCAAAAATAATTTTGTATGAAAATGCTCAATGGTATTTTAAAGATCGTTATGGCACCACAAGCATCCAGGCAACAAGTCAAGTAAGTATATCTTGCTTAAATGATTACTATGATATGATCATAGGAATACTCTAGAACTTCTAGTTTTAGATGTGAAAAGCTGTAGAGATTGAGACTATAGGACACGTTATAAAAACAACTTTATATCTCAAATCTCATAAAATATCGTTAATAAACACGAAACAAAATTATGATTCATAAAACTTGTAATCGGATAAGCGAACAAGCAATCATGAGTACAAGAGGGCGTGGTCGTGGGCCTTGCGTAGACGTGGCGTGGTAGAGGCCGAGGTGCTACTACCAAGCACCAAATCATATGCAAGTGGGCCTTTTCGTCAATAGAAAGTGAGACCGGATCACGCGATCACATGGAAGAAGATCATGCATTGACTCAAGCAATGCTACGAGTCTTGGAAAGGGTCATTGGAACTAGAATTGGGCCAACAACTCGTGGGTCAATTTGAGCGACTTAAAGCGAATAATCGAAGTTTTCGGAGGAGTCTGGTGTAGCTCCAAATGTGGCGAATCTTGGCTCGAAGGCATGGAGCGGATTATGGATGATATGGAATGCACTACTGAGCAAAAAAGCGAGAGAACGTATCCTTATTGAGAGATGAGGCGTGTCGGTGGTGGCTCATTGTTCGAGAGGGCACCGAAGCCTGCGATTAACTGGGAATTCTTTAAAGGCGCCTTCCAAGGAAAATCGTCGGAACGAGCTATGTAGATGCTCGAAGGAAGAATTTCTGAATCTTGTCCAAGGAAGTAAGGCCGTGGCGACATATGAAGTGAGTTTTTACGTCCGAGCCGTTATGCGGACAATTGTAGCAATGGATCATGAGCGTTGTATGCGTTTAGGATGGACTTAATGATGGTGAGGTTACGATTGCTCATGACAAGTTAGAAATTTTTCGACTCTTGTGGAGAAGGCCAAAATAGCCAAGAGGCTAAGAACTCGAGCAGCGAACCGAGAAAGATCCGAAACAAGAGAGAGACACAACGATCTGGTTCTTCCAAGAGATTCGGAAGAAACCCAAATGATGAATCGGTTCAAAGCGAGAACCACAGTAGCAAATAATCGAAGTCGAGATTATGCTGAGTGTGGGAAAAGGCATTTTGGGGAATCTTTGGAGGAAAAGCGGGTGCATGCTACAAATGCGGTTCAATGGAACATCGATTACAAAAGTTGTCCTCGACGAATGGATCGACTCAAGTCCGTAATAATGATGCCTGTTAGGCCGGGGTGTCAATGACCACCGAGAGGTCGTGGACCGGTCGTGGTGGTAATGGGGCTGAGTCGTGGTCAAGGTGCACCGGTCGAGGCAATGGTAATAGAGGAAATCGGATGCAAGACACTGATGCGGTCTATGCAGGTTAGGCAGCATGAGGGCGGCAATGCACTGATGTGATAAGCGATACGTTCTTCATTTTTGATGTACTGTTATTGCCTTAATAGATATTGGCTCTACTCATTCATATGTATCTAGTGCCATATCTGAAATCAATTTAGAATCAAATTCGAAAATGAGATGACGATGTCAGTCCTTTAGAACGATCGATGCTTCATTAATAAAATATTTAAAGGCGTACCCTTAAAAATCCAAGAGGAAGTATTCTTAGCAAATTTGATGGAACTACCTTTGTGAGTTCGATCTCATTCAGGCATGGATGGTTGGTTAACCATCGAGCAATTGGACTGTCTTTGAAAAGCGAATGCGATCGGGACCCGGATGATAAGGAAATCATAATGATTGGTGAGCGAAAGAACTATCGGCAAATGTGGTATCGCATTAAAAGCGGAGAAGTTGGTGCGGAAAGTGCGGAGCATTCCTAGCCTTTATCGTGCTTTGGATGCCAAGGAATTATCCGTGAATGATGTGAGGACGGTGAAGGAATTTCCGATGTATTTCGAAGAACTTCGGCATACCTCGGATCGGGAAGTAGAATTTGGCATTGAGCTTTTGCACGGGGCGGCTCCGGTGTCCATTGCTCCTATAGAATGGCAAGAAGGAGTTGGTGAGCTCAAAGCTCAAATTCAAGAATTCTTGGATCGGGGATTCATTCGACCAAGTGTGTCTCCGTGGGGAGCACAGGTTTTGTTCGTCAAGAAGAAGGATGGATCGATGCGTATGTGCATTGACTACTGAGCTTGAATAAATTGACGATCAAGAATCGGTATCCTCTGCCGAGAATTGACGACTGTTCGATCAATTGAAGGGAGCTTGATTTTCTCAAAATTGATTTAAGGTCGGGTTATCACCGAAATTAAGGTGAAAGAAGCGGACATCTATAAGACGACATTTGGACACGTTACGGACACTATGAGTTTGTAGTGATGCTGTTTGGATTAACCAATGCACCAATTTGCATTTATGGACATGATGAGCAAGTCTTTCAACCATATTTAGACCGGTTTGTGGTAGTGTTCATAGATGATATATTGGTTTATTAGAAATGAGGAGGAACATGACCGAGATTTGCGGATAGTATTACAACTACTTCGTGATAAGCAATTGTATGCCAAATTTAGTAAATGCGAATTTTGGCTAAAGGAGGTGACTTTTCTTGGTCATGTAGTATCAATTTGAAGGAATAAGGGTAGATCCTCGGAAAATTGAGGCTATTACGGATTGGAAACCACCAACATCAATAAATGAAATTCGAGTTTCTTAGGCTTGGTGGATACTATAGGCGCTTTGTAGAGGGTTTTCGTTGATTCTTGCACCCTAACTAAATTGTTGCGTAAAGGAGTTAGTATATCTGACCGAAAAGCGACAAGAGAGTTTGAAATTGAAGAAGATCTGACGAAGCTCGGTTTGATTCAAATGGGGCCGGAAAAGAATTCATTGTTTATTGTGATCGTCTCACAGTGCAGGTTGTGTGTTGATGCAAAATGGAAAGGTGGTGGCTTATGCTTCTCGTCAATTGAGGCCACACGAAGTAAACTACCCTACTCATGATTTGGAGTTAATGCCGTTGTCTTTGCTCTAAAGATTTGGAGGCACTATCTCTATGGTGAGAAGTCCATAATCTACACGGATCACAAGAGTCTTAAATACCTCCTTACCCGAAGGAGTTGAATTTAAGACAAAGAAGATGGGTAGAATTGTTAAAAGATTATGATTTCTCCATCGAATACCATCCCGGAAAGGCTAACGTGGTAGTGACGCGTTATGTCGGAAGGCGGTATCTGAATTAAGAGCTCTATTTGCCCATTTGAGTGCATGACGAGGATGGCGGTTTGTTAGCGAACTACGGTGAAGCCTCTGTGGTGGAACAAATCAAGGAAAAGCAGACATCGGATGAGAAGTTGGGACCCTTACTTGACAAGTTGAAAATGGTGAAATTGAAGATTTTGGAATAAACAACGAGGTGTGTTGTGCTTTCGAGGAGAGTATGCATGCCTAAGGATCTAGATTTGAGGCAAGCGATTCTCTGGGAGGCGCATAGTAGCCCTTATGCTATGCATCCGGAGGAAATAAGATGTATCGAGATCTCCGTGAAACGATATTGGTGGCGAGGTTGAGCGTGAGATTACTGAGTTTGTGGGAAAATGTTTGACTTGTCGACAAGTGAAGCGAACACCAATTCTGAATCGGGATTGTTACAACCGATAAAGATTCCTCTTTGGAAATGGGAGAGGATAACTATGGATTTTGTTAGTGGGTTACCGTTAACACCTACTAAGAAAAATTCCGTTTGGGTAATTGTTGATCGGTTGTGAAGACCGCTCATTTCTTGCCGATTAAATGGGATTATTCTTTGCGAAGTTGGCGAAACTTTACGTGTCCGAAATTGTGAGGTTACATGGGGTACTGTATCTATTATATCGGATAGGGACCCTAGGTTTACATCACGATTACGAAAGCTCTGCATGAAGCCTTGGGAACAAAGTTGAATTTCGATCTGGCTTTTCATCCTCGGTCGATGGTCGATCGGAAAGAGTAATTCGGATATTGGAAGATATGTTAAGAGGATGTGTAATCGACTTGAGGGTAGTTGGGAGGATTATCTACCATTGGCGAAATTTGCGATATAACAACAACTATCGGTCTAGCATTGAGATGGCACCTTACGAGGCATTGTATGGTCGTAAGTGTCGCTCTCCTATTGTTGGGTGAGTTGGGCGAAAAGCAGTGTTAGGTCCCGAGATGATATCTGAGGCCGAGGATAAGGTAAAAGTTATTGAAACACGGTTGAAAGAAGCCTCGAGATAGATGTAAGTCGTCGCGGATCACGAAGCGGAGGGACATCGAGTATAGTGTGGGAGATCGGGTTTTCTTGAAGGTATCTCCTTGGAAAAAGATCTTGATTCGGAAGGAAGGGCAAGCTAAGTCCTAGATATATTGGACCTTATCGTGTGATGAAGCGGGTTGGTCGGTGGCATATCGAGTTGAGTTACCTCCGGAGTTAAATCAAATTCACAATGTCTTTCATGTTTCCATGTTGAGGCGTTATAGGTTGGATCCTTTGCACATTATCCGGTAGAAGAATTGGGCTGAATTCAGATTTGTCCTTTGAAGAAGAACCGGTGGAAATCCTAGACCGAGATGTCAAGGTACTAAGGAAGAAAACCGTGCAGTTAGTTAAAGTTCTATGGCGTAACCACGAGTGGAAGAAGCTACGTGGGAGCAGGAGGATGCAATTGACAACAATACCCTCACCTTTTTCAACCGGTAAATTTAGAGGACGAAATTTTCTTTAAGGAGGGTAGAGTTGTAACACCTAAAAAAATCGAGTATTTAAATTGGCATGATTTTGGTGTTTAGATGTTAAAGGAAAATTTTTTTTTTTTCTTTTATTTTAGTGTTTATTAAAGTCCTAGAGAGGTAAAGCATAAATTGGAGAAGAATAAAATTTATTATTGGAAATTTATTGAAGTGAAACAAAGGTGATTAAGACTTAAGCTAAATTATGTGCTTAAAGTGTCATAAAATGAGCATATGGCATGGTGGAGAATGGCGCATGGGTTCAAGTAAGAGGAAGAGGTTGAATCCTTGTATAGCACCTAGATAAAATTTTTGTTTTAATTTTACGCTCATGGCTATGAAGTGTCGGCAAGGGACATATAAGGAAGGTGTTGACCATGTATTTTTGGTTAGTGTATCAAGAGATTAAGGTAACAACTAACATATGGTATGGAATCAAAAGTTTAAGGAAAGATAGGGGGACATAAGGCACTTATCTAGGGAAAATTTGGAAAGAAATAATGGCCAATTGACCATAGGCTGGACGGCAATATTGGTAGGGGAGGAGAGCCAAAATTTTGTTAGTTGGCAAAATCTCATTCTTTTCTCTTTGGTTAACCTTTGCACTTTGTGCAGAAATTTTATTCCTCTCCTTTCAATATCCCTATTTGGCGAATTTTTGCACTTGGTTAAGCCAAAGTTTTGTGACCATTTGGTCATTCCTTTTCTTATCTTGATAACCAATTCTTGTGCCTCTTTCTTCTTGTCTTGAAATCACCTATACCAAAATCAATTTCTTTTCTTTTTTCTTTGCCATGGCGAATATACCACACCTAAAGTTCTTATTTTTCTTTTCTTTTCTTCTAATCTCCTTGAAATCAAAACATCATCACCATCATCCTTTCGTTCTTATACTATTTCTTTTCAATCGAAAATTCTCTCCATCTTCACTCTCTTGGCGAATGTTATTGTGCCTATAAGCCAAAAATTATTTTCCATTCTTAATCATTTATAGCCAATCTTCCATCAATTAAACATCATTCTTAATCTTTCTTTTCGATAGTGGGAAGTAGGTAAGGGTTTCTCTCCATTTTTTGATTTATTGATTAGTGATATTATGGCGAATATCATAGGATTATTGAAAGTCTTTTGGATTGATATAGCATTCTTACTAATAACGTTTATTTCGTTATTATTTAGTGCAATAACGGAGATTGGAATTCAAGTGATCGGAGAATCGTGGAAGCGTAGGAAGCGTTTCATTTGGTAAGGAAATCCTACTTTTAAATCTCTAGTATTATTGATATTATTTTAGAACTAACTAAATTCTTTTGGATCTTGAAGACTGTCAAGATAGGGAAGAAAAGAAGCGGTGTTTAGTTATCGTAAGAGGGTGGATCTGTAAATCCCCATTCAAGCGAAGAGCGGTTTCTGCGATCAGGATTTTCCACGGGTTGTGGGCCATCTTAGAAAGAAGTCCATTATTTGAAGTAGTACGAACCTCGGAGCCGTTATCGTTGGTGGATTCTCGTGCTAGTGAATCGATAAGCGAAGGAAAACCGAAAATCAAGTGATTCAAAATCAAGAGGGTAAGATTTTGGATCCATTAACAAATAAGATTATTTTTATGAATTAGTTGTCTAACGAATCGAAATATATTTTAGGTGCCGAGGAGCGAGAAGGGATAATACTCACGGTATCGAGGTGTGTAATTTCACCCTCATTATTTTTGGGTTGTATGTCAAATTTCGGTATGGTAGAAAAATCGTAAAAACGACTAGATCGGTAAAAGCACAAAAATTGATATTTTGACGAAATACGTAAAAGCGACTAAATCGTGAAAATTTGAAAACCCCCAAGAAATTAATTGATATTATGAAAATTTGATGTTTAAGTGAAAATGGGCCGTAAATACTCTAGTTAAGTGAAAATGGGCGTAAATACTCTAGTTAAGTGAAAATGGGCCGTAAATACTCTAGTTCGTGAAAATGGGTAGTAAATACTCTAGTTCGATAAATTGGGCCATAAATACTCTAGTTCGTTAAAATTTAGCCAAAACGCTCTAGTTTGGTAAATGGGCCAAAGCCCACTAAATTGCTAAATGGATAAATTGCTATAATTATGGGCCAAATGAAATGTCATTGATAAAACCCACCATGTTATGTATTGATAATAAATTTTATATTTTTAAAGTACATGTATAATTGCATGGGTGGGATTTATGAAGAGAAGAATGGCGATTGCCACAATATCGACTTATTGCCTCTAGTTCTATTGGCTTCGCCACAATATCGACTTATTGCCTCTAGTTAGGTGGCTACCTTACAATATCCGCTTATTGCCTCTAGTTCGGTGGCTATGCCACAATTATAAAAGGCTTAATGCCTACGATTGGTGTGATGGCGGGGTGGGTTGACTTGATCCCCACAGGTGTGATGGTTGGTGCAGGGGTGTTAGCGGATGGTTATTAGGTTTGGGTTGGGAATTTCATTTTCATGCATTATTAATTATTTTAAATTCATGTTATATTGTTGAATTACGGATTGGGCTCAAGCCCAACATAATATCTTGACAATCGGCCCAATAATGGTGGTAAGTGAGTTACACACTGAGTTCTAAGTAACTCACCCTTTAATTTCTTTCCATCTCGGGTAATGGAAACCGATGTGGACTTGGTGAGGATGACTTCGTGGAGGCCATCTTGCTAAATAAGGGTTACTTAAATTCGAACTTTTAATTATTATTTTACTATTTTGGGATGTTGTAATAAATGGCCTCTATAAATAACTTATGGATTTTATGTGTGTTGGAATTTAAACTTTATTTGGGCTTTTAAATCATGAAATTTGATTTATGATGCTTTACTAAAATGAACTTGGGTTTTCAAAGTATAAGGAATTCTTTTATAAATAATTCTTTTTCTTGCTAACTCTTTAACAAATTTCCTAACGGTTTTAGATAATACAATGATTTTCAACTAATGTTTTAAATATTTATCAAAATCTAATACTCTACAAATTTTAAACTCAGTAAACAATATTGTAGTTTTTCAACTCATTAAGGATTTAAGAATAGTTGAATCATGTAACAAACCAAATCTAGTCTCAACGCATAGACCGGGTTTGGGGTGTTACAGATAAGAGTCTGAAGCACCTTCTTACCCAGAAGGAGTTGAACTTAAGATAGTGGAGGTGGATAGAATTGTTGAAAGATTGTGACTGCTCAATTGAGTACCATTCAGGTAAAGCTAACGTAGTGGCAAATGCGTTGAGTCGTAAGGTAATATCAGATTTGATAGCGATGTTTGCTCATCTCAGCCTTTATGAAGATGGTAGCTTGTTAGCTGAACTTCAAGTGAAGCCTGCATGGGTAAGTCAAATTAAGGAAAAGCAGTTGTTAGATGAAAGGTTGGGTTCTCGACTTCAGTAAGTGGAAAGTGGTGAGATAGGGGATTTTGGATTAAATAGTGATGGAGTATTATGTTTCCGCAAAAGAGTTTGTATGCCAAGGGATTTTGAATTGAGACAATGATTCTATGTGAGGCATATAGTAGCCCATACGCTATGCACCCTGGGAGAAACAAAATGTATCGAGACCTCCGTGAGCAGTACTGGTGGCCAGGGTTGAAGCAGGAGGTTACAAACTTCATGAGCAAGTGCTTGACATGTTAACAGGTGAAGGCGGAACATCAACTACCTTCAGGGTTGCTACAACCGGTGAAAATCTCACTATGGAAATGGGAAAAGATAATGATGGATTTTGTTAGTGGATTACCCTTTAACCCCTACTAAGAAAGATTCAGTATGGGTGATAGTGGATCGATTAACAAAGACTGCTCATTTCCAAGTTGTATGTAGCAAAGATCGTGAGGTTGCATGGGGTACCGATGTCTATTATATCAGACAGAGATCCTAGGTTTACATCACGATTTTAGAAGGATATACATGAAGCTTTGAGAACAAGGCTAGATTTCAGCGTTCGATCCGCAGACTAATGGTCAGTCGGAAAGAGTAATCCAGATTTCAAAAGACATGTTAAGTGGCTGTTTGATCGATTTCAGGGGTAGTTGGGAAGATTTTCTACCTTTGGCAGAGTTTGCATACAACAATAGCTATTAATCTAGCATTCAGATGGCACCCTACGAGGCGTTGTATGGCCGTAGGTGTCGTACTCCTACTTGCTGGACTGAGCAAGGAGAGCAAAGATTTTGGGTCGAGTTGATCTCGGAGATAGAGGAAAAAGTTAAGGTAATTCAGGCTCAGTTAAAGGAAGCTTCGGACAGACAAAAATCATACGTGAATCTGAAGCGTAAGCATATAGAGTTTTCGATGGGAGATCAGGTCTATTTGAAGGTCTCACCTTGGAAGAAGATCTTAAGATTTGGGCGGAAGGGCAAGTTGAGCCCTAAGTTCATCGGACCATACCGTGTACTGAAGTGTGTTGGGCCAGTGGCTTATCGTTCGGATCCATCTCATGTTGTGCTAGTGGAGGAAATCGAGATAAGACTTGACTTGTCATTTGAAGAAGAGCCAGTGAAAATTCTAGATCGAGATAATACGGTGCTGAGAAGGAAATCAGTTCTATTGGTCAAAGTATTATGGCATAATCACGGGTCAGAGGAAGCTACTTGGGAACCAGAAGACATGATCTTGCAGCAATACCCTAATCTCTTTTAATCAGGTAAAATTTTGAGGTGAAATTTCTTTAAGGGGGTAGAATTGTAACATCCTGAAAGTCAAGATTTTATATTTTACATTATACTATGCTTTAGGTTAGCTAAGAGTGTTAGTTGTGTATGTTTAGGGGCCCTAAGAAGGCTTGGGGTTGAGTTGGGCCTTGGTAGAATTTTTGTGTTTAGGCACTTAAGAGGGGAGAAGGTAAGTGACGTCAAGACTTAAAAGAATAAGTGTGTATTTTGCTAGCACAAGTGGAGCTAGTAGCAGAGTGGTGTGGCGTCACATGAAGTAGCTAAAGTGGTGGAGTTTGAATCCCACCTATTTCAAATTTTGGATTAATTTTTGTGCTAATCAATGGTAAGTGTCAGCCAAGGCTCTAAATAAGGAAAGGAAGACTCATTCAAATGATGGAAAAAAGACTAAGGAAAAGAGTAAGGAGGATAACAAGGGAAAATAAGGAAAGAAATAAAGGAAAAAGATAAGGGGGGATATGTTGGCCGAATTTTGGGGGGTACTTGGGGAAAGAAATTTGGTAACCATGATCTTTTTGGTAAGGGGTATACAGTTTTGGTAAGGGGGATATGTTGGCTGAAATTTTGGGATATGCATGGGAGAGAAGTGTCGATCAAAGGTGGTCTCTTGGGTGAGGAGTGTATTCGGTTTTGTAAGGGGGTTGATATGCCAAATTTTCTTATACTCTTTGAGTAGTCTTTGTTCCATTTTGAAAATTCGTTTCTTGTGACCATTTGGGTACTTCTTTTCTTGCCTAAAACTGTGACATTAAGGGATATTCTCACTTCTTTTTCTCATCTTTTTCATAGGCTTCTTTTCTTTTCTTTTTCACCGTTTCTTCAACCTTTCACTCTTCTTCTTTAGTCGACGACTTTGGTTGGCCGAATCTTCCTTATTCCTTTCTCTTCAATATTCGAATCTTTAACATCTTTTCTCCTCTCCATCCTGCGTGTTAGTCACTTTCTTCCTTGGTGAATCTGGTAAGTGGCTTCTTTCTCTTCCTTTCATCTTTTTTTCTCCATAAATGAAGGTGTGACCACCATCATTTGGTTGTTTCACTTTATTTTCTAAACCGAAACACCATTCCTTCTACTCCCTCATATTGTGATCATCTCCTTTTTTAGTGTTCTTGTGGGGTTGGCCGAATCTCTCATCTTTACCGACACATCCTTAGTCATAAGTCAAATCGGTTGGAGTTGAGTTCATCATCAATAAGGTAAGGAGTCTTTTCTTAGTCCATTTGATATTGCTACTTGGTTATTTGGCTAAACAGATCGATAGATTTGACTAATAGATTATTCTAGGGACTAAATCACTCGTTCTTCTCTACTCGTTGATCCTTCGGAGATAGTGGTCAGCCGAAACCCTCTCCTTAGACAACTACTTTCTCTTATCATAATATTATTCTGATCAAGACTCTTCCAATGGAGGCAAGTGGTAGCGATACTAAAGGAAAATCAATAAGAGGACGATAAGGGAGTAGACTTGCAATCTCTACTCCCAAGTTCAAACGTAGGGCGGTATCGGAAGTTCGGGACTTCCCACTGGGTTGTGGAAGGGAGCCAGCATCCGGTGAGAATGGATAGATTGTGGTTGTTCGTGGTGGTGAGGGTAAGTGTGATAAACCAATTGTTTAGATGTAGATTAAGAAACTCTTTTTGTCATAGGTGCCGACGATCAAGAAGGTTTAGTTCTTACTGTAATCAGGTGTGTAATCTCACACCGTAATCCCGTAGATTCGTGATTCACCATCATGTTGAAAAATAGATTGTTGTTGCTTACAAATCTAATGATCGTAATATGGCTTAAATCGAATAATTTGCTTAAACAACATTAATTCTGAGATCTGTCAAAATCGGTATTAACTTGTTAGATTACGAAAATGCCCTTATAGGCCGAATTACTAAAATGCCCTCAAGGGGCCAATTTATCGAAATGCCTTAATGGGCCGAATTGCTTTAACGTCTTTAAAGGGTTAATTTACCAAAATGCCTTCAATGGGTCATTTTATTAAACTGCCCATAGTGGGCCGAATTGCATAAGTTTCTTTAATGGGCTGATTCACCGAAATATTTCACTAGTTTAATGGTTGATTTATATTTGGATAATGTACTATGTATGTTGCTTATTTACATACTGCATGGGGTGGAAAGATTTGTATGAAGAGAAGTGTAGACTGGTGGCATAGCCACAATTCGTTTAATAATGTACATAACTCTGACTTCGGTGGCTTGGCCACAAAAATATTATGCGTTAGCAGCTCGACTGCAAATTGGTGTGAGCGGCGGGGTGGGTTGACTTGATCCCCACAAGTGTGATTACCTGGTCGGGGGTGTGATGGATGGATGGGTTGGGTTGCATTCATTTCATTTAAATACTATTATGTAAATGGGCTTAGGCCCAAGATGTTGCTATGCGGGTTCAGACCCAGGGGATGAAGGTAAGAGGATTATACACTGAGTTCTTGTGACTCACTCCTTATTCTTAATCCTTGCAGGTAATGCTCAGTAATGAGGGCTTGGGGCCATGGATGACTCGGTGGAGGCCATACTTTAGGAATGATATTTTTGAACTTTAGTAAATTTCTTTTTCACTTTATTTTGTTACTTTTATTATTTTGGGTTTTAAAGTTGTAATAAGGCCTCTGGGATTTTTAATTTGCTTTATGTTCTGACGTTCTTATTATCTTTCACGGATGGTTTTAAACGGGGATTTTCTGAAATCATAAACAATAGTTTTTTTTTAAATTGATTAACAAACGGATTTCATAACAAATATGTACAAATAATTTAACTTGGAATTTCGTTCGAATTTATCAACATCATTTTCAAAAGTCATGGTTTTAAAGTTTACTAGTTCGATTTTCGATTCACCAATCAACCTCTCGTGATTAGTAGTATTTTTTTGTTGAATATTTATAATAAAACTTGTTTACTTAACTATAACCAAATAACGTTAACTTTCGTATGGATCACAAGTTCTTTATACTCTTTTCTTCATGTGACATGCCAGATCCGGTCATACCGCATGGGCCGGGTTTGGGCGTTACAAATGGTATGGGCCGGACAAAATTTGGTTCTTAGATTCCCTAAGATGAACAAATAAAGCTTTCAAAACTTGGTTCTAAGTTATAAAGATTGACAACCTATAAGAAGTAAATACAACATTTAAACCATGGATGTATCTCTTTATCAAATTTTGTTTTAAATTTGAGAAATCCTAAGATAATAGGCTAATAATCTACATTTAAAAGACCTACCTTAGTATATCTGGTTTCCTCTTATAATTACACAAGAGTGTTCCACCAAAATTGAACTATTATAAGTCTCCCAAAGTGTCATTAAGTAAATGGACTCTAACATAATTTATCTAGTTCCTATTTACATGAAATTTATGTATTTTTTGTTTATTTCAAAATAAAAATAATAGACATAATGTTACAAATCAAAACTAGTTGTTTACCATAATGTACATTGACTATCATATTTTTTGTTGAAACTCATATTGAAACACTATTTTAGACAAAAATTGTGTTTCAATCATTTTTTTTTTAATTATGTTGCAATATTGAGTCCAAACAATTAATATCCAAACAATCCTCCCTTTGGCATTTTGACAAAACCTGACAACAAATGAATCACACAATTTTCATGCATTAAAAAACTAAATGAAGGGAATTAGATCAGTCATTACTATAATTCTCTACTAGAAACATATTTGATCATCAATTAAACAACTCCCCATATCAATTTGCATTTTCAATCTTTAAACATGGTGATATATAAGTATAAATTATTAAAGCAGAAATAAGGAGTATATAAACAATCATCAAGCATCCATTTAACTTACCACAAACTATCAAAATTATTTCCTAAGATGAGGAAAATAAAGAAAAAGTTCAAAGTTTTTAACTAGTCAACAAAATCGACGCCAACATGATTAAGACTTGTTGATGCAACACTTGTTTCCATTTGTTGCTAATTTGTTCAACTATTTTGGGGAAAAGATGCCAAAGAACTCCCCTTCACCAAGTAGACTTCTCCAAGTCGTAAAGTAGCTAGCAGCATTCATCTTCTTCTAACTAACCTTTAAATGTTAGCATTAGGAGAGTCTGATTTAGCCTTTGAGTTATCAATTAAATTAGATTTTTTAGTTGTTGCCAAGGGCTAAATAAGGGATGTTTAATCTATTGTTATTTCAACAGGAATGTCTTCTATTAGGTTCTCAACAACAATACTATCTTTAGTTTGCTTACCATAGAGCTGTTAGGATTTGTGCCCTTAGTGTATTTTTTTGTCATAATTACTCATAATGTTTAAAACTATTTTGGATTACAAAAATTTCCACTTGAATTAATTTTAGTAATCTTTGTATATATATTGCCCTCAAATAATTTTTTCAAGAAAAGCAAAATGATTAAACAAATATCGACTTATTGATTATTGAAGGTTTAACTAATATTAAGTTTCATAACAAAGAATGTTTGTAATGGAGAAGACATCTTATATTAGTAACTAATGTAAATATTTCCATGGGGTCATGAATGAGGTAATGAATCATGTTAAAACTATTATGTTGTCTATAAGTCATAATAGGAAGATAACTTGTCTTGGCTATTGAAGTTGGATTGACTCCTATGATAGAGACATAGATGTAGTTGTCTAAACTGACAATATATTAGAGTGAAACCAAGATGAATTAATCCTAGATTCATTTATGAATTAGTTCACTTGTGACATTTATAGTGCGACTTACTTAAATCTAGAGTAAGTGAATAACAATGTTTGCATGACTTAAATAAATTGATGTATTGAAAATTTATGTGTCTCAAAATAGTAAGCTAAAAGTTGGTATGTTGGGTGTATAACTTATGTGTGACGTAGCTTTACTTACAATAGTGGAATCATAGCTCATTAAACAGTAAATTGTTTTCTTTCATTGACATTGTATGGTTTATGAAAATGGAACATGGACATGAGTCATTTAATTGGGATTAATAATTTAATCATTACTAGGTTGAGCAATGATCGGTTTCATTATAGTAGATAAAAGTAACCAAACTAGATGAACAAATTTAACCTCAAGGGATCAGAAAAACTCTATGGGAGAAACACACCTATGACAAGGTCATTAAGTTGAAACTTATTGATATAAGTACTTTCGCAATGATATATAACGAGGAGTTCATTGTAATTGATAAAAAATAGTGGAAATTTAATTACAAGTTATTTTAGCTCTAATTATACATGTTCAATCAATTTATTTGCTAGCTTATTACAACTCCATACGGTTTGCATGTGAAAACATTGATCAAATGGATAAATCGGCATTTGATAAATAAGTTGCATGAATTACAATCTTTAATAATTGCTTTTTCTCGCGAAGATAATAGATGACTTAGGGTTAAATTAATTTCTTTGTATTATTATTAGGATGAAATAAATAATCGAGTCCAAAGTGAAAATTAAACTAATTAGTTTTCATAGTTAAATTTTTCGAATAAAAAATTAATTATTAAATAAGTTTGCACATAAATTCTAATAAAATAAAGTCTTCATGATTTTAATGAAATTATAACTAAGATTAAATTAATTAATTAATTAATTATAATTTATTTGGAGGTTTTATTTAATTAATGACTGCTGAACTTGTTTTTTTCATCTGGTACAAGAGAGAGTAGCCCAATAGGTTAGGCCAAGTAGCTTGCCACTTAAGGGGTGATTAAGCCCTATATGATCCGACATTTTTGAAAAATAAAAAATTATTTTAAAAAAAAACCTCAAAGCTTTCTAGGTTTTACATCTTAATGTAAATAAAATATAGTTTTTAAATACCTTTTACTAGAACAATAGAAATTAAATATTTATCTTATTTTTGTTAGGTTCTTGAACTTGACTTTCATGAAATGTAATTTTATTAACATTTTAGGTTTAAAGAAAAAACAAATCGAGTTTTTATTTTTTTTTTTTTGAAAATCTTGATGAAAGAAAAGAATAAACATATCATTGTCATATAAGAGGCTGTTGAGCCTTGGTTGACGAGAAATCATGCAAGATATTATGGTTCTTCTTTTCAGTTGGGAAAGTTGAAAAATATAGAAGAGTAGAAAAGGGAAAGAAAATGAAAAGAAATAAAAAAGCAGAGAATTCGATGACACGGAAGAACTATTAACATAAGTTTTACACACAAGTTTCATATATTGTTTTTCTTCTAGAAATTAGTGGAAATTTATTTTTTAAGAATAAATTTTATTTTTTGAGAATTACAATTTCTAATGGTTTCTATTGAGAGAATTGTTTTCCTACTGAAAGGAATTAGATCATTTCTTATTTTATATTTGGTTTGTGTTGCTTGAGCCCACATTCAACACAATTTGGGGTACGAGGATAGCGAAGAAGGCCGTTTGATTGAAAGTCGAGAATGTTTTGGATCTGTCTTACGCAAAACACAGGCACTTTTCGGTAGAATATTTATTACTATAAATATTACAAATCAACTTAATTTCAAAGTTTTAAATTTTTGTTGTGATTGAAAATTGTTTTTCTAAACTAATTTTTCCAACAAAGACAACTAGTTAGCTAACAATAACATCTAAAAGATAGGCACAAAAGAAACTATTGAAAAATATAGAAAGTGAGAAGGAATTCCCACTCCCAGAACAACTGCAACGGTCTATGTAGTTTCCATATTTGAAAAGGTTTCCATAAAATTTTCAAATATTATTAGTTGTGTTGATTATGTGGATTGTATCTAGCCCGTCAATAAAGATCATATTACTTGGGGAATTATATTTAGTTCTCTTCCTAATAGATTCTATATTAAGGTCATAACTATTAAAGAGGTCAAGGATCTTAAAAGATTGGCTATTGATGAACTTATTGGTTCATTTCACACATTTGAGATGAATTTTGGTGAGGTTAAATGCAAGAGAGTAAAAGGAAATAGAAATATTGCTCTTCAAGTAAAGGAGGAAGTGCCATATAACACCCCAAATCTGGCCTAGACGCTATGATCGGATCTTGAGGGTCACATTAATTTCTTGAAAACATGTACATACGTTTACTAAAACATGTCTTGATCTTGTGTCATTAGTTTAGTAAAGACTCGCCTTGCTTTATTATCTAGAAGGCTTATTGGTTATCTTGTGTGTCCTCCAAAATGTTTGTAAGCAAAATAAGTCAATTAGTAAATCTCTTTATCAATTTATTTGTTTAAAGTCAAATCCTCTTTTAAAAATTTTATATTGAAAAACCATATTTTGTTAATTTCAAAACAAACATCAAATTTATATTTCAGAAAAACAGATAGTTTGTTTAAGATAGCTTTTGAAAATCTACACAAAAAAAATGCAAACAAAAGAAAGTAAAAAACACCAACACATTCCAAAAGCTCGTAAAACATAAGTAAAACCTCATTTAACTACAATAAGCATGAGACCAAACCGAGCTCTTGATCGTCGCCCAATCCTAAGTCTAGGGGTTACTTGAAAAGATTAATAAATTGAGTGAACTAGAAAGCCCAGTGTGTGACTTGGCCCACATACATAACAGATAACAAAATTTAATCACAAATTTCAATAGAACAGAACATATATAGAAGCATGACATGCATAGGGATGAAAAATGTCATACAGAATCATATCCTAAATAGCATCCTGAAATTCGAGATTTTATGTTTTAGATTATACCATGCGATAGGCAAGTTAAGAGTGTTAATTGTGTATGTTTAGGGGTCCTAAGAAGGCTTGGGGTTGAGTTTGGCCTTAGCAAAATTTTTGTGTTTAAGCACTTAAAAGGGAGAAGGTAAGTGGTGTCAAGACTTAAAAGAATAAGTGTGTATTTTTCTAGCACAAGTAGAGCTAGTAGCAGAGTGGTGTGGCGTCACATGAAGGGGCTTAAGGGGTGGAGTTCGAATCCCATTTATTGCAACTTTTGGGATTTAATTTTTGTGCTAATCAAGTGATATATGGTAAGTGTCGGCCAAGACTCTAAAGAAGGTATGGAAGACTTTCTAACGATGTAAAGAACACTAAGGAGGAGATCAAGGAGAAAATATGAAAAGAAGTAAAGGAAAGAGATAGGGGGAATATGTTGGCCAAATTTTTGGAAGGAGCTTAGGGAAAGAATTTTTGGTCAACTAAGATCATTTGGTGGAAGGTATAATCGATTTCGGTAAAGGGTGGTTGTGCCGAATTTTTGATAGACTTTTTGAAGAGTTTTGGTCTCATTTGAAGGTCTTTTCTTTTTACCATTTGGTACCTCTTTTCCTTGCCTAAAATCGTGACATTAGGGAGTATTTTCTTTTCTTCTTCTCATCTTTACCATAACTTTCTTTTATTATTTTCAACATTTTGATGCTCTTTTTTCTACTCTTTTCCTTTTGATTACTGAAACACAAGCCCTTCTTTTTGTTCATCTCCTTCATAGTGCTAGCCGAAATTCTTTGACACTTTTATTGTCCATCTCTTCTTTTCTTTCCTCACCATTTCTTCAACCTTTCTCTCTTTTTCTTTAATCAATATTACTTGGTGGACGAATCATCTTTGTTCATTTCTCTCAAAATAACCGAACCTGTTAACACTTAACCTCTTCATTATTTCTTTTTCATTCTTGTTGGGCACTCTCTTCTTTAACCGAATCGGGAAGTGATTTCATTCTCGTCTTTTTATCTTTTTTTCTCCATGGCCGATTATGTGCCCCTTATTATTCGGATGGTTCTCTAAAACAAAACATCACTCTCTCCTATTTCCTCACATCGTGATCTCTTTCTATTGTAATATTATAATAGGAAAGCCGAATCTCTCATCTTTTCCATCTCATCCGTAGCCATAAGTTGAATCGGTGAGAATCGGGTTCATCATCGATTAAGGTAAGGATTCTCCTCTTAGTCCATTCGATATTGCTACTTGGTTATTTTTCTAAACGGATCGATAGATTTGACTAATCGATTATTATAGGGACTAAATCACTCGATCCTCACTACTCGTTGGTCCTTCAGAAGTAGTGGTAAGTCGAAACCCTCTCCTTAGATAACTACTTTCTTTCATTGTAGTATTATTCTGATCGAGACTTTTTCAATGGAGGCAAGTGGTAGAGTTATTAAAGGAAAATCGATAGGAAGGCAAAAAGGGAGTGGACTTGAAATCTCTACTCCCAAGTTCAAATGTAGGGCGGTATTAGCAGTTCGGGATTTTCCACCAGGTTGTGGACCATCTTCTAGTGAGAGTAGGCAAATCATGGTCATTCACGATACTAAGGGTAAGTATTTCTTTAGATCGTCTGATTTGGATTTGGATTAAGGCATTCTCTTTTGTTAGTTAATCGAGTATTATGGTGACATAGGTGCTGACGATCAGGAAGGTTTAGTTCTTACCGTAATCAGGTGTGTAATCTCACACCGAAATCCTGTAGATTCGTGATTCACTATCATGTTGGAAAGTAGATCATTGTTGCTTACAAATCTAATAACTGTAATATGGCATGAATCGAGTAATTTGCTTAAACAACATTATTTCTAAAGATCTATCAAAATCGGTATTTATTTGCTAAATTACAAAAAAAATGCCCTTATGGCCCGAATTACTAAAAATCTTTACTGGGCCGTTTTATGAAAATGCCCTATGGGTCGATTTACCAAAATATCCTAACAGGCCGATTTGCTAGAATGCCCTTATGGGCCAAATTACCAAAGTGCTTGTAACACCCCAAACCAGGTCTATGCGTTAAGACGAGATTTGGTTTGTCACACAAATCGAACATCCATTTAATTCTCTAATGATTTAGGTAAAATAGTTCTACAAAACCTTTTGAAAGTGAAGTTTAGTAAAAATCAAGAATTTGATTTAAAATCGATGAATAAAGAAATACTAGTTTGAAATCTTATCGTTTAGTATTTTATTGTCAAAAACCTTTACCGCCCAGTGGAAAATCTCGGATTTTCGAACCAGCCCTTCGCTTAAACTTAGGGGGAATAGCGGAACCACCCCTCTTCTGAACACTATTTACCGCCCTTTTCGTCCCTATCTTGATTTTCTCCATTGACAAAAGATCATTAGTCCGACTAAATAATATATCGAAACTATGACTAATGGTTTTAAGGGTGAGATTGGCTTACCACAAATATCCTTGTTCCACAATATGAAAATCGAGCGATAACTTCCCCTAAAACGAAATCGATTAATAATCCATCCATATCAATATGACGAGTAATATGAGAGTCCTTAATAAACCCTTACCTTAACACCTTAAATCGATTCCAATGATTCATGACGCTCACGAACACTTGAGTTTCAACCCTCCACTATCACACTAAAATATAATGAAAGAAAATGTTCAATAGAATGAACGATGATTTCGATCAAAGAGATTCTTCTTACCACCATTAAGATTCGACCAAGACATCCCTTAAGCCAACATAAGAACCAAAAGAAAGCTCTTACCTATTGCTTAAACGAGGGTTGAAAGAATAACCAACAAGACAATATAGATGAATAGGAGATTCGGCTTTGAAGGAAAATTGGAGAAAATGGTATTAATACCATTCGGCCATGAGAGAAAAATAATGAAAAAAGTGTTTGAATGATAAATAAAAAATGAAGAAGAAGAGAGAATGGGAAGAAGGTGTTATAATTCGGTTTTCAAAGAGAAGAAAAGAGAATGAGGAAAGAGATAAGTTTAAGAGCAAAATGCTTTCGGAAATGGGAAAGGAGAAGGAAAAAGAACGGTTTTTTTTTTGTGTTGGTAGTTTCAGCACTAGGAGAAAGACACTAGAATGATTAGCAAAAAAGACCAAATGGTCAAAAATATGACCAAAAGAAATAAAGCAAATGTTGTTTTCTTCTACACCAATACATTCGACCAAGGGAAGGAAAAGATGAATGGAGAAAAAGTGTCTTCAAACAAAAAAAAATGACCAAAAGAATTCTAACAAGCTACCATCCTACCCCAAGCTAACCACCAAATTTTGGCTCCCCCCTTTTGTCCATAATGCCATCCATATTCATGGTCAAAATGGCCATGAAAAAGTTTCAAAACATTAACCTTGATTCAAGCCTTGCAATCCTCCATTTTCCAAAAGTTTGAGGAATCCTATCCCCAATATTAAGCAATTTTATCCCTAATTCATGCTTGTCATAACCTTAAGTCTCATTACTATAAAAATTTAGTCCATCTTATCCACGAGTGATGCTTGGCCGACACTTGCTAGGAAAAACCAAAAACAAAAGCTCCCAATTTGCATGCTAGGAGATTCGAACCTCTCCCCTCAAGTCCAACTTATGGCACCATTACCATTTTGCCAATTACTCATCTGATGCCATCTTTTATCACTTAATTAACTTAAACTTCAAGGTCACCTGATTCCTCTACAGTAAAGTACTCTTTACTAAAATTTATTCTAATTCCAAGTAAACCCGAGCCTTCTCAAGACCATATTAAGCACACAATAAAATCATACCCGAGCTAACACCAAAGGCAAGCAACATATTGATACTCAAATTTTTAGGATGTTACAGTGCTTCAGTGGGACGATTCACTGAAATTCTTCATTGGATTAATGGTTGTTATATATATGTGGATATATTTTTATTATGTTGCATCTGTACATGTTGCATGGGATGGGAAAAATTGTATGGAGAGTAGTGTAGCCTAGTGGCATTACCACAATTCATTTATTATTGTGCTTAATTATGATTTCGATGGCTTGACCATGAAAATATTATACAAATAGCAGCTTTACTGCAAATTGGTGTGAGCGACGGGGTGGGTTGACTTGATCCCCACAGGTGTGATTGGCTGGTTGGGGGTGTGATGGTTGGATGGGTTGGGTTACATTCATTTCATTTATTTATTACTATGTAAATGGGCATGTTTCTATGCGGGTTCTGGCCCAGTGGATGACTGTAAGGGGATTATACATTGAGTTCTTGTAACTCATCCCCCTTTCTTTTTTTTAAACCCCTGCAGGTAATGCTCGATGATGAAGACTTGGGGCCATAGATGACTCAGTGGATGCCATACTTTTGGAATGATATTTTTGAACTTTAGTTAATTTCTTTTTCACTTTATTTCATTATTTTTACTATTTTGGGTTTAAAGTTGTAATAAGACCTATGGGATTTTTTTTTTGTTTTATTTTTAACGTACTTATTACCTTCCATGAATTGTTTTAAATGGTGATTTTTTGAAATCATAAACAATGATTTTTCTTAAAATTTATCAACAAATGAATTTCATAACAAATATGTACAAATAATTTAACTTGGATTTTCCTTCGAATTATCAATAATATTTTAAAAAGTCACGGTTTTAAAGTGCACTAGTTCAAATTTTGATTTACCAATCAACCTCTTGGAATTTGTAGTATTTTATCAAATATCTATAAACCAGACTTCTTTTTCTTAACGATAACGAAATAACGTAAATTTATGATATTAGAGCCCGGTGTCAAAACTTGGCTGTGGTTTGGGTTCAAAAAGGATTTCTAAAACTGCTTGAAATTCGATTTATACATGTTTTAGAGGAAGTATGGCACCACGGGTATCCGGCACCAAGTCAGTAAGTTTTGTTTTCATTTTATGATTATTGTGGTATGACTGTGGTAAGAAAACTCCACAAAACAGAAATACTCTAGAACTTTTGGCTTTGGGAATAAAAACTATAGAGATTGAGACTCTATGATGCGATTTGCGAAAATAACTTCTACACCTATACTCCATAAAACATTGTTTAATAAACATTGAATAGCATACTGATTCATAAGACTCTTAATCAGATTAAATTGACTTAGCAAACATGAGTGCTAGAGGACGTGGATGCGGCATACATGGACGTGGTAGAGGTCAAGGTGCTAGAGTTGTATCTGAGGCATCAAGACATATGCCAGAAATAGATGCACCTACATCACTAGTGACTGAAGTTGGGTCACATGATCGAATGAGTGAGGACGACGTTCTATCCCAAGCGATGTTGCGGGTACTGGAAAGGGTTGCTGAGGCAAGAATTGGGTCGGCAGCTCGTGGGTCGATATCGGAGCGACTCAGATCGAATAGGGCTAAAGTTTTTAGGGGTATTTTGGGTGTAGCCCCTAGTGTAGCGGAGTACTGGCTTGAGGCGGTGGAGCGGATTATGGACGATTTATATTGCACAACTAAGCAAAAACTGAAAGGGGTAGTGTCATTGCTCAGAGGCGAGGCGTATCAATGGTGGCTCACTGTTCGGGATGGCACTCAGGCTGATCGTATTACCTGGGATTTCTTTAAGAAAGCATTCTAGGGAAAATATGTTGGGGCTAGCTATGTGGATGCCCGAAGAAAGGATTCTGAATCTAGCTCAAGGAGGTAGATCTGTGGTAGCATAAGAGGCGGAGTTCTTGCGTCTGAGTCGGTATACCCGGGGTATAGTGCCGACTGATTACGAATGCTGTGTGCATTTTGAAGACAGGTTGTGTGATGAGTTACGGGTACTCATAGCTCCACAGAAGGAGAGGAATTTTGCTACACTAGTGGAAAAAGCTAAGATAGCTGAGGAAGTTAAACACTCGAAATGATAAAATCGAGACAAGGATAGGGGTAGGAACAAGAGAGACTCTAGGTATTCAGGTCTTGTTAGAGGATTTTAGAAAAGGCCCAAGAATAAGGGACCAGTTTGAACAGGTGCTCCAGCTTGCTACCAATCAATTGCAGCCTTGTGTGGATTGTGGAAAACTTCACTTGGATGAATGTTGGAAGAGAACTGGTGGTTATTTCTATTGTGGATCCAAAGACCATCGGTATAGGGATTGTCCTCGAGAGCCTACTCAGACTCAGGTAGTTCAGAATGATTTTTTGCAGACTAGTAGGAGGTACTCGGCATGACGAGAGGTCGTGGGCAGTCAAAGTGGTAATGGCGTAGAACGAGGTCAGGGTGCACGGGGTAGAGGTACTGGTAATAGGGTAACACGGAGGTGAGACAGCCAGGTTTGGTCTATACGGTCAGATGTCGAGAAGACGGTGATGCACCGGACGTCATAATCAGTACGTTCTTCAAAACTATGTACCTTTTACCACTTTTATAGACATTGGATCCACCTATTTGTATGTTACATGTGCTGTGTCTGTAACTTTGAATATTAGATCTGAGAATTCTGCTAGAGAAGCAACTGTGATTAGCCCTTTAGGACAGTCATTGGTAGTAAATAAGTTGTTTAGGGATGTGCACTTAGAAGTTCATGGGGTAGTATTTCTAGCAGATTTGATGGAACTACCGTTCAGGGAGTTTGACCTTATATTAGGCATGGACTGGCTGGTTAAGCATCGTACGTTAGCGGATGGTATTAAGAACTTTAGAGGATAAAGAAGTGATGATGATAGGTGAAAGAAGAAATTAGCCATCTAATGTGGTATCTGCTTTAAAGGCGAAAAGGTTGGTATGAAAGGGGTGTGAAGCGTTCTTAGCCTTTATCAGTGCTTTGGATGCCAAAGAGTTGCCGGTAGAGAGTGTTAGAATGGTGAAAGAGTTTTCAGACATCTTTTTCGAGGAGCTTCCAAGATTGCCTCCGGATCGAGAAGTGGAATTTGGTATTGAGCTGTTGCCAGGAACAGCTCTGGTGTCCATTTCTCCTTACAGAATGACGCCCAAGGAGCTAGCGAAACTTAAAGCTCAAATTCAGGAGTTGTTGGATCGTGGATTTATTCGACCAAGTGTGTCACCGTGGGGAGCGCCATTTTTGTTCATTAAGAAAAAGGATGGGTCGATGCATATGTGCATCGATTATAGACAGTTGAATAAGTTGACGATCAAGAACAAGTACCCGTTACCGATGATCAATGATCTGTTCGATCAACTGCGAGGAGCTTCGATTTTCTTGAAGATAGACTTGAGATTGGGGTATCACCAGTTAAAAGTCAAGGAGGCGAATATTCACAAGATTGCATTCTAAACTCGTTATGGGCATTACGAGTTCTTGGTGATGTGTTGGGGTTGACTATTGCACCAGCTGCATTTATGGACATGATGAGCCAAGTCTTCCAACCCTATCTAGATCAGTTTGTAGTGGTGTTCATAGATGACATCTTGGTGTACTCAATGATAGAAGAGGAGCACGATTCGCATCTACGAGCTATATTGCAGATATTAAGGGAGAAGCAACTATATGCCAAAGTCAGTAAGTGTGAATTTTGGCTAAAGGAGGTGACCTTTTTGGGGCATGTTGTGTCTTCCGAGGGAATTAGAGTTGATCCCCGGAAGGTCGAGGCTGTATTGGATTGGAAGCCGCCGAAGTCAGTGGTAGAAATTTAGAGTTTTCTAGGTTTGGCTGGGTATTACAGGCGGTTCGTTGAAGGGTTTTCATTGATTGCTGCACCCCTAACTAAGCTATTGCGTAAGGGAGTACCATTTGTATGGTCAGATAAGCAGCAAGAGAGCTTTGAGAAATTGAAGAAGATTCTAACAGAAACACCAGTATTAATTCAGCCTGAGGTTGGTAAAGAGTTTATTGTTTATTGTGATGCGTCACACATGGGCTTGGGATGTGTGTTAATGCAAGGGAGAAAGTGGTGGCTTATGCATCTCGTCAATTAAGGCCGCATGAGATAAACTATTCCACACATGATTTGGAGTTAGCTGTAGTGGTTGCTATAAAGATATGGAGACTCTATCTGTATGGGGAGAAGTCGATTATCTACACAGACCATAAGAGTCTGAAGTACCTCCTTACCCAGAAGGAGAAGAACTTAAGACAACGGAGGTGGATAGAATTGTTGAAAGATTATGACTGCTCAATCGAGTATCACCCAGGTAAAGCTAACGTAGTGGCAGATGCATTGAGTCGTAAGGTGATATTGGATTTGAGAGCGATGTTTGCTCATCTTAGACTTTATGAAGATGGTGGCTTGTTAGCTGAACTTCAAGTGAAGCCCGCATGGATATGTCAGATTAAGGAAAAGTAGTTATTAGATGAAAGGTTGGGTTCTCGGCTTCAGCAAGTGAAAGGTGGTAAGATAGGGGATTTTGGATTAAATAGTGATGGAGTATTGTGTTTCCCTGGAAGAGTTTGTATGCCCAGGGATTCAGAATTGAGACAAATGATTCTGCGTGAGGTGCATAGTAGCCAATATGCTATGCACCCTAGGGGAAACAAAATGTATCGAGACCTCCGTGAGCAGTATTGGTGGCAAGGGTTAAAACGGAAGGTTATAGACTTTGTTAGCAAGTGCTTGACATGTCAACAGGTGAAGGTGGAACATCAACTGCCTTCAGGGTTGCTACAACCGGTGAAAATCCCACTATGGAAATGGGAAAGGATAATAATGGATTTTGTTAGTGGGTTACCTTTGACGCCTACTAAGAAAGATTTAGTATAGGTGATAATGGATCGGTTAATGAATTCAGGTCATTTCCTACCTGTTCGTACAGATTATACATTGCAGAAGTTTGCCAAGTTGTATATAGTAAAAGTCATAAGGTTGCATGGGGTACCAATGTCTATTATATCGAACAGGGATCCTAGCTTTACATCACGGTTCTAGAAGGCTTTACATAAAGCTTTTGGTGCAAGACTAAATTTCAGCATGGCGTTTTATCTGCAGACTGATGGTTAGTCGGAGAGAGTAATCCAGAGGGCTGTGTGATTGACTTCAGGGGTTGTTGGGAAGATTTTCTACCATTAGCAGAGTTTGCATGAAACAATAGCTATCAATCCAGCATCTAGACGACACCCTACGAGGTGTTGTATGGTCGTAGGTGTCGTACTCCTACTTGCTGGACTAAGCTGGGAGAGCGACAGTTATTGGGTCCAGAGTTGATCTCGGAGACGAAGGAAAAAGTAAAGGTAATTTGGGCTCGGTTAAAAGAAGCTTCGGATAGATAGAAATCATACATAGATCTGAAATGAAAGGAAATAGAGTTCTCTATCGATGATTAGGTCTTTTTGAAGGTTTTACCTTGAAAAAGATCTTAAGATTTGGACAAAAGTGCAAGTTGAGCCCTAGATTTATCGGACCTTACCATGTATTGAAGCGTGTTGGGCTAGTGGCTTATCAGCTTGAGTTACCTCCAGAATTAAGTCAAATACATAGTGTATTCCATGTCTTGATGTTAAGGCGTTATCGTTCGGATCCGTCTCATGTTGTGCCAGTAGAGGAAGTTGAGATAAGACCTGACTTGTCTTTTGAAGAAAAGCCAGTGCAGATTTTAGATCGGGATATTAAGGTGCTAAGAAGGAAGTAAGTTCCGTTAGTCAAAGTATTATGGCGTAATCATGGGTCAAAGAAAGCTACATGGGAGCCAGAGGACACAATTCGGCAACAATACCCTCATCTCTTTTAATCAGGTAAATTTTGAGGCTAAAATTTCTTTAAGGGGGTAGAATTGTAGCATCCTGAAATTTGAGATTTTATGTTTTACAATATACCATGCAATAGGCAAGTTAAGAGTGTTAATTGTGTATGTTTAAGGTTCCTAAGAAGGCTTGGGGTTTAGTTGGGCCTTAGCAAAATTTTTGTGCTTAAGCACTTAAAGGGGATAAGGTAAGTGGTGTCAAGACTTAAAAGAATAAGTGTGTATTCTGCTAGCACAAGTGGAGCTAGTAGCAGAGTGTTGTATCGTCACATGAAGGGGCTTAAGGGGTGGGGTTTGAGTCCCACTTATTGTAACTTTTGGGATTTAATTTTTGTTCTAATCAAGCGATAGATGGTAAGTGTCAGCCAAGACTCTAAAGAAGGTAAGGAAGACTTTCTAATGATGGAAAGAACACTAAGGAGAAGAGTAAGGAGGAGATCAAGGAGAATATAAGGAAAGAAGTAAAGGAAAGAGATAAGAGGGGATATGTTGGCCGAATTTTTTGAAAGAGCTTGGGGAAAGAATTTTTGGTCAACTAAGATCATTTGGTGGAAGGTATAATCGATTTTCGGTAAAGGGTAGTTGTGCCAAATTTTTGATAGACTTTTTGAAGAGTTTTGGTCTCATTTAAAGGTATTTTCTTTTTACCATTTGGTACCTCTTTTCGTTGCCTAAAATCGTGACATTCGGAACCATTTTCTTTTCTTCTTCTCACCTTTGCCATAGCTTTCTTTTATTCTTTTCAACATTTTGGTGCTCTCTTTTCTACTCT
This sequence comes from Gossypium rotundifolium, assembly GCA_025506655.1. Classification (NCBI taxonomy): domain Eukaryota; kingdom Viridiplantae; phylum Streptophyta; class Magnoliopsida; order Malvales; family Malvaceae; genus Gossypium; species Gossypium rotundifolium. The sequence continues at coordinate 37,793,965 of CP106727.1, read as the reverse complement.
TTTCCTTTTGATTAGCGAAACACAAGTCCTTCTTTTTGTTCATCTCCTTCATAGTGCTAGCCAAAATTCTTTGACACTTTTCTTGTCCATCTCTTCTTTTCTTTCCTCACCATTTCTTCAACCTTTCTATCTTTTTCTTTAATCAATATTACTTGGTGGCCAAATCATCTTTGTTCATTTCTCTCCAAATAGTCGAACCTGTTAACACCCAACATCTTCATTATTTCTTTTTCTTTCATGTTGGGCACTCTCTTCTTTGACCGAATCGGTAAGTGATTTCATTCTCGTCTTTTTATCTTCTTTTCTCCATGGCTGATTATGTGCCCCTTATTATTCGAATGGTTCTCTAAAACAAAACATCACTCTCTCCTATTTCCTCTGTAACACCCCAACCCCGGCCTATGCGTTTCGACCAGATCTGGCGTGTTATGGAACATATAACACTTTATCGGATTTTGAAAACACAAGTTAATTATTTAAAATTTGAATAAAGAAGTGACTTTTTGGAAATAAACCTCTTTGTATTATTATTACGTATAAATAAACCTTGTCATGATTTCGTAAGTTGCATAACATTGGAAACTACTTAGTTGAATAAAACTAGGGGCCTTATTATATAGATATTCCTAAATAAAATAAAATAAAATTTAAAGAAATTCAAAAAAAAAATTAATTTCTAGAAATAAAACTTGATGGCCCCTCGAGTCTGTCTCGGCTCCTATGTCCACGATCTACTGCTCAACTGGAAGAGTAGAGAAAAGGAAAGCGTGAATCACCAAGACTCAAGAACAAATCTCAAAACACACAATGACTGAGCCCATTAAACACATTATGGGCCCCGCCCATACATAAGGCAACAATTATAATCACATGGTAAACAATAAATAATGAATAACCCAACCCATCCTAGGTTTCCATCCTCTACACACCAACCTGTACCAACCATCACACCGTGGGATTTCTACAATCAACCCTCCATCCACTACACACCATAACGACGGTGAGGCGCTTATTCGCTTATTCAGAATCATTAAACGCGGCATAGCCATCGATCACAATGTGAATCATTTAGTAGTGTTATAGATCTACAAACCCACCCCATGATACACATAAAGAAACATCATGATAAGTTTTGACGATGCTTTCTATGTCGCCTAACGCTTCATCCTTAGTCAACACTAAATAGATATACATACGCCTACACACTGATCACCGATAAGACGATGCTTTCTATGTCGAAGGTGTTGTTGTTCGAGTTAGGTCCACAACCAAGTGGCCAATCTCGAATGGCAGATACTGCTCTTTTCTTAAACTTAGGGATTTTCTCCTTTGCCTTAAAAATCTCAAAAGTGGAGACTAGCTATTTTTGGCTTTTAGATCTAATTGACCAAGCTTCCTTCAAATCCTGAAATGCCACCCAACGTAGAATCATTAAACTGTTAATTTTTCAGCTTTTGCCTTTGAAGAACCGAAATAGAATATGAGATCTAACAGAAATCGGTACTTACTTTAGTATAGGGAATTTCGCTAACACTTGGAAAGGAGATTCGACAATGCCAAAGGAAAGTTTTAAATGCCGAAAGAATAGAACTAATTCTCAAATAGGATGAATAAAATAAAAGACTATAGATCTTTGGCTTTTTAGATAAATCGGCACAAGGAGGAAAAAGTGAAGAAGAGTTTCGGCTTTTGAAGAAATTGGAGAAAAGAAATTGGAGAGGGAGAGGCTAAGGAATTTCGGCACAACGGAAGAAGAAATTAGGGTTTTCAATGTCAGAATCTAGGAGCTATCCCCCTATTTATAGATATTTCGAAACCTCATGTATAAAACCGAAAACGCCCTTCCTAATTAATTAAAATTCAAGCTAAATGAGAAAGAAAATTTGGTACCCCGTTTGCCATGCAGTAGCCGAATTTTACACTCCTCTAGGTGGTGGATTTTCGGCCAACACTTCCCTTGAAGATAAGCTCCTAACTTTTCTCCTTTTTATCTATGATATTATCACTTATAAAATCCACATAATTTCTCCTATTTTTGAGCCTTGTAGCTGTCCACCTCTACTAACCCTAATGCCAAAATTTAACTCACTTAAATTAAAAGATTTGGGCCTCATTAAACTTAATATTTGGGCCCCTAATTCCTTGTGTGTGTGGCGTCACCCTATCTTCATTTAAAGTGCCAAAATTGGCCAAAAAACATGGGCTCTTTGAGACCCAATACTTGTTCTTTTTTAATTGTTAATGATGCCACCTTAAAATAATTTAATCTAGGCCTTTGCCTAATTCTAAGCCTAAATTTAAACCCCTTTCACCTAAGTTAACAAATTAAACATATCCCCACACTAAATGCATAGGCCCATAAATTTAGGATGTTACAGTTCTACCCCCTTAAAGAAATTTCATCCTCGAAATTTCCAATTAACTAGCAATCAAACTACCTAAGACTCACTACTATGCTTTCGATGCGCACTCTTATTCTAAAGCCAAAATAAACACTTAGTATACTATGGTAGGGTACACACCGATATTCACATCTAGAGCGTCCTCGTCCCCTTGTACTCTTTCTACCGCTTCACATTTATTTGATTAGAAATTTTATGAATTAGTAGTTTTCTTCCACCGATTAACCACGAACAGTCTTATGAATAATAGTTTTAAGAGTAGTTCTTTCGAATCCGCATTCACAATTCAGTCTCAAGTTTGTATCCTCTAAGAAACACATACATTCATCACCTAAGGGTGTTTTCATTGTTTCACTACCTAGGGGTATTTTCGTAATTTTATCCTACATGGGTATTTTCGTAATTTTCCAAAATAAGGTTCCTTGGTGATTTTGTGAAATAAGGGTATTTTGGTAATTTTGCAATCTGGGGGTATTTCGTAATTTTAAAATCTGGGGGTATTTCAGAAATTTTGAAATTTCGGGGGTATTTTAGTAATTTTACACATCAGGGGTAGTTTGGTAATTTTACAAATCAGGGTTATTTTGATGATGATGTTTTTTTATAAAAAAAACAGGGTACTTTGGAAAATCTAGTTTCACAATCCGAGTTCCTCTTGTAAACATGAGTATTTTGGGTAAATTTTCAAAACATAGGTGTTGGTTGGAAATTTTCATAATTCAAGTGTATTTCTTTGAAAGTTTACCAAAACTTAGGGTTCTTGGTTGTGAAGTAGGATGGTCATCCTTTTGGGTTTTAATTATAGGTTTGGCCCATCAACAAGTCCTCATGGCTAAGGTGAACAATACTCGCATCGTAAGATTCCAGCAAAAAGGGGGTGAGTCACTAGGACTGCTTAAATACCAAGCTCTTCCGGATCTAATCCTAGACATGCGTATGCCTGTTGCCACACCCTAGTCTTGCGACTCGTTCATGGGTTTTATTTAGTGAGGTTAAGTCTTATGAAATTTAAGGAGTCATTTCACTAAGCTTAGAGTCCATCAAGTTCTAAATCTAATTAGTCTACGTCCCATAAAGCCCATCAAGCCCACATAAATATATAACACACAGAGTTCAGAATAATTACCTACGTGGATCGGGTGCCGGTAGACTCGAAAGCCATATCCTCAAACTAGACATTTTTCTAAAAAAATTTTTTCAAAACACCTTTAAGCCCATTTCACATTCGAGTTTTGAATCGATCGATATCAAATGTAACACCCCAAACCCGGCCCATGCATTTCGACCAGATCTGGCGTGTTATGGAAGACATAACATTTTATCAGATTTTGAAAATACAAGTTAATTATTTAAAATTTGAATAAAGAAGTGACTTTTTGGAAATAAACCTCTTTGTATTATTATTACGTATAAATAAAACTTGTCATGATTTCGTAAGTTGCATAACATTGAAAACTACTTAGTTGAATAAAACTAGGGCCTTATTACATAGATATTCCCAAATAAAATAAAATAAAATTTAAAGAAATTCAAAAAAATAATTTGTAGAAATAAAACTTAATGGCCCCTCGAGTCTGTCTCGGCTCCCATGTCCACGATCTACTGCTCATCTGGAAGAGTAGAGAAAAGGAAAGCGTGAGTCACCAAGACTCAGTGCATAAATCTCAAAACACACAACGACCTGATCCCACGAACACATTATGGGCCCTGGCCCATACATAAGGCCACAATTATAATCACATGGTAAACAATAAATAATGAATAACCCACCCATCCTAGGTTTCCATCCTCTACACACCAACCCGTACCAACCATCACACCGTGGGGATTTCTACAATCAACCCTCCATCCGCTACACACCATAACGATAGCCGAACTGCCTATTCCTGTTATTCAGGGATCATTAAACATGGCATAGCCACCGATCACAATGTGACCTATCATTTATATTTGTGGGGTTTCTACCACCGATCACTGCGTGACCTATCATGCACTTCCCCTTCATCATATCAATATCCCACCCCATGCATACACATAAAGAAACATCATGCAAACTTATATATTTTTTGATACACATAGGGAGTTCTATGTTTCCGTACCTGGCATCCTTCCCTAACCCTTTTAGGGTTCCATTCGACTGTCAATACAGCCTAATTTCGGCTTTTAGCCCATACCATACATAAATAGATATACATACAGGTTTATTAGTAGTGTGTTATAGATCTACACACCTGATTACCGATAAGACAATGCTTTCTATGTTGACGCTATCCTTAGTTGACACTACTGCTATCTGCCTAAGGTGTTGTTCAGAAGCCGGTCCACAACCAAGTGGCCAATCTCAAATGGCAGATACTGCTCTTTTCTTAAACTTAGGGATTTTCTCCTTTGCCTTAAAAATCTCAAAAGTGGAGACTAGCTATTTTCGGCTTTTAGATCTAATTGACCAAGCTTCCTTCAAATCCTGAAATGCCACCCATCATAGAATCATTAAACTGTTAATTTTTCAGCTTTTGCCATTTAAGAACTGAAATAGAATATGAGATCTAACAGAAATCGGCACTTACTTTAGTATAGGGAATTCAGCTAACACTTGGAAAGGAGATTCGACAATGCCAAAGGAAAGTTTTAAATGCCGGAAGAATAGAACTAATTCTCAAATAGGATGAATAAAAGAAAAGACTATAGATCTTTGGCTTTTTAGATACATCGGCACAAGGAGGAAAAAGTGAAGAAGAGTTTCGACTTTTGAAGAAATTGGAGAAAAGAAATTGGAGAGGAGAGGCTAAGGAATTTTGACAATGGGAGAAGAAATTAGGGTTTTCAATGTCGTAATCAAGGAGCTATCCCTCCTATTTATAGATATTTCGACACCTCATGTATAAACCAAAAACACCCCTAATTAATTAAAATTAAAAATGAGAAGGAAAATTGCACCCTCTTTGCCATGCAAGAGCTAAATTTTACACTCCTCTAGGTGGTGGATTTTCGCCAACACTTCCTTGAAGATAAGCTCTTAACTTTTCTCCTTTTATCTATGATATTATCACTTATAAAATCCACATAATTTCTCCTATTTTTGAGCCTTGTAGTCGTCCACCTCTACTAACCCTAATGCCAAAATTTAACTCACTTAAATTAAAAGATTTGGGCCTCATTAAACTTAATATTTGGGCCCCTAATTCCTTGTGTGTGTGGCGTCACCCTACCTTCATTTAAAGTGCCAAAATTGGCCAAAAAACATGGGCTCCTTACGACCCAATACTTGTTCTTTTTTAATTGTTAATGATGCCACCTTAAAATAATTTAATCTAGGCCTTTGCCTAATTCTAAGCCTAAATTTAAACCCCTTTCACCTAAGTTAACAAATTAAACATATCCCCACACTAAATGCATAGGCCCATAAATTTAGGATGTTACAGTTCTACCCCCTTAAAAAAATTTCGTCCTCGAAATTTCCAATTAACTAGCAATCAAACTACCTAAGACTCACTACTATGCTTTACAAGACTCTTATTCTAAAGCCAAAATAAATAGTTAGTATACTATGGTAGGTGCACGCACCGATATTCACATCTAGAGCGTCCTCGTCCTCTTGTACTCTTTCTACCGCTTCACGTTTATTTGATTAGAAATTTTATGAATTAGTAGTTTTCTTCCGATTAACCACGAATGTCTTATGAATAATAGTTTTAAGAGTAGTTCTTTCGAATCCGCATTCACAATTCAGTCTCAAGTTTGTATCCTGTAAGAAACACATACATTCATCACCTAAGGGTGTTTTCGTTCTTTCACTACCAAGGGTATTTTCGTAATTTTATCCTACATGGGTATTTTCGTAATTTTCCAAAATAAGGTTCCTTGGTGATTTTGTGAAATAAGGGTATTTTGGTAATTTTGCAACTGGGGTATTTCGATAATTTTGAAATCTGGGGTATTTGTAAATTTTGAAATTCGGGGAGGGGTATTTGGCAATTTTACACATCGTGGGTAGTTTGGTAATTTTACAAATCGGGTTATTTTGATGATGATGTTTTTTATAAAAAACAGGGTACTTTTGAAAATCTAGTTTCACAACTGAGTTCCTCTTGTAAACATGAGTATTTTGGGTAAATTTTCAAAACATAGGTGTTGGTTGGAAATTTTCATAATTCAAGTGTATTTCTTTGAAAGTTTACCAAAACTTAGGGTTCTTGGTTGTGAAGTAGGATGGCTGTCCCTTTTGGGTTTTAATTATAGGTTTGGCCCATCAACAAGACCTCATGGCTAAGGTGAGCAAATACTACGCACTGTAAGATTCCAAAGAAAAGGGGTGAGTCACTAGGATCGCTTAAATACCAAGCTCTTCTCGGATCTAATCCCAGACATGCGTATGCCTGTTGCCACACCCTAGCCTTGCGACTCGTTCATGGGTTTTGTTTAGTGAGGTTAAGTCTTATGAAATTTAAGGAGCTGTTTCAGCTAAGCCTAGAGTCCATCAAGTTCTAAATCTAATTAGTCTACGTCCCATAAAGCCCATCAAGCCCACATAAATATATAACACACAGAGAGTTCAGAATAATTACCTACGTGGATCGGGTGCCGGTAGACTCGAAAGCCATATCCTCAAACCAGACATTTTTCTAAATTTTTTTTTCAAAACACCTTTAAGCCCATTTCACAGCTCGAGTTTTGAACTGGGATCTGATACTAAAATGTAACACCCCAAACCCGACCCATGTATTTCGACCAGATCTGGCGTGTTATGGAACACATAACATTTTATCGGATTTTGAAAACACAAGTTAATTATTTAAAATTTGAATAAAGAAGTGACTTTTTGGAAATAAACCTCTTTGTATTATTATTACGTATAAATAAAACTTGTAATGATTTACGTAAGTTGCATAACATTGAAAACTACTTAGTTGAATAAAACTAGGGCCTTATTACATAGATATTCCCAAATAAAATAAAATAAAATTTAAAGAAATTCAAAAAATAATTTGTAGAAATAAAACTTGATGGCCCCTCGAGTCCATCTCGGCCCATGTCCACGATCTACCGCTTATCCGAAGAGTAGAGAAAGGAAAGCGTGAGTCACCAAGACTCAGGTGCATAAATCTCAAAACACACAATGACTGATCCCATTAAACACATTATGGGCCCCGCCCATACATAAGGCAACAATTATAATCACATGGTAAACAATAAATAATGAATAACCCACCCATCTTAGGTTTCCATCCTCTACACACCAACCTGCACCAACCATCACACCGTGGGATTTCTACAATCAACCCTCCATCCGCTACACACCATAACGACAAATTAACCGCCTATTCTCATTATTCAGAATCATTAAACATGGCATAGCCACCGATCACAATGTGACCTATCATTTATATTTGTGGGTTTCTACCACCGATCATCGCAAGTGACCTATCATGCACTTCCCTTCATCATATCAATATCCCACCCCATGCATACACATAAAGAAACATCATGCAAACTTATATATTTTTCGATACACATAGGGAGTTCTATGTTTACGCACTGCATCCTTCCCTAACCCTTTTAGTGTTCCATTCGATTGTCTATACAACCTAATTTGACTTTTAGCCCATACCATACATAAATAGATATACATACGGGTTTATTAGTAGTGTGTTAGAGATCTACACACCGATTACCGATAAGACGATGCTTTCTATGTTGACGCTATCCTTAGTCAACACTCGCTATCTGCCTAAGGTGTTGTTCGTGGTTTACCCACAACCAAGTGGCCAATCTCGAATGGTAGATACTTGCTCTTTTCTTAAACTTAGGATTTTCTCCTTTCCTTAAAAATCTTGAAAGTGGAGACTAGCTATTTCGGCTTTTAGATCTAATTGACCAAGCTTTCTTCAAATCTGAATTGCCACCAACATAGAATCATTAAACTATTAATTTTTGGTTTTGCCTTTTAAGAACCGAAATAGAATATGCGATCTAATAGAAATCCAAGACTTACCTTAGTATAGGGAATTTGGCTAACACTTGGAAAGGAGATTCGATAATGCCAAAGGAAAGTTTTAAATGCCAGAAGAATAGAACTAGTTCTCAAATAGGATGAATAAAAGAAAAGACTATAGATGCTTCGGCTTTTTAGAGAAATCGGCACAAGGAGGAAAAAGTGGAGAAGAGTTTCAGCTTTTGAAGAAATTGGAGAGGGAGAGGCTAAGGAATTTTGGCACAATGGGAGAGGATTTAGGGATTTCAGTGTCAGAAACAAGGAGCTAGCCCCTCCTATTTATAGATATTTCGGCACCTACTGCTAAAAATCGAAAACACCCATAAAATTCAAGCTAAAAGAGAGGGGAAATTCGACACCCTCTATGCCATGCAGTAGCCAAATTTTGCACTCCTCTAGGTGGTGGATTTTCGGCCAACACTTCCCTTGAAGATAAGCTCCTAACTTTTCTCCTTTTTATCTATGATATTATCACTTATAAAATCCACATAATTTCTCCTATTTTTGAGCCTTGTAGCCGTCCACCTCTACTAACCCTAATGCCAAAATTTAACTCACTTAAATTAAAAGATTTGGGCCTCATTAAACTTAATATTTGGGCCCCTAATTCCTTGTGTGTGTGGCGTCACCCTATCTTCATTTAAAGTGCAGAAATTGGCCTAAAAACATGGGCTCCTTGCGACCCAATACTTGTTATTTTTTAATTGTTAATGATGCCACCTTAAAATAATTTAATCTAGGCCTTTGCCTAATTCTAAGCCCAAATTTAAACCCCTTTCACATAAGTTAACAAATTAAACATATCCCCACACTAAATGCATAGTCCCATAAATTTAGGATGTTACATCCTCACATCGTGATCTCTTTCTATTGTAATGTTATAGTGGGCAAGCCGAATCTCTCATCTTTACCAACTCATCCGTAGCCATAAGTTGAATCGGTGAGAATCGAGTTCATCATCGATTAAGGTAAGGAGTCTACTCTTAGTCTATTCAATATCGCTACTTCGTTATTTTGCTAAACGGATCGATAGATTTGACTAATCGATTATTATAGGGACTAAATCACTCGATCTTCTCTACTCGTTGATCTTTCGAAAGTAGTGGTTAGTCAAAACCTTCTCCTTAGATAACTACTTTCTTTCATCGTAGTATTATTCTAATCGAGACTCTTTCAATGGAGGCAAGTGGCAGAGTTATTAAAGAAAAATCGATAGGAGAGCAAAAAGGGAGTGGACTTGCAATCTCTACTCCCAAGTTCAAACGTAGGGCGGTATCGGTAGTTCGGGATTTTTCACTAGGTTGTAGACCATCTTCTGGTGAGAGTAGGCAAATCGTGGTCGTTCACGATACTAAGGGTAAGTATTTCTTTAGATCGTCTGTTTTGGATTTGGATTAAGACATTCTCTTTTGTTAGTTAATCGAGTGTGATGGTGACATAGGTGCCGACGATCAAGAAGTTTTAGTTCTTACTGTAATCAGGTGTGTAATCTCACACCGAAATCCCGTAGATTCGTGATTTGTTGGAAAATAGATCGTTGTTGCTTACAAATCTAATAACTGCAATATGGCATGAATCGAGTAATTTGCTTAAACAGCATTATTTCTAAAGATCTGTCAAAATCGATATTAATTTGCTAAATTACAAAAAAAATGCCCTTATGGGCCGAATTACTAAAATGCTTTAATGGGTCGTTTTATGAAATTGCCCCTATGGGCCGATTTACCAAAATGCCCTAACGGGCCGATTTGCTGGAATGCCCTTATGGGCTAAATTACGAAAGTGCTTTAATAGGCCGATTCACCGAAATTCTTCACTAGATTAATGGTTGTTATATATATGTAGATATATTTCTGTTATGTTGCATCTGTACATATTGCATGGGATGGGAAAATTTATATGGAGAGTAGTGTAGCCTGGTGGCATTGCCACAATTCATTTATAATAATTATGATTTCAGTGGCTTGACCACGAAAATATTATACAAATAGCAACTCGACTGCAAATTGGTATGAGCGGCAGGGCGGTTTGACTTGATCCCCACAGGTGTGATTGGCTGGTTTGGGGTGTGATGGTTGGATGGGTTGGGTTACATTCATTTCATTTATTTATTACTATGTAAATGGGCATGTTGTTATACGAGTTCAGGCCCAGTGGATGATCGTAAGGGGATTATACATTGAGTTCTTGTAACTCACCCCTTTCTTTTTTTTAAAACCCTTGCAGGTAATGCTCAGTGACGAGGACTTGGGGCCATTGACTTGGTGGAGGCCATACTTTTGGAATGATATTTTTGAACTTTAGTAAAAAATTTTTCCGCTTTATTTCGTTATTTTTACTATTTTGGGTTTAAAGTTGTAATAAGGCCTCTAGGATTTTTATTTTGTTTTATGTTTGACGTACTTATTACCTTCCATGAATTGTTTTAAACGGGGATTTTTTTTTTTTGAAATCATAAACAATGGTTTTTCTTAAAATTTATCAACAAACGAATTTCATAACAAATATGTACAAATAATATAACTTGGATTTTCCTTTCAATTATCAACAATATTTTTCAAAAGTCACAGTTTTAAAGTGCACTAGTTCAAATTTTGATTTACCAATCAACCTCTTGGAATTTGTAGTATTTTATCAAATATCTATAAACCAAACTTCTTTTTCTTGATGATAACTAAATAACGTCAATTACTAGTAAAAATCACAAGTACTTTCTTCATGTGACATACCAAATCCGATCATACTGCATGGGCAAGGTTTGGGGTGTTACATTTTATGGTATCAAAGCCCGATTGTAAAACTCAGCTTTGTTTTGGGTTCAAAAAGGTTTTCTAAAACTGCTTGAAATTTGATTTATACATGTTTTAGAGGAAGTATGGCACCACAGGTATCCGGCACCAAGTCAGTAAGTTTTGTTTTCATTTTATGATTATTGTGGTATGACTGTGGTAAGAAAACTCCACAAAATAGAAATACTCTAGAACTTTTGGCTTTAGGAATAGAAACTATAGATGTAATATCCTGAAATTGGGCCTAGTAGGATTGGGCCCATTGGGCCTTGGGCGTAGGAGTGTTTAAAATTTTGAGAACAAAAGAATGGCATGAATTCAAGTTGGACTTATTAAGAAAGTAATTTTGGAAAGTTACGAGGTTTCTATGAAGTCTCAGGTTTAATTGGGCCTTAGGAAAAATTTGGTATTTTAGCACTTTAAGGAGAGATGGTAAGTAGCTTCAAGGCTTATAGAAATAAATGAGTAAATTGTTAGAATAAATGAGCAATTAGTAAAGAGGTTATGGCATCAAGTGAAGGAATTTAAGGGAAGAGGTTCAAATCCCATTGTATGCAAATTTTGACTATTATTTTTGCATGCTCTCCTTAAGTGTCAGCCAAGAGGTATATATGGCAAGGTGGACTTCTTTATTTTTGGTAAGGTGGCTAAGGAAATAAGGAAAGGTTGAGGTTGGGAAAGGAATCAAAAGAAAAAGGCAAGTATGGGGGACATGTTGGCACAAAAAGGGGAGAATGTTATGGAAAGTGTGGTTGGCCAAATGTCTGACCAATATTGTAATGCATGTGGACGGTTTTGGGGGTAGATGGGTAGCTGAAATTTTTACTTTGGCATTTGGTAAGGTCTTGGTATTGTTTTGGCCAAAAATCCTATTTGCAACTTTTGTGTCATCTTCTTCCAATTTGCTATTCACTTTGCCGAAACCTTCTAGCACAATTGTGCATCTTTCTTCTCTTTTGTTTATTCAAATATTCATCTTTTATTCATCTTCTTTTGATAGCCGAATTTCTATCATCTTCTATCTTCCCCATTTTTGTGTGTTTGACATCTCTCCTTGGTTGAATCGGGTAAGGGCTTCATCTCTACTCCTTTCATTTTCTTCTCTTTCTAGCCGAATATGTATGTTCATCACTATACGTCTATTCCACTTTGTTTCTTATTGAAATATCACTCTTTCCATCACTCTCATATTTGATCAACTCTTTTTCATAGAGTTCTAGTGGGTGGCCTAATACCAAATCCTTGTCGATTCATTAGCCAATTGGTGGGAATTGGGATTATCATCGATTAAGGTAAGGAGTCTTTTCATAGTCCATTCAATATCGCTATTCGGTTATGGTGTTAGTCGGATTGAAAGTTTGGCTAATCGATTATGTTGTTAGGCATAAAATCACTCGATACTCTCTACTTGTGGATTTTTCGAAAATAGTGGTAAATTCGAAAACCTATCTCTCGTAATAAGAGACTCAGATTGTTGGTAAGTGATATAGATTGTTAATAAATCACAATATTTGGATGAAGTTGTAAATTGGGTTTTGGACTAATTGTTGACCGATTGTATCCTTAGGTACCGCGGAGAATATCGTGTTATGGATTCTGAATAAGGTGTGTAATCCTGTACCTTCCGAAAACATGTTTGAAATGGTGTGTAATCTCACATCTCTATGAAAGTTTGTATGATATGTTTTCTGATTCGGTCGAAATACTGAAGAAAATCGAAAACCGACATCCGTGATCACTCGAGAGTGCGTATATTCGTAGTAGTAACCATATTTTGTAATAAAACAGTCTTGGTTAGAAATAGTAACATGTTTTTGAAAAATCACGAAAAATAGGAGAAAGGGAATTATAAAGTGAATAAGATATTGAATTAAAAATTACTGAGTCTATTTTGAAATGGAAGAAACGGAGAAGGAAAAGGAATTTTATATTCTGAGATATTTTAATTTTAGTGAGACTGGTTCTGATTGACTTCGTGGTTCCCTGTTCTGTCTTGGAAAAATCAGCTAAAATTGTCCAAAGTGAATTATGAGGAATAATTTATATTTATAGATTCCTTAGTGAGTCTATTTTTAATAGAAACAAGTGGAAGCAGTATATGAAAACCGTACAGTGAGATATTTGAAATTAAGGAAAGAGAAGTCAGAATGATTAGACAGTGAAACAAGGGAAACTTTAAGGAATAAACTGTACTAAATGGCTAAGCCAAAAATTCTGGAAATTGTGGTAAGAAGATATATGAGTCTAGTTTCAAGGAAAATTTATGGATCTAAATTTCGAGTTTCCTAACTTGAGTTATAGTCAATTTAGTTAATGTGACATAGATGGACAGTTTTAATTTTTATGCCCCAAATTAGTAGTTAAGTCCGGGGTTACGAAATTACGAAAATACCCACGATGGGTAAAAATTACCGATTTATCGAAATGCCCCTATGGGCCAAATTATCGAAATGCCCCTATGGGCCGATTTACCGAATGCCCCTATGGGCTGGTTTACCGAAATGCCCCTAATGGGTCGAAATATAGAAATGCCGTAATGGGCCGATTTGATAGATTGCCCTAATGGGCCGATTTTGCAAAGTGTTATAATGGGCTGAATTTGTGAAATGAACCTCTGAATTAATGATTGTTGTTTGTATCTGTAAATATCATGAGTTACTATGTATGTTGCGTATTTACATATTGCATGGGATGGGAAACTTGAATGAAGAGAAGAGTAGACCCGTGGCATTGCCACAGATTCTGATAATGGCTATGTGCCAATTTAAATATGGCTTTGTGCCATCGTGATTAAGGTTGTGTGCCGATTATATTACCATATATGATTCTGGTGGCTCAGCCAAAAATATTATAAATGGCAGCTTGACTGCAAATTGGAGAGATTGGCGGGGAGGGTTGACTTGATCCCCACAGGAGAGATTGGTTGGTACGGGTGGAGAGACTGGCAGGGTGGGTTGACTTGATCCACACAGGAGAGATTGGTTGGTACGGGTGGAGAGATTGGCTGGATGGGTTAGGTTGCATTACATTATCTGCATTATCATGTTTATAGGCCTAAGGCCCAGTTTATTTTATAAATGGGCTTCGGCCCAAGATTATGCTAAATGGGCTTCGGCTCAAGTTATTGCTAAATGGGTTCAAGCCCAGTGGACAACGGTAAGGGGATTATACACTGAGTTTTTGTAACTCACCCCCTTTTTTCTTAATCCTTGTAGGTAATGTACCATGATGTGGACTTGGGCCCATGGATGACACGGTGGAGGCCATACTTCGAAAATAAATGTTTCGAACTTTAGTAAATTAATTTTCTGCTCTATTTCGTTACTTTTATTATTTTGGGTTTTTAAAGTTGTAATAAGGCCTCTGGGATATTTTTATTTTGCTTTTGTTTTGTCGTGCTTATTATTCTGCTTGAGATACTTTAAGTGGGGATTTTCTAAAAATTCTAAATAAAGGTTTTTTTCTAAAATGATTAACAAATGGATTTTATACAAACTTTTGCAAATAATTTACCCCTGATTTTATTTCGAATTATCAACGATATTTTCAAAAGTCACGGTTTTAAAACTCACTATTTCAATTATCGATTTATCAATCAACCTTCGAAATTAGTAGTATTTTTATCAAATATTTCTAATCAAACTTGTTTTCGTCAATTACACCTATTTTACTATGAATCACAAGATCCTTTATACGTTTTCTTCATTGTGACACACCATATTCGGGCCTAACTTTTGGGCCGGATTTGGGGTGTTACAATAGAGATTGAGACTCTAGGATGCGATTTGTGAAAACAACTTCTACACCTATACTCCATAAAACATTGTTTAATAAACATGCTCATTTATGAACATAGCAGAAAGGAACAAGCCAATAATGAATACGGGTTTGTAAATCAGTTATACCATTTTACGTAGCTCAGCATGTTACCAGAAAACATACATACACCATTAACATACCAAATAGTCTTAATTGGTTACATCCCTAAAAAAATTATAGATACTAAAAGGACATTAATCTCAAATAAATGACCCAAACACACCCCGAATGAACATGCTTAGGATAGGTCCATACGTCCGGGTGGCCCACACGCCCTTACCTAATGGTCCATATAGCCCACATGTCTGGACACATGCTCGTGTGGCCCACACGACCTACCACACGATCGTGTGACATCGACAATTTTGATTTTGCATAGTTTTGCGAGTTTCCAAGATAGAGTCGCACAACTAATCTATTATGGGATGTCGGCAGAACAACAACACTCTAAGTTCTGCATAGACAACATCCACAATTTAGCTAATTAGCAGAAACTCTACAACCGAAACTACCATTTGGCATTTACTCAAACTGAGTATTTGGCCTAAGAGACAGAAAGCATTCAACCATTACCAACCAACCTCATTCAATCCTTAAATTTGAGCACTTGAACACTTACCTAGAAAAGAAACGGTTCCCCGAAACTCTCAACTCCCTAGAAGGTTACCTGTCATAAAGTCCTCTTCTAAACAAAACCAAACAACAAGTACATCACAAACCTCGTCGACATCAATTGAATCAAAGAAACATCTCAACAAGTCTCAAAATCAACTTATTAAAAAAAACACATACGAATATACTTACATAAGCTATGAAACTTTACCAAATTTCTAAAGCTCGCACACCACTAGTAAGCAAAAAGATGCTAGCATGGCACTAAGAAAGCCTGGCACCTAGAAGACAGCAAGGGAGAAATCAAAGAAGGTGTTAACCACGTTGCAACAAAACTAACGAGAAGAAGAAAAGAAATGGAAAGATATGCAAAAGAACACAAAGTAAATTCAACAAAAGGAATTGAGAAAAAGAAGCAGAGAAATGAAAACAAAAGGGAAAAGAAAGAAAGAAAAGAAAAGAAAAGAAATAGAACGTGGAGAAAAAGTGAGGAATGGATGACAGAAGTGGGGAGAAAATTTAGGAGAATATTTCTCAAGTTTTTTTAAAAGAAAACATAATATCCCAACAACCCAGATTAACTAGTAACCTATAAAATTAACCAAAGTTTGAATTTAACCCAATTTCTAACAACATGGGTAGCAAAAACAAGGAGAAGCAAAAAGAATTCCACTTTTGCACACAACAGGATTTAAACTTGGGACCTATGGGTAAGCTAAGCCTAACCATTGAACCAACATGCTTATTCTTGTCAACCAATTTACAAAATCAAAGATAACCTTTACGAACCAAACTAGATATGGAAACAAATTTAATAAAGAAATTCCTAAGGAAGTGGAATCGAACACAGGTCCTCAAGCACACATCTAGACATTTAACAATTGAACTAGATCAAAGCACATGACATTATTTAGCAATTCAAAACCAATAAATTTTTGGTGTTACATGCAAACTCCCCATAATGCTTCAATCGAAGATCTTCAAAATCATATTGTGTTACTTAATCAAAGTTTCAATAAGGCCTTCAAGAAATAAGTAAGGAGATTTAAAAAGTTTGAAGCTAATTTTAATGTTCCTAAGAACAAGTCAAAGGGAATTATCATTAAAAAGGAAATAGAAAAAGACAAGAAGAAGGGTGTGCAGTGTTATGAGTGTCAAGGATATAGTCATATCCAATTTGAGTGTGCTAATATTCAAAAGAAGAAAAAGAATTGACTCTATGTTAGTTGCAGTGATGAGGATTCATCCATTGGATCTGATTTAGAAAAGGATCATAAAAATTTCATTACTTTTGCTGCCAGTACTATTGACAGTGAAGATTCGATAGAGATTCAAATGTTGGGATAGATAAAGATTGTCTAAAGATTTATAAAGTGATGCTACGGAAATGGCATCTGTTTTGTGAAATCAACACTCAATTGTCATAGGAAAATAATATATTAGGTAAATATGTAGCTGCTAAAAAGGCTTTTGTTGCAGAGGAGTTAAGACAATCTTGTAAAGGTTAGAATAGAACTTGTAGATTCTAATCTTATGCTTCAATAGTAGTAGCAGTAAACTTGATGAAATTCTTGCTGTTGGGAAAAGAGATCCAAGTACAGGAGGCTTGGGCTTTGTTAATAAAGGAAAAGTTGTTATAACAAGCTTTGTAGTTTTTGTAAAAGCTTCCAATTCACAGGAAGTTGGTGGAAGTTCTAACCCTATGATACTCAATTCATACAAGAAGATTTCTCATTCCCATAAGGTTAGTTTCCACTATTGTGGCGCCCTTGGTCATATAAGACCACGTTTCTTCCAAATGATGCATTCTAACACCCAAAACCCGGCCCGTACAGTATGACCGGATCTGGCATGTCACATGAAGAAAACGTATAAAGACCTTGTGATTTTCACTAAAGTTGACATTATTTAGTTATAGTAAGAAAACAAGTTTGGTGTATAAATATTCGTTAGAAAAACTACTAATTTCGAGAGGTTGATTGATAAATCAAAAATCGAACTACTAAACTTTTAAACCGTGATTTTTCAAAATAATGTTGATAATTCGAAGGAAAACCTAAGTTAAATCATTCATACATATTTGTTACGAAATCCATTTGTTGATAAATTTTATGAAAAACCGTTGTTTATGATTTCAAAAATCCCCATTTAAACCAATCCATGAAAGATAATAAATAGTCAAACACAAAGACCAAAATAAAATCCCAAAGGCCTTATTACAACTTTAAACCCAAAATAGTAAAAGTAAGAAAATAAAGCAGAAAAGAAATTTACTAAAGTTCGAAAATATCATTCCAAAAGTATGGCCTCCACCGAGTCATCCATGGCCCCAAGTCCTCGTCACTGAGCATTACCTGCAAGAAATAAAAAGAAGGGGTGAGTTCCTAGAACTCAGTGTATAATCCCTCATTACCGTCATCCACTGGGCTTGAACTCACATAGGAAACGTCTTGGGCCTAAGCCGATTTACAAAGTGATAATTAAATGGAATGAATGCAACCCAACCCATCCATCCATCACAACCCCGACCAGCCAATCACACCTGTGGGGATCAAGTCAACCCATCCCGTCGCTCACACCAAATTTGCAGTCAAGCTGCTATAATATATTACTTTTGTGGTCAAGCCACTAAAATCATAATTTAAGCACAATAATAATCAAATTGTGGCTATGCCACCAGGCTACACTACTCTCCATACAATTTTTCCCATCCCATGCAAAATGTAAAAATGCAACATACATAATGAAATATCCACATATATATAACCACCATTAATCTAGTGAATTATTTCGGTGAATCGACCCATTAAAGTAATTTAATAATTTGTCCTACTAAGGCATTCTAGCAAATTAGCCCATAGAGGCATTTTGGTCAATCGACCCATAGGGGAATTTTCGTAAATCAACCCATAAGGGCATTTTGGTAAATTGGCCCATAGGGGTATTTTCGTAATTTAAAAATTTAATACTGATTTTGACAGATCTTCAGAAATAGCGTTGATTAAGCAAGTTACTCGATTCATGCCATATTACGGTTATTAGATTTGTAAGCAACAACGATCTATTTTTCTACATAATAGTGAATCACGAATCTACAGGATTTTGGTGTGAGATTACACACCTGATTACGGTAAGGAGTACACCTTCTTGATCGTTGGAACTTATGACACCATAACACTCGATTAACTAAAAAAAGAGATTTTTCTTAATCCAAATCTAAATCAATGATCTAACAATGCTTACCCTCAGTATCGCGAACAACTACGATTTGCCTACTCTCACCAGAAGATGGTCCACAACCCAGTGGGAAATCCCAAATTGTCGATACTGCCCTACATTTGAACTTGGGAGTAGAGATTGCAAGTCCACTCCCTTTTTGCCCTCCTATCAATTTGCCTTTAGTATCGCTACCTCTTGCCTCCATTGGAAAAATCTCGGTTAGAAAATACTACGATGAGAGAAAATAGTGTCTGAGGAGAGGGTTTCAACTTACCACTACTTCTGAAGGATCAACAAGTAGGTAAGAACGAGTGATTAGTCCCTAGAATAACGATTAAACATAACCATCATCCGCTTTAGCAGAATAACCAAGCAATGAGAGAAATCAAAATGAACCTTGAAGAAATTCCTTACCTTAACAATGATGAATTCAATTCCCACCGATTCGACTTAATACTAAAGATGAGTCGGCAAGATGTTGGTATTTGGCCAACCCACTAAAACACTACAACAAGAAAGTGATCAATATATAATGGAGTAGAAAGGATTAATGTGTCGGTTTAGAAACAAAGTGAAACCACCAAAGGATGATGGACACACATTTGGCTATGGAGAAAAGAAAATGAAAGAAATAGAGTGAAGCCACTTACCTAATTCAACCAAGAAAGAAATGTTCAACACGAAAGAATGAAGAAGAGATATGGCTAAGAGGTTTCAGCTTTTTGGAGAGGAAATAACAAGGGAGATTTGGTCTCCACGTATGTCGTCTAACAAAGGAGGAAAAGAAAGTTATGGCAAAGATGAGAAGGAGAAAAGAAAATGCTCCTTAACAGTCACGATTTTTAGGCAAGGAAAAGAGGTACCTAATAGTAAAAAGAAAGGACTTTCAAATGAAATTAAGAACTCCTCAAGAAGTCAAACAAAATTTGGCAAGCAAAAGGGAAGAGATTGGAAATGCACCAAAATGTTGACAAGAGAAAAACCCTTCATGCACCAAAACTTTCAAAACTAATTTAGCTCATCCCCCCTTACCAAAACCGTATGCCTCTTACACCATAAAGGTAATGGTTGAAAAAATTCTTTCCCAATTACCTTCTAAAAATTTGGCCAACATGTCCCTCTTTTACCACAATTCCTTTACTTCTTTCCTTCTTTTTCCCTTGATCTCCTCCTTACTCTTCTCCTTAGTGTTCTTTCCATCATTAGAAAGTCTTCCTTACCTTCTTTAGAACCATGGTCGACACTTGGGAAAAGAAGCACAAAAATTAATGCAAAAAAAAAAATTACAATAGGTGGGATTAGAACTCCACCCTCAAGCCCCTTCATGTGACACCACACCACTCTGCTACTAGCTCCACTTGTGCTAGAAAAATACACACTTATTCTTTTAAGTCTTGACACCACTTACCTCCTCCCCTTTAAGCGAAAAAACACAAAAATTTTACTAAGGCCCAACTCAACCCCATGCCCTCTTAGGACCCCTAAACATACACAAGTAACACTCTTAACAAGCCTATCGCATGGTGTAATGCAAAACATAAAATCCTAAATTTTAGGATGTTACATGCATGATCTAAGGTGGAGGCATTTAGTACGCACTCCTTATGGCTCATCGACTAGGAAAACGCAGAAAAAGTATAGGTGAAGAAGGAGACTAAATGCCTAATTGTTTCACATCGTTCATTAAATTCCATTACTGACAAAGTTTGGTATTTTGATAGTGGTTGCTCTTGGTACATGAAAGGTAACAATACTTATCTTACTGATTTTGAAGATTCTTCTGTTGGAAAGGTAACTTTTGGTGATGGAAAGAATGTTGGATCTGGTGCCCTGAGTGTAGTATATTCATTTGTAAACTTATAATTTTTTTAGAAAAATTGGTTAATAAAATATTTCATGGATTACATTAATATACTTTGTATAATGTCCTAATATGGTTTTTGCATGGAAAGCATAAAAACAAATATTGGCTCATAGGTTGTCTAATGTTTAAACTAATACTAAGTGGTATTACGTGGTCGAATTATAATACAGCAAGACATCTTATATTAGTATACAAACCTAAATATGTCTTTAGTCTAATAGGAAATGAGTAAACTGATTTGAAGACTAATATGTCTTCAATCAAGTCCAATTAGGAAGATGTCTTGTCTTTGGCATCAGAGCGGATAACTCCTAGAAGATAGAGACATAAATGTGACTGACTAGACTGATAGCACATCAGACTGGACCCAAGAAGAATAGATTCTATATCCATTTATGGATTTATTCACTTGTGGCATTCAAAGTGTAGCATAACTTAATCTTGAGTAGATGACGGACTATATGTGTGTGACTCATATACTGTAACACCCCAAACTCGGCCCATGAGTCCTGACCGGATCTGGTATGTCACGGAGTGAAATAATTTGAAACTTTTTGAGTGTCTGGTGAAAACTTGTTAAAAAGTGGCTAAGGTTTTAAAACGGGGTTTGATAAAACTCAGTCGGGATTATTTTAATAAATATAGTTGGGTTGATAAACCCTTTGAAAACGTTTGATCATGTAACAATTTAAAATCGTCAAAGTTATAGTTGACTTGGTTTATTTTTGTTACCTGATGGTAACATCTTTAAAAACCCGTGGACTTTATTAAGTTTGGAAAAGTTACTTTTAACCGGTTTACGTAACATTTGTAAATTCATTTGTAGTATAGCATAAGTAAAGCAAATTAACTATGTAAACATCCAAATAAAATTTAGCGGCCTTATTACAACCCAAATTAAAAACTTAGAAAAGAAAATAAATAAATTTAAAGATAATAAATTGAATTCAAATCCATCGAATAAGCATGGCCGCCTCGAGTCCGCTCCGGCTCCATCTCCGCGATCTACTCATCTGCAAAATGGTAAGGGAAGGGGTGAGTCACCAAGACTCAGTGTGTAATCCCCCACCCGGTAATGTAACTCATACACAAGTCATTAATAAACATGCACATGCAACCCAACTAACCATCCGTACTCCTTTACAACCTCGTGTGGTCAAAACCACTGGTGGTCAAAACCACTGGTGACTAGTGTCACAAAATAAATGATGGGGCCAACCCATTGTGTGGTCAAAACCACTGATGACCATAGGTCACAAAATATCATAATGTGGTCAAAACCACGGTGGTACCAAACCACCGGACTTAGTCACAATTATCATCGGTGTGGTCAAAACCACGGTGACCAAGTCACATTAAATCGATGGGGCCAACCCATCTTGTGGTCAAAACCACCGTGACAGATCCATAAGATCATCCCCTCCTCTCATCAATCCCACCATCATCATGCATTATGTACAACATATCATTTAACAAAGATATGATGGCAAACTCAATCATATATTATAGACAAAGTAATAGGGTCTTACCCAAACCATGATTATGCCACAAGCTAATCACTAGCAAAAAGATTAAAAAGGCAACAATATAGTCATGTAAATTAATAAAGTGTGTAGTGAGTTTTTACACACCTATTTACTAGCAAATCCCGAATATTCTAGCGAAATCCCGAGACGTTGTTTCCTCCTACAATCGGCCAACACATGAATTATTAGATCTATTAGCCATTCGACTAAACTAGAGATCCCGAAGGATTAATCGCGCTCAAAAACTAAAATATGGCCCTAGGCCGAATCTTACCATCACTTACCAAAATAAATCGAAATCCCGAAAGCCTTTATTGGCCTTGGCCGAATAGTCCCTAGATCCATGGCACATGTTAGTTTCAACTTTAGGCACTAATTCTCAACAAATGGCCCTTGGCCGAATGTGCTTAACCACTACCAACTTACCGAAATCCCGAATTTGTCACTTGTCCTGTTGAGATCCCTACCAAAAACACTTGTTAAAATTGGCTTGCACACTAATACATAATTAAGGCCTATGGCCGAATGTTACTTACTACCTTACCTTAGGAAAACAAATCCCGAAAGATCCCCTCAATCAGCTATGGCCTCCCTACAATCGGTTTAATCATATTAGTAAGAGTCTTAGGCCATTCGGCCATAACCTTGAACCTAAAAGAGGATATCGCCCCTTACCTTGATAATTATTTCGGCCCTTAATCACCACAAGTCAGCACCACTTGGTGTTGTGAGGGGGGTTCGGCTACCTTTAAGGAGGAAAAAAGAACTGAAAATAGTACCTTTCTTTAAGGGATTCGCCAAGTAGATCTCAATAGGAGAAGAAAAGAAAAGAGTGGAAGGGTTCGCTACTAGGAAAGAAAAGAAGAAGGGAATTTTGAAGATTTTTGGGCAAAGGCTAGAGTGATTTGACGTGAAAGAAATTAGGATAAGAAGAAGAGAACTAGCTAAGTGAAATTCGGCACTTCTTTGCTATACAAACCGAATATGGATGGCCTCCCAAAGAGTCCTATATTCGGCCAATACCTCCCCCTCTTTGTGATAATTCCATCCTTTAATTATCAAAAATAAAGCATGGTTTATCTTTCATCTTAATCTCCTAGCCACTCTTCAACAATTTAATTGAAAATAAACCACTAATACATACCCTTCCAGCCGAAATTAATATGCAAAAATTAAACTCATCCTTATCAAGTTAAGTGTCCAAAAATTAGACCATTAGCTCTCATTCTCCTTCACGCCAGCTTTGAAAAAAATAAAAGAGTCCTATTGCTGCCCATGCTACTCGAACATGGGACCTCTTTGCCGCACCTCTCTAACACGCCCCAAGCCACTCTTTCACGTGAATTTTCATGCCTTAAACCTCACCAAATAAATTTTTAAGGCCCTCATTCCTGGCCCCCTTTCCTTTAACGCCAAAAGCCCAAAAAAAAATAAAACACATCCCCCCTTGTAACTCCCAAGAATCGAACCTCTTCCCTTGAAACACCCTTAGACGCCACCTTCTTAGCACCTAAGTGGCGCATGGAAGCCATTTTTCCAAGCTATTTCTTGTGTCAAACTTCTCACAAAATTTCCCTTATCCCCTATCTCACCTAGCTTCCCCCTTCTCAAGTGCTTAAAATAAATTTTAGCCCTAAGTCCAATTAGTCCGGGGTCATGACTAGACCCTTAAATATTTCAGGCAACCAAGCATACGTATCTCTAAGGCACACACATGGGAAAAACAAGTAAATTTCAAACAACCCTAATTTAGGGTGTTACAGTTCTACCCCTTAAAAAGAATTTCGCCTCGAAATTACCCTCGATCAAGAGTTGGGGTATTCACCAGATCACATCCTCGGGTTCCCATGTGGCCTCCTCTGTACCATGGTTTCGCCATAACACCTTTACCAAAGGCACTGACTTCCTACAAAGAACTTTGACATCTCGATCCAAAATTTGCACTGGCTCCTCCTCGAAAGACAAGTTCGGGCTCACCTCAATTCCTACTATCGGCACTACGTGTGGGGGATCCGATCGATAGCGCCTCAACATTGAAACATGGAAGACATCATGGATCTGGCTCAATTC
Source organism: Gossypium rotundifolium (assembly GCA_025506655.1). Taxonomy (NCBI): domain Eukaryota; kingdom Viridiplantae; phylum Streptophyta; class Magnoliopsida; order Malvales; family Malvaceae; genus Gossypium; species Gossypium rotundifolium. The sequence goes on along the minus strand of CP106727.1, from coordinate 37,769,672 downwards.
TGCTGGCAACTCAAGCTGGTAAGCTACCAATCCCACACGTTTCAACACTGTGTACGGTCCGATGAATCTAGGGCTTAGCTTGCCCTTCCGGCCAAACCTCAGCACTACTTTCAAGAAAACCTTATCACCCACTGCATATTCAACCTCTCTGCTTTTAAGATCGGCGTAGGATTCCTGCCTGTCTGATGCCTCCTTAAGACGATCCCGAATTACTCTAACTTTATCCTCCGTCTCTGCTACTAACTCTGGACCCAACATCCGACGTTCTCCTAGTTTCGTCCAACATGTGGGAGTACGGCATTTCTGACAATATAGCGCCTCATACGGTGCCATCCGAATGCTCGCTTGATAACTATTGTTATAAGCGAACTCTGCCAAATGTAGGTACTCCTCCCAACTACCACGAAAATCCAAAACACAGCCCCTCAACATGTCTTCCAACACTTGGATCACCCTCTCAGATTCTCCATCAGACTGCGAATGAAAAGCCATGCTGAAATTCAACTTCGTGCCTAACTCCTGATGTAGAGCCTTTCAAAATCTCGACGTAAACCGAGGATCCCGATCTGAAATAATGGACACAGGTACTCCATGTAATCGCACTATCTCGGCTATATATAGCTTGGCTAACTTTTAGAGCAAATAGTCAACCCTTACTGGTATGAAATGGGCCAACTTAGTCAACTGGTCTACTATCACCCAAACAGCATCTTTCTTACTGGGCGTAAAGGGAAGCCCACTCACGAAATCTATAGTAATCTCCTCCCACTTCCACTGTGGGATCTTTACCGGCTGTAACAGCCCTGATGGCAATTGATGCTCAGCCTTGACTTGCTAACATGTTAGACACTTACCCACTAATTTGGTTACTTCCCGCTTTAGACCCGGCCACCAAAATCGCTCCCTTAAATCCCGATACATCTAACTGCTTCCCGGGTGCATAGCGTACGCACTGCTATGAGCTTCCCTAAGGATTCGCTGCCTCAATTCATCATTCTTAGGCATGCATACTCTTCCCTGAAAGTACAACACTCCATCACTGCACAAACTGAAACCTTCGGCCTCACCATTATGTACTTGCAACCTTCGAGTATTCAAAGCTTCATCAGTCATCTGCCTTTCCTTAACCTCATTAATCCAAGATGGCTTCACTTGCAATTCTACCAAAAGGCTCCCATTCTCATAAAGACTTAGATGGACGAACATAGCTCGCAAATCCGCTACCACCTTTCGGCTCAATGCATCAGCTACCACATTAGCCTTTCCCGGATGGTATTCGATTGAGCAGTCGTAGTCCTTCAATAACTCAATCCACCTCTGCGCCTCGATTTAAATCTTTACGAGTGGGAGGTACTTCAGACTCTTGTGATCTTTGTACACCATCGACTTCTCCCCATACAGGTAGTGCCTCCAAATCTTCAAGGCAAATACCACAACAGCCAATTCCAAGTCATGTGTTGGGTAGTTAGCTTCGTGAGGCCTTAATTGCCGTGACACATAAGTGACCACCTTCCCTTCTTGCATCAATACACAACCTAAACTAGTATGTGATGCATCGTAATATACACTTGGTCAATCTTAGAGAACACCGATGCCCCTTTGAGTTGATCGAACAGATCGTCTATCCTGGGCAAAGGATACCGGTTCTTTATTGTCAACTTGTTAAGCTGCTGATAGTCTATACACATCCTCATTGACCCATCCTTCTTCTTAACAAACAGCACTGGAGCTCCCCAAGGCAATACACTTGGTCAGATGAACCCTCTATCCAACAATACCTGAATCTGTGCCTTCAACTCTACCAATTCTTTCGGCGCCATCCGATACGGAGCTATAGATACGGGTGCGGTTCCGAGTAACAGATCTATACCAAATTCAACCTCGCGGTCCGGAGGTAGACCCGGAAGCTCCTCTGGAAACACATCCACATAGTCCCTTATAGTCCGGACATCTCCCACAGCAACATCCTTAGCTTTCAAGGCACAGACATGTACCACATAAGCTTCACAACCCTTCCTAACCATCCTTTTTACCTTTAATGTCGAAACCATATTAGACAGGTAATCTCTCCTTTTACCTATCATTACCACCTCATCATCTTTCACGGTCTTTTTTACCATGCGCTTAGCTGCACAATCCAGGCTAGCCTGGTACTTTACTAGCCAATCCATCCTCGTCCATCCCAAGGATTAGGTCAAACTCCCGAAACGATAGTTCCATCAAGTCTGCCAAGAACACGACCCCTTAGAGTTCTAGGGGTACGTCCCTATAGAGTTTACTTACTTCTACAGAGTGACCTAGGGGGCTTAATACAGTCATCTTCCTAGAAGTAAGCTCAGAGTCTAGATGCAGAGTTTCCACTACGCTGCTAGCAATGTATGAGTGGGTTGAGCCAATGTCAATTAAAGTATTATAGGGCACACCAAAGATCAAAACATACCAAGAATGACGTCCGGTAAGGCCGCCTCCTCTTGACGCCGTGGCATAGACCAAACCAGGTTGCCTAGCCTCGCATACCACCAGTACCTCCCCTCGGTGCCCCGACCTCTGCCGGCACCATTACCTCCTCTTCCCGCACCACGACCCTTTGAGATGTTGGTTATCCCTTCTATTCGGTGCACGATCCTGACCCTCAGATCTCAGTCTAGCTACTTTCTTTGGACAATCCTTAACTCGATGCTCCAAGGACCCACACTCGAAGCATCCCCGATTACCATTCCAACATTCCCTCGTGTGAGACTTGCCACACCGAGCACACCGTGGCTGCCATTGAGAATTAGCAGCAGCAGGCCTAGCAGCTTGATCCGACCCACCAAACCTTGTCCTCTTCTGCTAATTACCAGAGAACCTTGAAGGTCCGAAGCTCCTCTTATTCCAATTTTGATCTTGGTTCCGTCTAACCGACTGTCTTACCCCTTCAGCAACCTTCAATTTCTCCACTAAGACTATGAACTCCCGTTCCTGTTGTGGAGCTATCATCGTTCTCAACTCATCTCTAAGCCCATCCTCAAATCTAACACAGCGTTCATGCTCGGTACCCACAATACCACGAGCATACCTACTCAACCGGAGAAATTCAGCCTCATACTCTGCCATCGTCTTATTGCCTTGAACCAGATTCAAGAAAGCCTTCCGCTGTGCATCCACGTAGCTAGTTTCGATATACTTCTTTTGATAGGCATCTCTGAAGAATTCCCAGGTGAGATTTTCTGCCACCGTTCCATCCCTTACAGTGAGCCACCACTGATATGACTCATCTCAAAGCAGAGAGATAATACCTTCAATTTCTCCTCACCGTAAAATCTAGGTCATCCATGATCCTTTCATTGCTTCCAACCAAGATCTACAAGACTGGTGCCACTCAAAACTCCTCTAAATAATTACGCTCATAGCCCGAGTCGTTCAACCACGATTTACGGGCTCCTCGCACCGCTTTGCCTCAAGAACTCGTTCCAACACTGTAGCACCGCTTAGGATACTACGTCGTTACCACCGATCGATCTTGAAATTCAGCCACCACGCGTGAGATCCAAAGATCTCATTTCCGCACCCATGTCCGACCTGCTGGCTCGACAAGTCATCCTACCCTTCCACGGCCGCAGGCGGGCGTCCACGACCTCTTGTACTCATTTCTAACGATTATGTTTATCTGCTTAAGAATTTTATGCATTAGTACTTGTTTCATTTGAATTATCCGAAGGAATTTTATGATAAGAGTTTTAGGAGTGGTTCTTTCGTAATCATACATGCACAAAGTTTTCCATTCATTCATTCAAAGAGACGTTATAGTTTTCATTGTGATTATTTTTCCACTACCCAAGGGTATTTTCGTAATTTATCCTATAGGGATATTTTTGTAATTTTCAAAAATAAAAAGTTCTCAGATGATTTTGTCGAAAATTATTTTGAAACTCTTAAATTCTCGAGGTATTTTGAAAATTTTACAATCTGGGGGTATTTCGATAATTTTGGACCTCAGGGGTATTTCGATAATTTTCTACAAATCAGGGATAGTTCAAAAGTTGTAAAACTTTGATGGTTTCTTTTTTAGAATTGCCTTTTCCAAAATAGTGATGTTGCAAAATTTTGAAAATCAGGGTTATCCTGGTAATTTTGTTGATTAGGGGCAATTTTATAATTTTACCTCTAGAGGTATTTTAGTAATTTTCATAGTTAGAGCATTTTCATAAAAGATTTCCAAAATTTAGTTCTAAGTGATTTCACAAAAGAAGGATATTTTGAAAATTTTCTATCTAGAGCGTATTTTGGTAATTTGTAAGCCAGGGGTATTTTGGTCATTTTCAAACTGAGGGGTATTTTGGTCTTTTTTTTTAAAAAACAAGATTTTAATTACTTCAAAATAAAGCAGCTAGTCCCTTTCGGTTTTAGTTATTAAGTTTAGCTTTGTGAGTGTGTCGTCTCATTAAGATGAACTGCTACTACGCACTGTAGGATTTGAGTGAGTAGGAGGTGAGTCACTAGATCGCTTAAATACCGTGCTCCCACCAAATCCAATCCTAGACATGCGATAACGATTGCCACATCCCTTGCTCATTGACAACTCACGAGGTTGTTTAGGAATTATTAAATCTTATGCATTGTTTGTTGGGGTTCGCTAACCCTAGGGTTCAACAATTTCTATTCTAATAGTCTCGTTCCCCATTTACCCTTCTACCCTCACCAAATATTCACAAAGAAAATAGACAGAATTACTTACCTGGGCGGATTGGTGCCGGAGACTCGGTGCCATGCTGCTCAAACCATAAACAATTTCCCAAAGCATTCTAATAAGGCCTACTTTGAATCGGGCTCTGATACCAAAAAGGTAACATCCCAAACCCGGCCCATGAGTCCTGACCGGATCTGGTATGTCACGGAGTGAAATAATTTGAAACTTTTTGAGTGTCTGGGGAAAACTTGTTAAAATGTGGCTAAGGTTTTAAAATGGGGTTTGATAAAACTCAGTCGGGATTATTTTAATAAATATAGTTGGGTTGATAAACCCTTTGAAAACGTTTGATCATGTAACAATTTAAAATTGTCAAAGTTATAGTTGACTTGGTTTATTTTTGTTACCCGATGGTAACATCTTTGAAAACCCGTGGACTTTATTAAGTTTGAAAAAGTTACTTTTAACCGGTTTACGTAACGTTTGTAAATTCATTTGTAGTATAGCATAAGTAAAGCAAATTAACTATGTAAACATCCAAATAAAATTTAGCGGCCTTATTACAACCCAAATTAAAAACTTAGAAAAGAAAATAAACAAACTTAAAGATAATAAATTGAATTCAAATCCATCGAATAAGCATGGCCGCCTTGAGTCCGCTTCGGCTCCATCTCCGCGATCTACTCGTCTGCAAAATGGTAAGGGAAGGGGTGAGTCACCAAGACTCAGTGTGTAATCCCCCACCCGGTAAAGTAACTCATACACAAGTCATTAATAAACATGCACATGCAACCCAACTAACCATCCGTACTCCTTTACTACCCTGTGTGGTCAAAACCACTGGTGACTAGTGTCACAAAATAAATGATGGGACCAACCCATCGTGTGGTCAAAACCACTGATGACCATAGGTCACAAAATATCATAATGTGTTCAAAACCACTGGTGGTACCAAACCACTGGACTTAGTCACAATTATCATCGGTGTGGTCAAAGCCACTGGTGACCGAAGTCAAATTAAATCTGATGGGGCCAACCCATCTTGTGGTCAAAACCACTGGTGACAGTCCATAAGATCATCCCCCTCCTCTCATCAATCCCACCATCATCATGCATTATGTACAACATATCATTTAATAGCATATGATGGCAAACTCAATCATATATCATAGACAAAGTAATAGGGGACTTACCCGGCAACCATGATTATGCCACAAGCTAATCACTACCTAAAAGATTAAAAAGGCAACAATATAGTCATGTAAATTAATAAAGTGTGCAATGAGTTTTTACACACCTATTTACTAGCAAATCCTGAATATACGAGCGAAATCCCGAGACATTGTTTCCTCCTACAATCGGCCAACACATGAATTATTAGATCTATTAGCCAATCGGCTAAACTAGAGATCCCGAAGGATTAATCGCGCTCAAAAATCGAAATATGGTCGAATCTTACCATCACTTACCAAAATAATTCAAAATCCTGGAAGCCTTTATTGGCCTTGGCCGAATAGTCCCTAGATCCATGGCACATGTTAGTTTCAACTTTAGGCACTAATTCTCAACAAATGGCCCTTGGCCGAATGTGCTTAACCACTACCAACTTACCGAAATCCCGAATATGTCACTTGTCCTGTTGAGATCCCTACCAAAAACACTTGTTAAAATTGGCTTGCACACTAATACATAATCAAGGCCTATGGCCGAATGTTACTTACCACCTTACCTTAGGAAAACAAATCCCGAAAGCTTCCCTCAATCGGCTATGGCCTCTCTACAATCGGTTTAATCATATTAGTAAGAGTCTTAGGCCATTCGGCCATAATCTTGAACCTAAAAGAGGATATCGCCCCTTACCTTGATAATTATTTCGGCCCTTAATCACCACAAGTCAGCACCACTTGGTGTTGTGAGGGGGGTTCGGCTACCTTTAAGGAAGAGAAAAGAACCGAAAACAGTACCTTTCTTTAAGGGGGATTCGGCCAAGTAGATCTCAATAGGAGAAGAAAAGAAAAAGAGTGGAAGGGTTCGGCTACTAGGGAAAGAAAAAGAAGAAGGGAATTTTGAAGATTTTTGGGCAAAGGCTAGAGTGATTTCGGCCAGCAGCAAATTAGGAAAAGAAGAATAAAACTAGCTAAGTGAAATTTGGCACTTCTTTGCTATACAAACTGAATATGGATGGCCTCCCAAAGAGTCCTATATTCGGCCAATACCTCCCCCTCTTTGTGATAATTCTAGCCTTTAATTATCAAAAATAAAGCATGGTTTATCTTTCATCTTAATCTCCTAGCCACTCTTCAACAATTTAATTGAAAATAAACCACTAATACATACCCTTCCAGCCGAAATTAATGTGCAAAAATTAAACCCATCCTTATCAAGTTAAGAGTCCAAAAATCAGACCATTAGCTCTCATTCTCCTTCACGCCAGCTTTGAAAAAAATAAAAGAGTCCTATTGTCGCCCATGCTACTCGAACATGGGACCTCTTTGCCGCACCTCTCTAACACGCCCCAAGCCACTCTTCCACATGAACTTTCATGCCTTAAACCTCACCAAATAAATTTTAAGGCCCTCATTCCTGGCCCCCTTTCCTTTAACGCCAAAAGCCCAAAAAAAAAAAAATAAATAAAACACATCCCCCCTTGTAACTCCCAAGAATCAAACCTCTTCCCTTGAAACACCCTTAGACGCCAGCTTCTTAGCACCTAAGTGGCGCATGGAAGCCACTTTGCCAAGCTATTTCTTGTGTCAAACTTCTCACAAAATTTCCCTTATCCCCTATCTCACCTAGCTTCCCCCTTCTCAAGTGCTTAAAATAAATTTTAGCCCTAAGCCCAATTAGTCCGGGGTCATGACTAGACCCTTAAATATTTCAGGCAACCAAGCATATGTATCTCTCAAGCACACACATGGGAAAAACAAGTAAATTTCAAACAACCCCTAATTTAGGGTGTTACATATACTTTGATGTAACCAAAAGCTTGAGTTTAAATAGATAACAAAGCTGGTATATTGGGTATACGACTTCTATCACGAAATTTTCGTATGATGTGCAAGTGTACACATTTGTCAACAAGTAATAAAGTAGTGAGTAAGAGTATCGTCTCTACAAGGACTATATATGTAAAATAAATATTCTGAAATTATCAATTAGCAAGTTAATGATGGAAATAATTAAAAGTGAATTGAGTTAACTAATTAACCTAAGTAAAATGACTAAGTATGTAAAGCTAATAAAAGTTTTAACACAGAATCATAAGTAGCAAATCACAAGATTTAATTACTATGACTTGAAGGAGTTAGAATAATCATCGTCCCTAAACCTAGAATTACTAAAAACAATGCTAATGTATGTTACGATAGATTCATTGTAATTTGGCAATTTACTAACCCATAATTTGTAAGCTATGACTTTTTACCTTTTAGTTTCTTTAGCATATTTCTATGTTCAATTAACTTCAAGGATCATACGCAAGCATCATACTTAGAGATTATGCAAGGTAATAATATTGATAAATATCATTACTAATTCAATCATAAAAAGATCAAATATGCATCTTGTTCAAATTAACAAATTATCCATACACTTCCCAACATTAATTATGGATGGGTAAGCATGTTCATGATATTATTTGAATGAATAAACAACCAATGCAAAGAACATCATAAGCAAAGTATTAATAACATAAGGTAAGGAAATGTGATCATTCTAGCATCAACAAAATTAAGTCATAATCATTAAATTAAAAGACAAATCGTAAATTACAATCATATTTTTTCAACAATGAACAAAATAAAAGATTAAAGGAAAGGAAATTGTAAGTTGATTTAGGTGATTTTCTATGGCACTGCTCATGTTGCTCCTCCTTCTCTCTTCTTCTTTGCTCCTATTGGAATGACGGAAATGTGCAAGTGTACACAATCGTAATAAGTAATAAAGTAATAAGTAAATGTCGAGTTATCGTATCCACAGGGACTGTGAAAAGAATTTTTATGAAATTAATTTAAAACACTTTGGTGAAGAAAAATATTTTTGATTTGAAGAGGTGATTAAAAACTAGAATTTTAACAAAGTAAAATAAATAATATAAAATAAAGTTCCAATACACGATTTCAAAAGATGATTTTAATCAAGATGACATAATTGTGCTAGGTTAATTACATTTCTTAGCTTAGAATTATTTAACTCATGTTTTTGTTGTTACAAATAAATTCACAGCAACTCGGTCATTTGCTAACTTATGAACATACTCACCTACCAAAATCCACTCATCTCTTCACTATATCTCTATGCCAATTCAACCGATTAAACAAATTTTAATAGATAAATGTGTTAATGCACATACATACTTATGAAATTAAAATAATCTCTTGTACATATCTCTATGCCAATTCAAACAATTAATTCAATCTCATAAGCACATAAAAGATTACGTGAGGTAACAGTGTATTTCTACCTTGAAATAGTTTAATCACAACAATCCTGCAAGTTATGCAAGGCTAATGTATCGCTATATACCATTGCTAATTTAACCCTCAGCTACCTTATATGATTAAACATGCACTGATTAAGTATCGTGCCAATTAATTACAATTTCAATCTGTTTAAATAATTAATTCATTAGTTACCTTACAATTGTAATGTAAGAATAACTTAGTCATGGTTTTACTTAATCAAACATCCTACCGAGGCCTATAACAACACAAACACAATTTTAATAACTCAAGTAGACGAAATGCAATAAACCTAACACGAATTAAATTTAAGCCATATTAATTAAATTAAACATATCAACATCACAAATATTCATAGACATGTTCATAACAACAACAATAAAATTAAAAGGGTAAGGAACAAGAATCAAATCTGGTGTTTCTTCGAGGCTTGACTAGTTTGCTCCACTCCTCCTTCTCTAGCTTGTTCTTGTTGAACCGAAGCTTCCACGAACACTTGAATGCTACTCCAAATGGTGGTTGAAGGACTCTTTCTCAAGAGGTGTGTAATAGCCCATTTTTGCTCAGGCCCTTATAGACAAAACAAACCAGAATAAAAATAAATAAATAAATAAATGTCCAGTTTATTTTTACAGCCCATTTACAAAACCAATTAACAGCCCAATACTAAAACAGATAACCCAAACTAATACCTAAAACCCAAATTACACCCTTAGACCCAGAACTAAAACCCAATACCCAAAACAAATTACCCAAACCCAATCTGTTACCCACAAACCCAATCCTAACCTAACAAACTAAGCCAGTCCAAGTGACCCAAATGCTTCCGGATGTAGGAAGCCCAAGGTTTCCACTACGCCGCAGCACCCAACGCAACAACAGAGGTCCCTCGTCAAGTCGCAATCAGTGCACAAATCACGTTCCATCACCGGATCTCTCGTCGGTCACCTGCAAAAAGGAAAGAAAAAGCAGCAAAAATGGCAAACAAGATAGAATCTTTGTATTTCCTTTTTTCATTATTTTTGAGGCTATAAAACCCCAAATAACTGTAACAACCCAAACCCGGCCCTTGCGTTACGACCGGATCTGACATATCACATGAAGAAAACATATTAAGAACTTGTAATTTGTACTAAAATAGGTATTATTAAATTACAGTTTAAGAAAACAAGTTTGGTTATAAATATTTGATAAAATACTACTAATTTCAAGAGGTTGATTGATAAATCGAAAATCGAACTAGTGAACCTTAAAATCGTGACTTTTGAAAATGACGTTGATAATTTTGAAAGAAAATCCAAGTTAAATTAGTTGTCCATATTTATTATAAAATCCATTTGTTAATCAATTTTGGACAACCGTTATTAATGATTTTAGAAAATCCCCATTTAAAACAATTCAAGAAAGATATTAACTACGTCTAAATGTAAAGCAAAACAAAACATATTCCAGAGGCCTTATTACAACTTTAAAACCCAAAATAGAAAAAAAAGTAACGAATTAAAACGGTAAAGAAGTTTACTAATGTTCGAAAACTTTATTTCAAAAGTATGGTCTCCACCGAGTCATCCATGGCCCCAAGTCCTCGTCACTGAGCATCACTTGTAAGGATTAAGAACGAGGGGTGAGTTATTAGAACTCAATGTATAATCCCCTTACCGTCATCCGCTGGGCCTGAGCTCGTTTAGTAACATCTTGGGCCTAAGCCCATTTACAAAGTAATAAATAAATGAAATGAATGCAACCCATCCCATCCAGCCAATCTCTCCCACGACCAGCCAATCTCTCTTGTGGGGATCAAGTCAACCCACCCCGCCATTCTCTCCAATTTGCAGTCAAGCTGCCATTTATAATATTTTTGTAGTCAAGCCACCGAAATCATAATTATGCATATCATAACCACTATACAGATTGTGGCAGAGCCACCAGAATATCATATATGGTAATATAATCGGCACACAGCCTTGGGTAAATATGTTTAGCACAAGCCATAATCACGATGGCACAAAGCCATATTTAAGTTGGCACATAGCCATTATCAGAATTTGTGGCAAAGCCACCAAGCTACACTGCTCTTCAATCATTAACCCGCCCATGCACATGATGAAATGGAATGTATCAACATACAAAAGTGTAATAACTCATGCACATGATATTCAACCACGAATAAGAGTATAACAGTCATCTTCATCCATTTAGAAGAGTTTCGGTAATTTTACCCATCGAGGGTAATTCGATAATTTTACCTACTAAGGGTAATTCGGTAATTTAATCACTAAGAGTGAATTTCGTAATTTTACCCACCAAGGGTAATTCGATAATCTCACAACCCAAGGGTATTTTGGTAATTTATCAATCAAGGGTATTTTGGTAATTTCGTAACCTCGAACTTAACTACTAATTTGGGGCATAAAAATTGAAACTGTCCATCTGTGTCACATTGACTAAATTAACTATAACTTGAGTTAGGAAACTCGAAATTTAGATCCGTAAATTTTTCTTGAATCTAGACTCATATATCTTCTTACTAAAATTTTTCCAGAATTTTTTGCTTAGCCATTTAGTAAAATTTATTCATTAAAGTTTCCCTTGTTTCACTGACCAAAGGTTCTGACCTCTCTTAACCTAAATTAAAATATCTCATTGTACAGTTTTCATATGTTGCTTCCACTTGTTTGAAACTAGACTCCTTAAGGAATCTATACATATAAATTATAACTCATAATTCACTTTGTAAAATTTTTAATGATTTTTCCAAGACAAAATAGGGAACCACGAAGTCATTCAGACCAGTCTCACTAAAATTAAAATATCACAGAATATAAAATTTCTCTTCCTACTCTATTTCTTTCATATAGAAATAGACACAATAAGCTTTAATTATATATCTTATTCACCTTCTAATTTCCTTTCTCCTATTTTTCATGATTTTTCAAAATCACGTCACTGCTGCTAACCAAAAATCATTTCATTGCAAAATATGGTTTCCACTACGAACATATGCACGCCCGTGCGGTCACAGATGCCAGTTTCTGATTTTTTGATCTTTCCACCGAATCACAAAACATTTCATGAAAATATTCAGAGAGGTGTGAGATTACACACCTAATTTGGATTTCCTAAAGAACCACTCTTCGTTGCCCCTACAATCGTGATCCTTCCCTACTAGGTTCTAAAATCCTGCCTTGCACTTTGGCTATTGCAACGAGTTCCTAAAAATAAATAAGTGATGTACCAAAGGGGTAAGCCTTCATCCAATATTCATCCCTTCCACAAGAGCAAGAAGTTGATATCATCACCACAAAATAGAATCACATGAGCGGCACAAAACATCGAAATAAAGAGTAACATCTTACAGCCAATATTCAGCCTAATCACACACTTACCAATCAACTTCCGAAACCAAGGCTAAGAGAATGATAAGTAGCAGCAAAGAATGGCTTGAAAGTTTTGGCAAAACAAAGGAGAAAGGTGCACAATTTTGGCTTTAGAGTTTTGGCAATTGAGGGAAGAAATTGGGAAAAGAGAAAACTCAAAATGCTCGAAAGAAGAAAACTTTACATGCCCCAAAACTTACAAAACTATATTGGCTCTTTTTCCCCCTTACCAAGCCGTGTATCCCTTTACCAAAAGATGATGGTTGACCAATTTTTTTTCCAAAACACCTTCCACAAAATCGGGCAACATGTTCCCTCCCTTACCTTCTTCCTTTATTCCTTTCCTTATTCTCTCCTTGATCTCCTACTTACTCTTCTCCCTTGTGTTCTTTCCTTCGATAAAAAGTTTTCCTTACCATCTTTAAAGCTTGGTCGACACTTCCTATAAACACTTGATTAGTCCAAAAAAAATAAATCCCAAAGGTTGCAATAGATGGGATTCGAACTCCAGCCCTTAAGCACCTTCATGTGATGCCTCACCACCTTGCTACTAGCTCTTCTTGTGCTAGCAAGTTACCCACTCATTCCCTTATGCTAGATGCCATTTTCCTTCTCCCCTTTAAGAGCTTCAACACTAAAATTTTCCTATAGCCTAACTTGAACTCGAAACTTCCTAGAAACCCTGTAACTTTCCAAAATCGCCTTCTTAATAAGTCCAACTTGAAATAATGCCGTTCTCTTATTCTCAAAAATTTTAAACACTTCTTACACCCAAGGCCCATTGGACCCTATTCTACTAGGCCCAAATTCAGGTCGTTACAATAACAATCTATAAAGGTGGGGATATGTACACAAAAATACAAATAAAGAATATACAAAGAAATATACCAAAAAGAAAAAATTGAGGTGATTTTTTGTCTATTACATCTTGTTTAATATTTCTTTATTTTATATTCATGCAAAAATTACTTTTATACAAATAATAATAAAAATCGAAAGAAGAGGTTTACCCTTTTTTTATGAAGTTTTAGCTTCGTACCCGCCGCGGACTACGACGCGTGAGGCACGTGTGATGATGGCCGGAGATCGAAAGATCGACGAAGGTAGAGCAATTTTTGAAGGGTTTCTATTTTTTTTTCTTAAAACTAGTTTAAAAATGATTTTAAGCTGATTTTTTTTTTTTTGCTTATATAGGCTACGGGAAATGACGTCATTTTGATGTGGTCAATTAATGACCAAAACAACATTGTTTTAAGGTTGAAGATTCGCGCGTTGACCGGACCCGAGGAGGATCCGCGATTTTTTATTAAATGGTCTAATTGCTTTATAGGCCCTTCCTCATTTTTGCAAATTTATGATTGTCTGAATAGCCTTTTTCTTTATTTTCGATTTTGACCTATATCAATATCTTTGTTTCAATTTAATCCTTAGGGCTGTTTTAAGGTAGATGATGGAACGGCGCCGTTTAAGAGATAGGGCATAATTGCCCAATAAGTCCCTATAAGTTTGGCGCGCGTTCCACATCATCCTTTTATACAAATTTATTTGAGTTTTTTTATTATTATTTCGATTTGATCTCTTTTATTATTATTATTATTATTATTAACTATTTTAGTATTGTATAGATATTAAATGATTATTTATTATGTATATTAGGTTATTTTATTTAATATATTATATATTATTTTAGAATTCTCACATTAGTTTTTATATTACCCTTTCTATTTTGTATATTATGTATTATTATATTATATTGTATATAACTTTTAAATTATTATCTTTAATATTGTATAAAATTTTTGTATATTGTATAACGATATTATTTATCTTGTTTATGTAATTTTATAAATATTATATTATAAATATATTTTTATTTAAAGTTATATATGTTATTTATTTAAAATTGTTTCTCTCTGTATTATTGTTTATATTTATATATGTACTAAAATATTAAATTTTATATATATTATTATAAGTATCCCTATATTTTTCATGTACTCTAAGTTTTTATATTATTCATTTAAAATATATTGTTTATGTAATAACCCATTTTGCCCGGGCCCATATTAGCAATAAAAACCAAAAAAAAAAAAAGTCCAGTTTTTTTTTTTAAATTACAGTCAATTTTACAAATAAACGGGCTTAAATCCCAAAATTGAAAATCACCATATTACAAACCCAAAACTCAGACCCAACTTAAACCTAAGCAAATCTAACCTACCCAAACTCAGGAAGCCTAAAAGGGCCCAGACACTAAACAGATTCAGGAAACCTAGGATTTCCTAACTACCCTCATAGCAAGCCCTCGCACCCAGTAGCCCCTCGGTCACGCTGTAACACCCCAAACTCGGCCCATGCGTTATAACTGGATCTGACATGTCACATGAGAAAAATATGTCAAGTCATTTTTATTCGTACAAAAATAAGTAATTATTTGTTAAAATCAAGAAAACAAGTTTGATTTGAAATATTTGATAAAATATTACTAACTTCGAAGATTGTTTGACAAATCGATAAATTTGAAGTAGTGATCTTACAAACCATGACTTTTGAAAATATTGATAATAATTTGAGAGAAAATATCCGAGTTTAAAAGATTTGTAAAATTTATTTTGAAATCCATTTTGAATCCATTTTAGAAAATATTTATTTAAGTTTCTAGAAAATACTCATTTAAAGTAATTTGAGCAAAATATAATTACATCAAATATAAAGCAAAAATAAAATAATTCAGAGTCCTTATTGCAATGTGAAATCCCAAAATAGAAAGGTAATTAAATAAACGAGAAAGGAGTCTTAAGTCCAAATAAACCATTTCTGAAGTATGGCCTCCACCAAGTCATCCATGACCCAAGCCCACGTCACTGAGTATTACTTCAAAGGAATAAGGGAAATGGGGTGAGTTACTAAAACTCAGTGTATAATCCCCTTACCATCGATCACTGGGCTTGAACCCATTTAGCAAAAACTTGGGCCTGAGCTCATAAAGCATAATCTTGGGCCAAAGCCCATTTACAAAAAAGAACATATACATTTACAATAAAAATAAGCAATACATATAACCCAACCCATCCTAGTAATCCATCCGCTACACACCACCCGTACCATCCCATCACACCTGTGGGGATCAAATCAACCCACCCTGCCAAACACACCAATCGCAGGCATTTTGTCATTTATGATTTGGCCAGAATCATAGTGAATCATATTAACAAACAATTTATTTGTGGCAGTGCCACCGAAACTTCTCATCATCATATTTTCCCATCCCATGCAGAATCATATCAATGCATCATACATAGCAGTCATGGTATTCACAAATAATTAATTCAGATATTACAAAAATTCAGCCCATTGCAACACTTATCAAATCGGCCCATTAAGGTAATATATCAAATCGGTCCATTAAGGCATATATCAAATTGATCCATTAGGGGCATTTTCATAATTTTACCCTTTAGAGGTATTTTCGTAATTTTTACAGTGCTATACCGATTTTTGCCAACTTAATCATGTAACACCCCAAACCCGGCCCATGTGTTTCGACCAGATCTGACGCGTTATGGAACACATAACACTTTATCGAATTTTGAAAACACAAGTTAATTATTTAAAATTTGAATAAAGAAGTGACTTTTTGGAAATAAACCTCTTTGTATTATTATTACATATAAATAAACCTTGTCATAAATTCATAAGTTGCATAACATTGAAAACTACTTAGTTGAATAAAAACTAGGGGCCTTATTACATAAATATTCCTACAATAAAATAAACTTAAAGAAATCCCAAAACAATAATTTGTAGAAATAAAACTTGATGGCACCTCGAGTCCGTCTCGGCTCCCATGTCCACGATCTACTGCTCATCTGGAAGAGTAGAGAAAAGGAAAGCGTGAGTCACCAAGACTCGGTGCATAAATCTCAAAACACACAACGACCTGAGCCCACAAACACATTATGGGCCCTGGCCCATACATAAGGCAACAATTATAATCACATGGTAAACAATAAATAATGAATAACCCAACCCATCCTAGGTTTCCATCCTCTACACACCAACCCATACCAACCATCACACTGTGAGGATTTCTACAATCAACCCTCCATCCGCTACACACCATAACGACAGTCGAACCGCCTATTCCTGTTATTCAGGAATCATTAAACGTGGCATAGCCACCGATCATAATGTGACCTATCATGCACTTTCCCTTCATCATATCAGTATCCCACCCCATGCATACACATAAAGAAACATCATGCAGACTTATATATTTTTCGATACACATAGGGAGTTCTATGTTTACGTACCTGGCATCCTTGCCTAACCCTTTTAGGGTTCCATTCGACTGTCTATACAGCCTAATTCCAGCTTTTAGTCCATAACATACATAAATAGATATACATACAGGTTTATTAGTAGTGTGTTAGAGATCTACACACGACTATTCATGCAGCCTTTTTTCGACTTTTAGCCCATAACATAAACATAGCACAGATTAACTAGTGTGATAGAGATTTACACACCTGATTACCAATAAGACGATGCTTTCTATGTCGACGCTATCCTTAGTCGACACTACTGCTATCTGCCTAAGGTGTTGTTCAGAAGCCGGTCCACAACCAAGTGGCCAATCTCGAATGGTAGATACTGCTCTTTTCTTAAACTTAGGGATTTTCTCCTTTGCCTTAAAAATCTCGAAAGTGGAGACTAGCTATTTTCGGCTTTTAGATCTAATTGACCAAGCTTCATTAGTATAGGGAACTCGGCTAACACTTGGAAAGGAGATTCGACAATGCCAAAGGAAAGTTTTAAATGCTGGAAGAATAGAAGTAATTCTCAAATAGGATGAATAAAAGAAAAGACTATAGATGCTTCGGCTTTTTAGAAAAATCGGCACAAGAAGGAAAAAGTGGAGAAGAGTTTCGGCTTTTGATGAAATTCGAGAAAAGAAATTGGAGAGGGAGAGGCTAAGGAATTTCGACACAATGGGAGAAGAAATTAGGGTTTTCAATGTCAGAATCAAGGAGCTATCCCCCCTATTTATAGATATTTCGACACCTCATATATAAACCGAAAACGCCATTCCTAATTAATTAAAATTCAAGCTAAATGAGAGGGAAAATTTGGCACCCCCTTTGCCATACAGTAGCCGATTTCTACACTCCTCTAGGTGATGGATTTTCGGCCATCACCTCCCTTGAAGATAAGCTCCTAACTTTTCTCCTTTTTATCTATGATATTATCACTTATAAAATCCACATAATTTCTCCTATTTTTGAGCCTTGTAGCCATCCACCTCTACTAACCCTAATGCTAAAATTTAACTTACTTAAATCAAAAGATTTAGGCCTCATTAAACTTAAATTTTGGGCCCCTAACTCCTTGTATGTGGTGTCACCCTATTTTCATTTAAAGTGTCGAAATTGTCCTAAAAACATGGGCTCCTTGCGACCCAAAACTTGTTCCTTTTTAATTGTTAATGATGCCACCTTAAAATATTTTAATATGGGCCTTTGCCTAATTCTAAGCCCAAATTTAAACCCTTTTCACCATATTAAACATATTCCTATACTAAACGCATAGACCCATAAATTCAGGATGTTACAGTTCTACCCCCTTAAAGAAATTTCGTCCTCGAAATTTCCAATTAACTAGTAATCAAACTACCTAAGTCTCACTACTATGCTTTCGCTGCGAACTCTTATTCTAAAGCCAAAATAAACACTTAGCATACTGTGGTAGGGTACGCACCGATATTCACATCTAGAGCGTCCTCGTCCCCTTGTACTCCTTCTACCGCTTCACGTTTATCTGATTAGAAATTTTATGAACTATTAGTTTTCTTCCACTGATTAACTACGGATAGTCTTATGGATAATAGTTTTAAAAGTAGTTCTTTCGAATTCGTATTCATAATACAGTCTCAGGTTCATATCCTCTAGGAAACACATACATTCAATCATCAACATCCATGAACTTACGTTCATCACAAAAAAGTGTTGTTGTTGTGGTTGTTGTTGTTTTACTACCCAGGGGTATTTTCGTAATTTTATCCTACAGGGGTGTTTTCGTAACTTTTTAAAATAAGGTTTCTCGGTGATTTCGTAAAATAAGGGTATTTTATTAATTTTGCAATTCGGGGGTATTTCAGTAATTTTAAAATCTGGGGGTATTTCGATAATTTTGAAATCCAGGGGTATTTCAAAAATTTTGATATTTAGGGGTATTTCGGTAATTTTGAAATTCAGAGGTATTTTGGTCATTTTGCACATCAGGGGTAGTTTGGTAATTTTACAAATCAGGGTTATTTTGATGATGATGTTGTTTTTTTTATAAAAAAAACAAAGGTACTTTGGAAAATCTAGTTTCACAATCCGAGTTGTTCTAGTAAACATGAGTATTTTGGGTAAATTTTCAAAACATAAATGTTGGTTGGAAATTTTCATAAATTAAGTGTATTTCTTTGAAAGTTTACCAAAACTTGGGGTTCTTGGTTATGAAGTAGGATGGCTGGTCCCTTTTGGGTTTTAATTATAGGTCTGACCCATCAACAAGTCCTCGCGGCTAAGGTGAACAGTCACTACGCACCAGGTAAGATTCCAACGAAGAGGAGGTGAGTCACTAGGACTGCTTAAATACCAAGCTCTTCCGGATCTATTCCTAGACATGCGTATGCCCATTGCCACACCCTAGTCTTGCGACTCGTTCATGGGTTTTATTTAGTGAGGTTAAGTCTTATGAAATTTTAGGAGTTGTTTCAGCTAAGCCTAGAGTCCATCAAGTTCTAGATCTAATTAGTCTACGTCCCATAAAGCCCATCAAGCCCACATAGATATATAACGCACAGAGAGTTCAGAATACTTACCTGCGTAGATCGGGTGCCAGTAGACTCGGAGGCCATATCCTCAAACCAGACTTTTTTTCTAAAAAAAAAAATTTCCTCCAAAACACCTCTAGGCCCATTTCACAGCCCGAGTTTTGAATTGGGCTCTAATACCAAAATGTAACACCCCAAACCCGGCCCATGCTTTTCGACCAGATCTGACGTGTTATGGAACACATAACACTTTATCGGATTTTGAAAACACAAGTTAATTATTTAAAATTTGAATAAAGAAGTGACTTTTTAGAAGTAAACATCTTTGTATTATTATTACGTATAAATAAACCTTATCATAAATTTAAAAGTTGCATAACATTGAAAACTACGTAGTTGAATAAAAACTAGGGGCCTTATTACATAAATATTCCTAAATAACGATAAAATAAACTTAAAGAAATCCCAAAACAATAATTTGTAGAAATAAAACTCGATGGCCCCTCGAGTCCGTCTCGGCTCCCACATCTACGATTTACTGATCATCTGGAAGAGTAGAGAAAAGGAAAGTGTGAGTCACCAAGACTCAGTGCATAAATCTCAAAACACACAATGACCTGAGCCCAAAAACACATTATTGGCCCTGGCCCATACATAAGGCAACAATTATAATCATATGGTAAGTAACAAATAATGAATAACCCAACCCATCCTAGGTTTCCATCCTCTACACACCAACCCGTACCAACCATCACACCGTGAGGATTTCTACAATCAACCCTCCATCCGCTACACACCATAACGATAGTCGAATTGCCTCTTCCTGTTATTCAGGAATCATTAAACGTGGCATAGCCACCGATCACAATGTGACCTATCATTTATATTTGTGGGATTTCTACCACCGATCACTGCGTGACCTATCATGCACTTCCCCTTCATCATATCAATATCCCACCCCATGCATACACATAAAGAAACATCATGCAGACTTATATATTTTTCGATACACATAGGGAGTTCTATGTTTACGTACCTGGCATCCTTGCCTAACCCTTTTAGGGTTCCATTCGACTGTCTATACAGCCTAATTTGGCTTTTAGCCCATAACATACATAAATAGATATACATACAGGTTTATTAGTAGTGTGTTAGAGATCTACACACGACTATTCATACAGCCTTTTTCCGGCTTTTAGCCCATAACATAGACATAGCACAGATTAACTAGTGTGATAGAGATTTACACACCTGATTACCGATAAGACGATGCTTTTTATGTCGATGCTATCCTTAGTCGACACTACTGCTATCTGCCTAAGGTGTTGTTCAGAAGCCGGTCCACAACCAAGTGGCCAATCTCGAATGGCAGATATTGCTCTTTTCTTAAACTTAGAGATTTTCTCCTTTGCTTTAAAAATCCCAAAAGTGGAGACTAGCTATTTTCGGCTTTTAGATCTAATTGACCAAGCTTCCTTAGTATAGGGAATTCGGCTAACACTTGGAAAGGAGATTCGACAATGCCAAAGGAAAGTTTTAAATGCCGAAAGAATAGAACTAATTCTCAAATAGGATGAATAAAAGAAAAGACTATAGATGCTTCGGCTTTTTAGAAAAATCGGCACAAGAAAGAAAAAGTGGAGAAGAGTTTCGGCTTTTGATGAAATTCGAGAAAAGAAATTGGAGAGGGAGAGGCTAAGGAAATTTGGCACAATGCGAGAAGAAATTAGGGTTTTCAATGTCAGAATCAAGGAGCTATCCCCCCTATTTATAGATATTTCGACACCTCATGTATAAAACCGAAAACGCCATTCCAAATTAATTAAAATTCAAGCTAAATGAGAGGGAAAATTCGGTACCCCCTTTGCCATGCAGGAGCCGATTTCTACACTCCTCTAGGTGATGGATTTTCGGCCATCACCTCCCTTGAAGATAAGCTCCTAACTTTTCTCCTTTTTATCTATGATATTATCACTTATAAAATCCACATAATTTCTCCTATTTTTGAGCCTTGTAGCCGTCCACCTCTACTAACCCTAATGCTAAAATTTAACTTACTTAAATTAAAAGATTTGGGCCTCATTAAACTTAAATTTTGGGCCCCTAACTCCTTGTATGTGGCGTCACCCTATTTTCATTTAAAGTGTCGAAATTGTCCTAAAAACATGGGCTCCTTGCGACCCAAAACTTATTCCTTTTTAATTGTTAATGATGCCACCTTAAAATAATTTAATATGGGCCTTTGCCTAATTCTAAGCCCAAATTTAAACCCTTTTCACCATATTAAAAATATTCCTATACTAAACGCATAGACCCATAAATTCAGGATGTTACAATTCTACCCCCTTAAAGAAATTTCGTCCTCGAAATTTTCAATTAACTAGTAATCAAACTTGTAACATCCTAGATTAGGGGTTGTGCGTTTGGAGCATAACTCATGTGTTAATAGGCTTTAAGTGTGGTTGGTGATGTTTTAAGGGTTTTTAAAACTCTAGGATTAAAAGGGGGATGCATTGGAAATTTTTGAAATTTTAAGTTAAAAGGGAAAATTGGGCTAATGAGGCCTTAAAGAAAATTTTAGGAGTTTAGGGACATGAACCTGGGCTTAGTAAAGTGGCTTGGGATGCTACAATAGGGGCCTTGGAGGTTTACGTAGGAGGGAAGAGGTTCGAGTAACGTGGGGCGCATCAGAGGCTTTTATTTTTGCGTCAAAAAGGGGACTAGGCTATGAAGGGTCTAAGAGAAGTTGTTGGGGATTTATGGCATAAGAAATGCCTTGGTAAAGTGGCTTCCATGCGCCACTTAAGGGCCTGGATATAACGCCAACAAGGGCCTTGGTTCAAAACACGGCGGCAGCAGGTGGTGTTATTATTTTTAGCTTTTCGCATTAAGACAAGGGGGAGCTAGGGAAGGAGGCTTTAAAAGAAATTGAGGCGAGTTTATAACACAAAAAGGATCAGCAGCAGAGTGGCTTGGGGGCGCTACCTGCAGCAAGGGTTCCAGTAGGTCTTAAGTTCGAATCGTGGTGGCAACAAATGGGTGTTTTATTTTATTTTTGGCTTTTGCGTCAAGGTGGAGAGAAGTGGGACAGTTATGGGACTTTAAGGATAAGGGATAAGTGTTTTTTTTTTAATTTATTTGAATAGATAAAGAAGAGATAAAGTATGGATTTTATTTATTTTAGTCTAAATAGGATAAGAGATAAAGATTGGCTTAATTCAAATTATTTTTGAATGAGTTTGGGAGAGGAAAAATAGGTGCTTAATTTGAGTAGTATAAGTAGGGTGTTCATCCTTTGGCCATCCTTTCCTTTATTTTATTTCCTTTTGCGAAAATTTGTTTGTTCATCTTTTAATCTCCATTGTCAAATTCTTTTACTTTTCCCTTATTCATCTTTTTATTTCTTCCAACCCCAAATCCCCTTGTAGCCGAATATTTCTTGTGATTTAAAGCCTTAGTGAAAACTTGTAAGTGCTTTTCTTCTATTTGTATTTTTCTTTTATAATAACCATAGCCGAATCTCAAAGGAGGTCGTGTTCTTTTCTTCTATCACAAGTTCTAAAGCGGGATCCATTCTCTCTAGCCTCTTCAAGCAACGTGTAGTGGTAAGTAGTTCTCTCCTAGCAATCTGTTATGGGGTTTCTTTCCATTAAGGTGCAAATCAAGTGTAGAGGCCTTGATTTCTTTGGATGGCGAATGTCCATTAAGCTATTTTATGTGTGTTTTGTGTAGCCAATATTAAGGAGCAGTAAGGAGTTCTTCGGGATTCGAAAGCATCAAGGTAAGTAGTATGTGTTATTCGCCAATGGCCACTATTCATGGATTTATGTATTATCCGATCTTTAACATATAGTATATAGGAGTTCGAGGCCAAGAGCAAAAGCGCTTGTGTTTTGGTAAGTAATGCGCTTTGCTAAAGGGTGCATCCATAAATATTCATGTGTTAAAGCCAAACCTAACATCTAGTATGTAGGATTTCGTCAACTTCATAACCAAGTGGTGATTCGAGAATAGTTAACAAGGTAAGTGGTGGTTAGCATTCGCCTTAGGCCATTTTTGGTATCTAAGTGGCTAATCTATTCATCCATGATGGATTAGGGGCTAATCGACAGGCATAAAGGCAAGTTTCGGGATTCTAGATTGTGTTAGATTCAATAGATAGGAATCTCGCTAAATAATCAGGTACGTAGTTATCGCACTGTCTCTTGAATGATTATATGTGTTATTTTATGTATGTGTATAATGTGAATAATAGCCGAAATAAGGGCTAAGATTGGGAATACCTGTGGTGGGCGATTGAATAATCAGGTCAGTGATTTACGATAATAAATGATTATTGATGAATGTATGAAAATGTGGTGGCATGTGATGTATATTTATTTCAAGTGATATGTTGCCATGATACATATATATATATATATATGCATAGGACTTGGGATGTGACTATCGAAGGAAAAGGGTGTACATTATGTACGTGGTTTAATGTTAGCCTTGTGCTACATTAGCGCTTGATGTTAGCTATATGCTTCATCAAGGGAGGTGTCGCTAGGTGCCACATCTCGGCGGTTGATGGTCGTGCATCACCGTAGATCGATTGATATGTGGGATCACTTAGGTGATCGGTGGCTCACCACGCCTTGAGCAACAAGTCCGCCAAGGTAAGATATGTGGATCACTTATGTGATCGTTGGTGGATTAGCCACGGCCTTGGGCAGGGAGTCTGCTAAGGTAGGTGTAATGGATGGACTTAGGTTGGATTGGGCTTCATAATTGCATATTTGTGGATCAGATGGATATGGGCCAAGCCATATGTGGAGATATGTGAAATGACTATGCACCGAGCCTGGTTTGACTCACCCAATAATTTAAACCTTTCGGTGATGCGTAAAGCTTGGACCGGTTGGAGTGGATACAAAAGTGGCCATGCGTAAGCGATTTTCATGCAAAAAGATATTTTAATTAATTAAGCATTTATATCTTCAAGACTTTGATTATTCAATTATTGTAATAAGGCCCCTAAAAGTATTTAAAGTTTGTTTAAGTATTTTTCATTAAGTTTATTATTATGTTTTATTATGGATTGACAATTGAGGAATTATTTACAAACGATTTTTATTTAAATCTATATATACTAAAGTTTTAATCTGGATATTTTTATAAACACCACACCTTACTTAAGAATTTTAATGAACACTGTTTTCTAAACTTAACAAAATTTTCGTGTTTTATCCTTAGGTTCAAATTTGTTTCAAACGTTTTCCGCGGTGGCATTTCAAATTCGGTCATAGTGAATGGGTCGGGTTTGGGGTGTTACAAAACTACCTAAGTCTCACTACTATGCTTTCGCCGCGCACTCTTATTCTAAAGCCAAAATATACACTTAGTATATTGTGGTAGGTACGACCGATATTCACATCTAGGCGCCCTCGTCCCTTGAACTCATTCTACCGCTTCACGCTTATCCGATTAGAAATTTTATGAACTATTAGTTTTCTTCCACTGATTAACCACGGATAGTCTTATGGATAATAGTTTTAAAAGTAGTTCTTTCGAATTCGTATTCACAATACAGACTCAGGTTCATATCCTCTAGGAAACACATACATTCAATCATCAACATCCATGAACTTACGTTCATCACAGAAAAGTGTTGTTGTTGTGGTTGTTGTTGTTTTACTACCCAGGGGTATTTTCGTAATTTTATCCTACAGGGGTGTTTTCGTAACTTTTCAAAATAAGGTTCCTTGGTGATTTTGTAAAATAAGGGTATTTTAGTAATTTTGTAAGTTGGGGGTATTTCAGTAATTTTAAAATCTGGGCGTATTTCGGTAATTTTGAAATCCAGGGGTATTTCAAAAATTTTGAAATTCGGAGGTATTTCAGTAATTTTGAAATTCGGGGGTATTTTGGTCATTTTGCACATCAGGGGTAGTTTGGTAATTTTACAAATCAGGGTTATTTTGATGATGATGTTGTTTTTCTCATAAAAAAAAACAAGGGTACTTTGGAAAATCTAGTTTCACAATCCGAGTTGCTCTTGTAAACATGAGTATTTTGGGTAAATTTTCAAAACATAAGTGTTGGTTGGAAATTTTCATAAATTAAGTGTATTTCTTTGAAAGTTTACCAAAACTTGGGGTTCTTGGTTATGAAATGGGATGGCTGGTCCCTTTTGGGTTTTAATTATAGGTTTGACCCATCAACAAGTCCTCGCGGCAAAGTTGACAGTCACTACGCACCAGGTAAGATTCCAGCGAAGAGGAGGTGAGTCACTAGGATCTGCTTAAATACCAAGCTCTTCCGGATCTATTCCTAGACATGCGATGTCTGCTGCCACACCCTAGTCTTGCGACTGCTCATGGGTTTTATTTAGTGAGGTTAAGTCTTATGAAATTTCGTGAGTTGTTTCACTAAGCCTAGAGTCCATCAAGTTCTAGATCTAATTAGTCTCGTCCCATAAAGCCCATCAAGCCCACATAGATATATAACACAGAGAGTTCGAATACTTACCTACGTAGATCGGGTGCCGAGAGACTCGGACGCCATATCCTCAAACCGCACTTTTTTCTAAAAAAAAAAAAATTTCCTCCAAAACACCTCTAGGCCCATTTCACAGCCCGAGTTTTGAATTGGGCTCTAATACCAAAATGTAACACCCCAAACCCGACCCATGCATTTCGACCAGATCTAACGTGTTATGGAACACATACTTTATCGGATTTTGAAAACACAAGTTAATTATTTAAAATTTGAATAAAGAAGTGACTTTTTAGAAGTAAACATCTTTGTATTATTATTACGTATAAATAAACCTTATCGTAAATTTAAAAGTTGCATAACATTGAAAACTACGTAGTTGAATAAAAACTAGGGGCCTTATTACATAAATATTCCTAAATAACAATAAAATAAACTTAAAGAAATCCCAAAACAATAATTTGTAAAAATAAAACTTGATGGCCTCTCGAGTCCTTCTCGGCTCCCATGTCCATGATCTACTACTCATCTGGAAGAGTAGAGAAAAGGAAAGTGTGAGTCACCAAGACTCAGTGCATAAATCTCAAAACACACAACGACCTGAGCCCACAAACACATTATGGGCCCTGGCCCATACATAAGGCAACAATTATAATCACATGGTAAGTAACAAATAATGAATAACCCAACCCATCCTAGGTTTCCATCCTCTACACACCAACCCGTACCAACCATCACACCGTGAGGATTTCTACAATCAACCCTCCATCCGCTACACACCATAAGGACAGCCGAACTGCCTCTTCATGTTATTCAGGAATCATTAAACGTGGCATAGCCACCGATCACAATGTGACCTATCATTTATATTTGTAGGATTTCTACCACCGATCACTGCGTGACCTATCATGCACTTCCCCTTCATCATATCAATATCCCACCCCATGCATACACATAAAGAAACATCATGCAAACTTATATATTTTTCGATACACATAGGGAGTTCTATGTTTACGCACGCAGCATCCTTTCCTAACCCTTTTAGGGTTCCATTCGACTGTCTATATGGCCTAATTTCGGCTTTTAGCCCATAACATACATAAATAGATATACATACAGGTTTATTAGTAGTGTGTGAGAGATCTACACACGACTGTTCATACAGCCTTTTTCTGGCTTTTAGCCCATAACATAAACATAGCACAGATTAACTAGTGTGATAGAGATTTACACACCTGATTATCGATAAGACGATGCTTTCTATGTCGACGCTATCCTTAGTTGACACTACTGCTATCTACCTAAGGTGTTGTTCAGAAGCTGGTCCACAACCAAGTGGCCAATCTCGAATGGCAGATACTGCTCTTTTCTTAAACTTGGGGATTTTCTCCTTTGCCTTAAAAATCCCAAAAGTGGAGACTAGCTATTTTTAGCTTTTAGATCTAGCGGACCAAGCTTCCTTAGTATAGAGAATTCGACTAACACTTGGAAAGGAGATTCGACAATGACAAATGAAAGTTTTAAATGCCGGAAGAATAGAACTAATTCTCAAATAGCATGAATAAAAGAAAAGACTATAGATGCTTCAGCTTTTTAGAGAAATTGGCACAAAGAGGAAAAAGTTTAGAACAGTTTCGGCTTTTGAAGAAATTGGAGAAAAGAAATTGGAGAGGGAGAGGCTAAGGAATTTTGGCACAATGGGAGAAGAAATTAGGGTTTTCAATGTCAGAATCAATGAGCTATCCCCCCTATTTATAGATATTTCGACACCTCATGTATAAAATCAAAAACGCCCTTCCTAATTAATTAAAATTCAAGCTAAATGAGAGGGAAAATTTGGCACCCCCTTTGCCATGCAGTAGCCAATTTCTACACTCCTCTAGGTGATGGATTTTTGGCCATCACCTCCCTTGAAGATAAGCTCCTAACTTTTCTCCTTTTTATCTATGATATTATTACTTATAAAATCCACATAATTTCTCCTATTTTTGAGCCTTGTAGCCGTTCACCTCTACTAACCCTAATGCTAAAATTTAACTTACTTAAATTAAAAGATTTCAGCCTCATTAAACTTAAATTTTGGGCCCCTAACTCCTTGTATGTGGTGTCACCCTATTTTCATTTAAAGTGCCGAAATTGGCCTAAAAACATGGGCTCCTTGCACCCAAAACTTGTTCCTTTTAATTGTTAATGATGCCACCTTAAAATAATTTAATATGGGCCTTTGCCTAATTCTAGGCCCAAATTTAAACCCCTTTCACCATATTAAACATATTCCTATACTAAACGCATAGACCCATAAAATCAAGATGTTACAGTTCTACCCCCTTAAAGAAATTTCGTCCTTGAAATTTCCAATTAACTAGTAATCAAACTACCTAAGTCTCACTACTATGCTTTCGCTGCGCACTCTTATTCTAAAGCCAAAATAAACACTTAGTATACTGTGGTAGGGTACGCACCGATATTCACATCTAGAGCATCCTCGTCCGCTTATACTCATTCTACCGCTTCACGTTTATCTGATTAGAAATTTTATGAACTATTAGTTTCCTTCCACTGATTAACCATGAATAGTCTTATGGATAATCGTTTTAAAAGTAGTTCTTTCAAATTCGTATTCACAATACAGTCTCAGGTTCATATCCTCTAGGAAACACATACATTCAATCATCAACATTCATGAACTTACGTTCATCACAAAAAAGTGTTGTTGTTATGGTTGTTGTTGTTTTACTACCCAAGGGTATTTTCGTAATTTTATCCTACAGGGGTGTTTTCGTAACTTTTCAAAATAAGGTTCCTTGGTGATTTTATAAAATAAGGGTATTTTAGTAATTTTGCAATTCGGGGGTATTTCTGTAATTTTAAAATTTGGGGGTATTTCAATAATTTTAAAATCTAGGGGTATTTTAAAATTTTTGAAATTCGGGGGTATTTTGATAATTTTGAAATTCGGGGTACTTTGGTCATTTTGCACATCAGGGGTAGTTTGGTAATTTTACAAATCAGGGTTATTTTGATGAGGATGTTGTTGTTTTTTTTATATAAAAAAAAACAAGGGTACTTTGGAAAATCTAGTTTCACAATCCGAGTTGCTCTTATAAACATGAGTATTTTGGGTAAATCTTCAAAACATAAGTGTTGGTTGGAAATTTTCATAAATCAAGTGTATTTCTTTGAAATTTTACCAAAACTTGGGGTTCTTGGTTGTGAAGTAGGATGGCTGGTCCCTTTTGGGTTTTAATTATAAGTTTGACCCATCAACAAGTCCTCGCTGCTAAGGTGAATAAATACTACGCACTGTAAGATTCCAAATAAGAGGAGGTGAGTCACTAGGATCTTAAATACCAAGCTCTTCCGGATCTATTCCTAGACATGCGATTCCGTTGTCGCATCCTAGTCTTGCGACTGCTCATGGGTTTTGTTTAGTGAGGTTAAGTCTTATGAAATTTAAGGAGTTGTTTCAAATAAGCCTAGAGTCCATCAAGTTCTAGATCTAATTAGTCTCGTCCCATAAAGCCCATCAAGCCCACATAGATATATAACACACAGAGAGTTCGAATACTTATATGCGTAGATCGGTGCCGAGACTCCTAAGCCATATCCTCAAACCAGACTTTTTTCTAAAAATTTTTTCTCCAAAACACCTCTAGGACCATTTCACGTTCTCGAGTTTTGAATTGGGCTCTAATACCAAAATGTAACACCCAAACCCGGCCCATGCATTTCGACTAGATCTGACGTGTTATGGAACACATAACACTTTATCGGATTTTGAACACACAAGTTAATTATTTAAAATTTGAATAAAGAAGTGACTTTTTAGAAGTAAACCTCTCAGTATCATTATTACATATAAATAAACCTTGCCATAAATTTCAAAGTTGCATAACATTGAAAACTACGTAGTTGAATAAAAATTAGGGGCCTTATTACATAAATATTCCTAAATAACAATAAAATAAACTTAAAGAAATTCCCAAAAAAATAATTTGTAGAAATAAAACTTGATGACCCCTCGATTCTGTCTCGGCACCCATGTCCACGATCTACTGCTCATCTGGAAGATTAGAGAAAGGAAAGCGTGAGCCACCAAGACTCAAAGGCATAAATCTCAAAACACACAACGACCGAGCCCATTAAACACATTATGGGCCCCGCCCATACATAAGGCAACAATTATAATGACATGGTAAACAGTAAATAATGAATAACCCAACCCATCCTAGGTTTCCATCCTCTACACACCAACCCGTACCAACCATCACACCATGGGGATTTCTACAATCAACCCTCCATCCGCAACACACCATAACGACAGCCGAACTGCCTATTCCTATTATTCAGGAATCATTAAACGTGGCATAGCCACCGATCACAATGTGACCTATCATTTATATTTGTGGGATTTCTACCACCGATCACTATGTGACCTATCATGCACTTCCCTTCATCATATCAATATCCCACCCTATGCATACACATAAAGAAACATCATGCAGACTTATATATTTTTCGATACACATATGGAGTTCTATGTTTACATACCTGGCATCCTTGCCTAACCCTTTTAGGGTTCCATTTGACTGTCTATACAGCCTAATTCCGGCTTTTAGCCCATAACATACATAAATAGATATACATACAGGTTTATTAGTAGTGTGTTAGAGATCTACACACAACTGTTCATACAACCTTTTTCCGGCTTTTAGCCCATAACATAAACATAGCACAGATTAACTAGTGTGATAGAGATTTACACACATGATTACCGATAACATGATGCTTTCTATGTCGACGCTATCCTTAGTCGCCACTACTGCTATCTGCCTAAGGTGTTGTTCAGAAGCTGGTCCACAAACAAGTGTCCAATCTCGAATGGCAGATACTGCTCTTTTCTTAAACTTAGGGATTTTCTCCTTTGCCTTAAAAATCCCAAAAGTGGAGACTAGCTATTTTCGGCTATTAGATCTAATTGACCAAGCTTCCTTAATATAGGGAATTCGACTAACACTTGGAAAGGAGATTCGACAATTCCAAAGGAAAGTTTTAAATGCCGGAAGAATAGAACTAATTCTCAAATAGGATGAATAAAAGAAAGACTAGAGATGCTTCCGCTTTTTAGAGAAATCGGCACAAGGAGGAAAAAGTAGAAAAGAGTTTTGGCTTTTGAAGAAATTGGAGAAAAGAAATTGGAGAGGGAGAGGCTAAGGAATTTCGACACAATGGGAGAAGAAATTAGGGTTTTCAATGTCAGAATCAATGAGCTATCCCCTCTATTTATAGATATTTTGACACCTCATGTATAAAATCGAAAACACCCTTCCTAATTAATTAAAATTCAAGCTAAATGAGAGAGAAAATTTGGCACCCCCTTTGCCATGCAGTAGCCAATTTCTACACTCCTCTAGGTGATGGATTTTTAGCTATCACCTCCCTTGAAGATAAGCTCCTAACTTTTCTCCTTTTGATCTATGATATTATCACTTATAAAATCGACATAATTTCTCCTATTTTTGAGCCTTGTAGCCGTCCACCTCTACTAGCCCTAATGCCAAAATTTAACTCACTTAAATTAAAAGATTTGGGCCTCATTAAACTTAAAATTTGGGCCCCTAACTCCTTGTATGTGGCGTCACCCTATTTTCATTTAAAGTGCCGAAATTGGCATAAAAACATGGGCTCCTTGCGAGCCAAAACTTGTTCCTTTTTAATTGTTAATGATGCCACCTTAAAATAATTTAATATGGGCATTTGCCTAATTCTAAGCCCAAATTTAAACCCCTTTCACCATATTAAACATATTCCTATACTAAACGCATAGACCCATAAATTTAGGATGTTACAAATCAAAATAGTGAAATTTAGGCAAGTTTTCCTGATTTACACAATTTTACGATGTAGCGACTTATTTCCTATATGATATCAATCTTTACCCCACGAAAAACGATGTGAGATTACACACCTGATTACTGTAAGTATAAGGCTTTCTTGATCTTCGACACCTAAGATATCGTAATCACTCAATTAATCGACATACGTGGTTTTAATAATCAAACTCTAAAATAAATGATCTAAAGTGTTTACCCTCGAAATCGTGAACAACCACGATTTGACGATTTTCTCCGGATGACATCGACAACCCGGTGGAAAATCCAGAGCCACCGATACCGCCCTTCGTTTGAATTTAGGAGTAGAGATCGTAAATCCGCTCCTTTTTCGATCTCCAATTAGTATCCCTTTCAATTCGATATTGCTTGTCTTCATTGAAATCAAATATTAGTCAAAACTAATATTACGTTGATATGAACGATTGATTTAAGGAGTAAGGTCGACTTACCACAAAATTCGTATGATCTCAAGATGATAGATCGAGCGATTAAGTCCCTAAAACATGTAGTCGATTAGCCAACCTTCAATCCGATTATCACAATCACCAATGGAGTTATTGAATGGACTATAAAAGAACGTCCTTACCTTGAACAATGAAATTATCGCTTCTTATGATCATCCTATGACTAGAGATGATTAAGCGATGTTGTGGTATTTGACCTCCCACTATACCACTACAAAGAAGAGAATGATCTCATTGAGATAGTAGAATAAAATGATGATTTCGGTTGATATGACCATCCCAAAACAAGACATATATTCGGCTTAAAGAGGAAGAAAAATAAAATGTTGAGAAGAACACTTACCAATTGATCAAGGAATGAGTGTTAATACGGATGAGAAGAAAAGATTGAGAAGAGATGAAGGTTCGGTTATAGAGGAAAATGGGTATTGATATTCGGCTATGGAGGATTATCAAACAAGGAGATATAATCTTATGGTGGTGTCGATTTTAGAGAAGAGGAAGATTGAAAAAATGGTTAAAAGAAAAGAATGAAAAGTTGGATAGATGCTAGGTGATTTGGCTATCAAAGGAAGATGAACAAAATATGAATGTTTTGACCAAACAAAAGAGAAGAAAAATGCACAAATGTGCTAGGAGGTTTCGGCCAAAGCAAAAAGAAAGAAGAAAATATGCTCTCCAAAGGCTTGTAATTTCGGCACAAAGCAAAAGAAGAAGTTTAGAGAAAAACACAAAATTGTGCAAAAGAGATTTTGGCCTAACAAGCATCAAAATTCTACCAAATGACCAAGCAAAAATTTGACTACCCCTCTACACCCAAAATCGTCCACATTCATGTCAATAATGGTCAAAAATTGGCCAACCACACTTTCCATAACACTCTCCTCTTTTTTTGCCAACATGTTCCCTTTACTTTTCCCTTTCATTTGATTCCTTACCTTACCTTCATCCTTTCCTTATTTCCTTAGCCATCTTGCCTAAAATAAAAATTCCACCTTGCCTTATTTACTTGCTTGGCCGACACATGGGGAAGGAATGCAAAAATAATAGTCAAAATTTGCACACAATGGGATTTAAACCTCCTCCCTCCAAGTCTATCATATGGCGCCACTACCTCCTTACCAAGTGCTCATTTATGCAAGCACTTAACTCATTTATTTCCATAAGTCTTTAAGCTACTTATCATCTCTCCTTAATAGACTTAAACACAAAAATTTTTATTAAGGCCCAAAAAAACCCGAGCCTTCTCAAAACTCCTAACATACACTATTAATATTTAATCGAGCTTACTACAAGAAATAATGAAACAATCAAAATTCCAAATTTTGGGATGTTTGAAACACCCCCAACCCGTATCTGTCATCAAAACAGCTTACGAGGCATTACCAAAGAATACAAAACACTTACAGATAATTTGAAATCATTATCTTTACACAAATAGTACACTTGAGGTGTACAGTTCTATAATTATGAATAAAATATTTATCAAACATATTCCATGTTTTATATATCACAATCTCATATTTTCATGTATTAAGTACCACCATTTCCTCGCATTTCGCACAAATACGTGTAACAATTCATAGCCACACAACTCACCAACTCTTCCCCGCCAATCACGCTTTAAATTGACAAATCACTTATTGAGTCCAATTTCAATATTCACTAAAATCTATCATAATAATTTGATGTGCATGTCCATCAATAGATTCCATGTAGCAATATCATCATCTCAAATTTCCACATGCATTTCATTTTCACATTATGAACTCAAATAACATATACAAGATATACCAATGTATTTCAAGTATGGTTTCATAATATTTCATTTCAAATTTCAAATTATTTCATATTAGAACTTTTCTCATTAACTCATTTGGAATATCAATTCTTACGGATAATACACTCAAGGGTGTACAAATATATAATCACAAATGAACTCATTCATCAACCAAGTTCTATGTTTATATCTCATCAACTCGTATTTCCTTATATCACATAATTCCATGTAATACTTACCAAACTTTGTCAGATTAGTGAACGTCTTATAGAATTAGCCTGCTCATACAACCTGTCGATCATGACAAGCTACACGGTGTTGCTCAGTGCCACATTTCACAACTCAGTATGGTTAATACCATATCTACGTTTCACACTTTAACATGGATTGCCCATGATCTTATCTGTCAATTCATCACTTTTCACTAGAATGCCATAGCTCAGCTATGGTCTTACATCTTAAACACATATCACATTAATGCCATATCCCAGATATGGTTTTACACGGAAATCACTTATCACTTGTAGCTGAAGCTACCACTATTCACTGATCAGGTAGCCAGAGCTACCACTTTTCACTGATAAGGTAGCTGGAGCTACCACTGTTCGCTGATTAGGTAGCGAAGTTACCACTTTTCACTGATCAGGTAGCCGAGCTACCACTTGTTCACTAATTAGGTAGTCGGAGCTACCATTTTCATTGATCAGGTAGCCGGAGCTACCACTTTTCACTTTCACTTGTCCTTGATCAGATAAGTGTAGCCAAAGCTATCACTTATCACTTGTCCATGATCAGATGAGTGTAGCCGGAGTTATCACTTATCACTTGTTGCCATGGTTCAACCATTGTATTTCCCGTCAATTCATGTTGTCACTGAACTGAAATGCTCAATTTGATCATTTATTCAATTTTCATAATTTTACATTATTCACGATTTTATCATCAATACATATAAAATAACACGTCATGAAATTTATAAAATTAACAAATGATCACTAAAATTTAGCCATATAAACTCACAAGTTCAATTTTTATATTATAACGATAATCATAATTTCATAATAAATATTCCAAATAAAATATTATATCATTTCTAATTCAACATTTATCAATTATAATCAAGCACCTAATCAATTTACACACAAGTCGCTCATATATTATTTTTCCTCCTCCTCCTCTCCATCCACATCCTTAGTATAAACAACACACTTGTAAGTAACATTATCTATAATTTTCACTATTTACTTGTGTGAATATTCAAGTCATCCATCCGTGTCATATTTACTAAATTATTTTTATATTGAGATACAGAACTCTTAATTAAGATCCGTTAGTTTTTTGAAACTAGACTCACATATCTTCTTACTATAATTTTTCTAGAATTTTTGGTGTGGCCAATTAGTACAGCTTTATTAGTTAACTTCTCCCTGTTACATAGTCTAATGGCTCGACCTTTATTCACTAACAATCAATTATCTCATAGTGCGATTTTCATATAGTGTTTCCAATTATCTATGATAAAATAGACTCAGTAAGGAATACAAAAATATAAATTATAACCCATAATTTTTTTGTACAATTTTTAGTGAATTTCTAAATTAAGAATAGGGGATCACGAAGTTATTCTAAACTAGTTTTACAAAAATTTAAATATCTCAAAATGTGGACTTCCTTTGCTTCCTATGTTTCTTTTATATAAAAATAGACTAAACAAGCTTTAATTCTGTATCTCACTCAACTTATAATTCAATTTATGCCATTTTTAGTGATTTTTCAAAGTTAGACAACTGCTGCTGTCCAAAACTGCTTTTGTATAACATGTTGATTTCTATGTTGTCCCAAATTCCACATTTCATACAATTCAATCCTTGCTCAATTAACCACTCAATTGAGCTAATTTTCTCATTTAATACTTTTCCCTATCATTTTAAACTACTTCATAACCTTTGAAAACCAGAATTTTAACACTAGGCCTTAATTTCAACTCTTTCACAATTAGGTCCTAAAACCAATTTCCATCAATTTTACTTGATAAAATCATCATATAACAAAGTTAAAGCTTCAACTCAATATTTATTCATCATATTCTTCCAACACTAATCCACATCAACTTTAAAAAATTTGCCATAGAATCATAAACTAATGAATTAATAAGTTGGACCCAATTGGAAAAAGTCCAAAAACATAGAAATTTCAAGGAGAAAACATGAATTAAACTTACATGAAGCTTGAGTATGAAAACCAGCTTGAACTCTCTCCCATGGCTGTTTTTCAGCTGATGAAAATGAAGAGAAATGAAGAGAATTCTAGATATTCCAATTTGATCCACTTTTTATTTAGCTAATTTTGGCAATTTTTCCAATTTTTGCCCCTTTTCTTCTTTCTCTCTTCTTTTTCTTTCTTTCCTTCCCCTGCTCTCTGTTTCATTTGGGTTTTTGTTTCTATTTCTCTTCTTATCCCTTTGTTTCATTTGTTTAATGATAATATATTATAATAATATAATTATCTAATAATATATTTTAACACATAAAAAAATCTTAGATTTTTATGCTTATGCCGCCTCAAGTTTGGCAATTGGCATAATTGCTTCTTTAATCCTTCCTCATTTGAAAATTAAACTATTTAATCCTTCTAGCAACTTTTATACATTTTTCAATTTAGTCCTTTTACTTAATTACCACCCAAACGTCAAAATTTTATAACGAAATTTTAATACTACCTTATTGACATTTTGTAAATATTAATAAAAATATTTATGACTCGATTTATAACACCGAGATCTCGATACCTCTTTTTCTCAATTTCTTGACCAAATAAATCTTTATAAAACACAATTTACTATTTTAAAAGTATTTTAAAAGCTACATTTGACTCGTAAATATTAAATAATATAGTCTACGAGTCCATTTGTCAGATTTGGTGGTCTCGAACCATTCTTTTTGACATCACTGAAATTTGGGCTATTACAATGTTACACACGCCGCCAGTCGTGCCGCAGCATGCGCGAATCCCCTACACTATCGCCACGTTCTCTGCCTTCGACCTACACAAAAAAGGAAGGAACCGCAGCAGAAATGGCAAAACAGTGGCAAAATTTTTTATTTCCTTTTATTTTTTATTTCCTTATACTAATGTGTTTTCTTTTCTTTTGATTACATTGCATTCACATCATAAAAAAGAGGTGTTGATTCAAATTCGATTGCTAAATAGAAGAGTTGGTCATAAGAAAATGGATTTTTTGATGAAGTGGATTATAATACGGTCGTCCGAATATAGTCCAAGTAAACACAATAAGAGAATACTGATAGCCCGTGAAGGAATAGAAGACCTTATTGCCCAAGGATTCAAGTTGACAAAGACTATTCGAGAGTCACCACGTCTTGGCTTCCTTGAAGAGGCTAACGAGCTTTATGGAAATAAGTGAGTAAAGAGTCACGGCCTGGATCAAGTAACAAGGAGCTAGAAGAGGCATCTATTGGGAAAGTTCATGAGACACGACCATAACATCTTTTGCGAAGAAGGGGATTGATGTTTTCACATGGACTATGAGGACAAAGCCGCATATGTAATCCGTTTTGTGTAAAGAAATTTATTTTCTAGTAAAATTTTTCCAATGGAATTGAATTCAGTATCAACACCTCTCTTTTTGCATTTCATTCCTTTACATTGCATTTCATGCATTTGCATTACATCACATCATATGCATTTAAGTACATAGAGAGAGTAATTAGTTGAAATTATCAGAGAAAGAAAGGAGGTTAATCTGGGAACTAAACACCATTACGGTACACGCGCTAAAAAAATGGATCAAAGATGAGAATAGTTTTAGAAAGACGTGCAAGACCAGTTGCAAGAACCCAACAAGATATGAGGGACCAAATAATGGAAGCCCAAAAGAATATGGTGGTTCAAATGACTCAGCTACTGAATCAGGCAACGGACAAAGGAAATGGCCCCATGACTAATGCTGGAGAGGATAATGAAGACTATCCTCCGGGTTTCACCCCACCATATGTACAGATACAACCTGAGGTGCATCCTCAAAGGTCATCTGTTACAATTAGGCCTTAACAAGGTCAAGCTGATATTGGGGTACCTATGATTGTTCAAGTTGGCTCAGGATCTAACCTAGAAGATAACCCTGCTAAACCTGTTATCCCTAATGACATATCTGAAGAGGGAATTGGGGAATAAAAGCTTCCAAACCCTTGCATACTTGGAAATGATTTAAATAATGGGACTGTGGAGGAGATCCCTTTATTTTTAAAACTAATCTAGAGTAATATTCGAAACACGCTTGTTGTCTTAAGTCTAGAGGTGATAAGAACCCTTTTGTGAAATAGGCTTGTGTCTGAAATTTTTATTTCAATAAAATGCATCTTTTAAGCAAATATTCTTTTATTCTTTTCATTTCATATTGTACATTCTTTTGTTTTTTTTTTTTACAATATTCTTTTATTCTTTATTCACGACCATACAATACAAATAACCATCCTTAGAATCATTTATTCTTTGGATTTTTTTTTGCCTTCGTACCTAGGTACCCAGATACCAATGACATGAGCGATGTTGTTACTAACTCCCTTTTTGAATGAGATATGGGTCTAGGGGATCTAAGGAATTTGAAGATGACAGAGATTGTAACTTATCTTCTAATATGTTAATAATGGTAGAACAAGGGGAAAAACGGATCCTACCTTACATAACGTCAGTTGACATTGCGAGCCTAGGAAAGGGGTGAAGATTGAAGCTCAGCTCACCACAGAAATAAGGCAAGACATCATTGAGTTATTTTCGAGAATTCAAAGATGTTTTCGCATCGATCATATCAAAACATGTCTGGGTTACTAGGACATAAGGATCGGGCACTGTTGGTCTACAATTGAAGGGGATTGCATTAGTTATACCGCAATTGAAGAAGACGAGATTTATGTGACTCTTCCATTTTCTTCACAGACTTTTCTATATGTAGGGCATGGATATTATGGGGCTAATCTCGTCAAAAGCTTCTAGTCGATATCGGTTCATTATCGTGGTCATCGTGTACTTCACTAAGAAGGTGTAAGTAGCTTCATATGCCAATGTTGCAAAGTCGACAGTCATCAAAATAAAAAAAAAATGGAATAAAGGAAAGGATCAAGCGCCGACAAAGAATGCTTAAAAGGATAAAGTCAAAAGTTTGTAGTCTGTTCAAAGATCAGACACCATATCATTAAGCAACAAAGACAGCCAAAAAAAACAAAACAAGGATCGTAGAAAAGATGATCGAGACTTGTAAAGATTGGCATAAAGAAGTTACCATTTACCCTCTATCTTATCGAACGTCGGCTAGAACCTTCGCTGGGGCAACACATTGGAATAGAAACAGTTTTGTCGATTGAACCTAATTGAAGAAAAGGTTAAAAGCTATCCATCATGGTTAGATGATGTAAGCTTATAATAAAGAGGTTTATCCTAGAGAATTCCATGAGGGGAACTTGATATTTAGGAAGATTTTTCTTATACAAAATATCTTCAGAGGAAAGCAAATTCCAAACTAGGAAGGACCTTATGTAGTAAGAAGGAGCCTATTCTAGAGGAGCATTGATATTGAATGAGATGGATGTCAAAGACTTGCCTAATTCAGAGAATTCAGGTTCAGTCAAGAAGGATTTTACCTGAAAAGGGAAGGGCTAAGGTGAAAACCCGCAAAGGGCGCCTTGAGCTCAAATTCATTCAAAAGATACAAAAAAAAGAAAAGAAAAAAATAAAAAGGAGAGGCCAAGGAAAAAACCTGCAAAGGGCGCTTTGAGACCAAAAGGGATTTGAGTTGAAAACACAAAAAAGGGCAGCTCAAATTTTGATTGAAAGCTGGGCATACAGTAGTCTTGCTACGCTTGAATTAATAATGAAAAAGTATGTTACATCTTGGGGCATCGATAAAGTACTTCGGATCCCCTAAACACATATTAAGCTTAAAACGGTCCTCAAGAAGTTTGAACAGAGAAGCTTAGGCTGTAATATCTGGGGCACCTAGCTTCTATCTTACTGATTTTTGAATTTGTTATCTTTGATTGCTTTATTCTTTTCAAGATACACCCAAATCAATTTTCTTTTATTGCCTTAGTGATCTTTGATTAACTTATTTGTTTCGAGCCATTCTCTTGATTAATTTCTTTCTCATCTATTTTTGTGACCTTTTTCAAGCATTTTATATTGAAATAATGATTAATGGACTAATAACACTTTCTAAAAGGAGTTTCGCATATTACTCTGAAAACTTCTAAATAATATGAGGAATCTGAAAC
The DNA here is from genome assembly GCA_025506655.1 of Gossypium rotundifolium. Classification (NCBI taxonomy): domain Eukaryota; kingdom Viridiplantae; phylum Streptophyta; class Magnoliopsida; order Malvales; family Malvaceae; genus Gossypium; species Gossypium rotundifolium. The sequence goes on along the minus strand of CP106727.1, from coordinate 37,729,441 downwards.
GTGACTATTGTTTAGAACTCACCAAACCTAATGGAAACATTGAAAAATGATTATCTCTTCGGATTCTTATTGGATAAGACAATTTCATTGGCGATACCATATCGACAAATGACAAACAAGGTCAATCCAAGTGTAAAAGGGGATCATTGTCAGGAGACTCTGCATTTATGTAAATTTCAGACTCATACATCCAGAGAATGGTGTAACAGGTTAAATTGATGGAAAACAATATAAGTTCTATACCTTTGAGTGGTAACAGTTTGGATGGAGGAAACCAAATGTTATTTCCTGAAGTTGCAGTGGGAGGTACCAACTTCATGTCCCAAGGTTCAAGTGGAGAGGACTCAGAATTACCATGGGACAAATTATTTGAGCAGAATATGATTGATACTTTGTAAGGAACGAAGAGGAAACTTTGACGGATAAATGAGTGATGTCACTTAAAATAGGAAGCATTCTCATAACATTTTGCATTCATATATCATTGCATGGATAATCAAGAGCATTTGATACATTTTGATCAAATCATCCTAATTATTAGACATAAGCATATACCCATTCTACAGGTTATGTCCTCTAGAGGACAATGTAGCAAGGTAGAAAACATCAGTCTGGCTTCCATGAGTTTGCAGTGGGGCAGATTGAAGATAACAGATATAGCATTCTTGAAGTTGTAGGAAGCAGGTCGAAGACATCAGTCTGGCATCCCTGAGTTTGCAGGGAGCAGATTAAAATAGCATATTTGGCATTCCTGAAATTACAGGAAGCAGATCGAAGATACTAATCTGGCATCCCTGAGTTTGCAGGGAGCAGATTAAAATAGCAAATTTGGCATTCCTGAAGTTGCAGGAAGCAGATCGATGATACTAATCTGGCATCCCTGAGTTTGCAGGGAGCAGATTAAAATAGCAGATTTGGCATTCCTGAAGTTGCAGGAAGTAGATTGAAGATACCAGTCTAGCATTCTTGAGTTTGCAGGGCGTTCCTGAGTTTGCAAGAAGCAGATTGAAGATACTCGTTTGGCGTTCCTGAGTTTGTAGGAAGCAGATTGAAGATACCATTCTAGCGTTCCTGAGTTTGCAGGAAGCAGATTGAAGATACCAGTCTGGCGTTCCTGAGTTTGCAGGAAGCAGATTGAAGATGCCAGTCTGGCATTCCTGAGTTTGCAGGAAACAGATTAAAGATACCAGTCTAGCATCCCTGAGTTTATAGGGAGTAGATAGAAGATAACAGATCCGCATTTCGAAGTTGCAAGTGATCAAGACATTAGTCCGCATCCCCGAGTTTGCGAGAGCGCAGATTAAAATAGAAGATCCGCATTCTGAAGTTGCAAGAAGTAGATCAAGATATCACCGCATTCCCGAGTTTGTAGGAGTAGATTAAAATAGCAGATCTGGCATTCCTGAAGTTGCAGGAAGCAGATCGAAGACATCAGTCTGGCATCCCTGAGTTTGTAGGGAGCAGATTAAAATAACAGATCTAGCATTCCTGAAGTTGCAGAAAGCAGATCGAAGACATCAGTCTAGCATCCCTGAGTTTGCAGGGAGTAGATTAAAATAGCAGATCTGGCATTCCTGAAGTTGCAGGAAGCAGATTGAAGATATCAAATCTTATCTCCCTGAGTTTGCAGTGGAGCAAGCTAAAAGACAACAGATCTTATCTTCTTGATTTTGCAGCAAAGCGGATCAAAGATACTAGTCTGACCTCCCTGAAGTTGCAGCGGAGAAGATTAAAGATACTTGATTTTGCCTTCTTGAAGTTACAATGAAGCAGTTTGAAGCCATCGGACTTACTGAAATCAAGATGAATTTCCAATACTGTTGAAGTTGCAGTGGAAAAGGCGAGGACCAAGAAGTCGTGGCTCAGCAAAGACCGGAAAACTTGGTCCTTCTATTGTCTTTGTTCTATTCTCGTTACACGACAATGAGCAAAGAGGGGCAGCTATAATAACCCAATTTTCCCGGGCCCATATTAAAAATAAAAAACCAAAAAAAATTAAAAACAAAAAGTCCAATTTTTTTAATTACAATCCATTTTACAAATAAACGGGCTTAAAGCCCAAAACTAAAAATCACCATATTACAAACCCCAAACTCAGACCCAACTTAAACCTAAGCAGATCGACCTACCCAGACCCAGGAAGCCCAAAAGGGCCCAGACACTAAACATAGTCAGGAAACCTAGGGTTTCCTAGCTACCTCAGCCAAGAAGCCCTCACACGCCGCTAGTCGCTACCAAGAAGATGCGCGAATCCTCGCACCATTGCCACATTCTCTGCCTTCTACCTGCACAGAAAAGGAAGGAACCGCAGCAGAAATGGCAAAATAGTGGCAAAATTTTTTATTTCCTTTTATTTTGTTTATTTCGAAGGCTATAAAAGCCTTCCAAAGACTTGTAAGAGAGGATACACAGAAGATATAGAAAAGATACACAAAAAAAAAAAAAAATCAATACAGAGGCTTCAAAGTTTTTTTATTCTCTTTCTTTTTTCGAATCTGTAAACATATATAATTTTTTTACTTCTATTTTTTTTAAAAAAGGATATATGCATGTTTTAATAATTTTTTTTAAAAAAAATATACCTTTTTTCTAAACGGCAACGATGGTGTCGGAGCCTCGCCGGAAGACTTGCCGATAATCGCATGATGAGAGAGCATTGAGGGGATTTGTTTCAGTTTTTTTTTAAGAAGAGAAAAAAAATGAAATTTTTTAACAAAATTTTAGCTTTTATAATGAATAGAAGCATCTTACCCTCATTTGCTACTGCTTTTGGGTGGTTACTATAGCCCAAAACGACATCGTTTCACTCAGGATCCGCGTGCAATTGACCCGACCCGAATGATGCGTCAAGCTTTTTCGCATTTTTATTTTCTTTTAATTCAGTTTTTTTTTAAATTATAATTCGCCCAATTAATTTTCCTGCTAATTCATTTTAGTCCTCTTAATGCTGCGCGTTTTGGAAATGAGGCATAATTGTCCAATTGGTCCTTCTATTTTCTGCATGCATTTCAATATCGTCCTTTTAAATTTATTTTTTAATTATTTTAATTTAATCCTTTTTCATTTTAAAACCTTTTTATTTTATTTTTTAATTATTCTAATACTATACTTAATTATTTTATTATATTAAACTGTTTTATTATTTTATTTTATTAATTTTGTTAATAGTAGAAAATGCATATATATATTTTTATGTATTATCTTTATACATATTAAATTATTATTATTTATTATCTATTATTTTATTTGGTTTAAATATTTTTTATATTATGATTTATATATGAATTATTATATTATGCTTTTTAATTTGTATATTATATAATATTATATCATATATTATTTTTAAAATTTTATTTTATAAAATTTATTTATATTATATAACCTACTTTATTTACATATGTAAATTTTTATGATTAGTGTATTATATATATTTTTATAAAATTATTATATACTGTTTATTAATTGTTTTTATTATGTATAATTATTTATATGTATTAAATTAGATATTTGTTATAAATATTCTTATTTTTTATACTTTAAATTTTTATTTTTTTATATGTATATTAAATCATTTTAAAATCGTCAAATTCTTTTATTTTTTATTCAAAGTTTAAATATATCATTCCCTTTTTAATGATTTTGTTATTTCGTGAAAATCCTAATTATCATTACTTATTTATTTATTTATGTCTATTTAATTGTTTATTATTGATTGACATAATTCTTTATTTATTCATTCATATTATATTATTCTATTATTTATTGTTAGTATGATTTGTAGCTATGCGTAATTGCTATTAAATATGTATGTTGCCATATCTACTCCAAAACCATTTGTTTTATAAAACACATTTAATTATATTTATGCATTTTTATTCAAAGACTTTTAAATACAAATGATATATGATATTTAGTGACTTGAGAGAAATTATACCCTAACTTACTGGGTTTTAATTTTTTTCTCGTAGAACTTAAAATATCAAGTATCCTTTTTAAAACCTATAAATTTTAAATAAAAACTTATCCTTGAGAATTCAAAATTGTTGTGTCCTAACTCACTGGATATGACGATTTGTTATCATGGGATAAGAATTTCATAAAATAAGGAAATGTTTCGTGTTTGGAAGTTCGAGAAATTGTGCCTTAACGTGCTGGGTTTCGGTTTTTCATTCATCCAAATAACTAAATATACTTTTAATAAATTTTGTAAATCATGAGATGATTTTGGTCATGAAGGTTTAAAACATCATGTCCTATCGTGCTGGATGTAATGTTTGTATGCTTTCAGAACAAAGGTGTAACACCCCAAACCTGTCCCAAACACTACAACCGGATCTAGTTTGTCACTAAGAAAAATTTTTGTAAAACAAATCGTGTCGACAAAAAAACCCAAATAGGAATTACATAAAATGTTCCTTAATAAGCAAAAGCCCAAAACTAGATTACATGTCCTTGAAAAAAAATTAAAATGAGAATAAATAATAAAGGCCCATAATAAAACTAGAATGTAAACTAATGGCCCATGGCCTTATTACAACGTAGTTTAAATCCATCATATAAAGTACTTTAAAAAAACTAATATGGGAAACTTGTCGCCGGATCCACCTTCTTTTGCATGGCCACCTTGCGCTTCACTCCAGCCCGGTCCGATGCACTAATCGTCACCTGAAAGGTTAGTTTAAAGGGGGTGAGTCGCGAGACTCAGTGTGCAACCCTCATGCACCACTAGATTTGGGCCTCATAAGACATAACAACAATTTTATTTACATGGATAATAAGTAATATGCAAAGCCCAACCCATTTGCCTAGGTTTCCATCTGCTACACGCCCGCACCAACCAACACACCATTGGGGATTTCTACAATCAACCCACACCGCTACACTCCAAGATGGCAAATATGTCATTCATCAATATATATCGCCAAAGCTCAGTATAACAAATCACGACATTAGCCACATGAAATTCATGGTAAAACCATTACTCATATACATATACATATAGCTTCCTCCTTTCATCACCCAACCCATGCAACATGCACAATAATTTAAAACATGTACAACAGTTTACTTGTAACATATAGTCAGATTATTTACTAACCTGAGGGTCCGTCGTTTAAATCCGAGATTTCAGCTTTTAATGTAACATGTAAATCTTATGAACACATATACATATATATATTTATTATTAATCAGATCTAGACGGTGGGGAAGTATTACACACATGATTCACGTACTCAGGCTTTCTCTACGTCTACGCTACTATTACTCGAAACAACTACTATTGGCCCATGATCTGACTTCGATTTCGGCCCACACCCTATTGGCCAATCTCGCACTATCGAAACAGATCGCTTCTTGAATTTGGGCGACGGTTTTATAGATCCAACCTTCTCTGCTTGATTGTTAGTTGAGTCCATAACAATCCCTTAATCACTAAACCAAATAAACGATGAGATCTAACTCATTAGTTAAATGTAACCTTTAAAGCGAACACTTACCTAGTTAGCCGAATCCCGAATATCTTTTAGAAATTGTCACCACCAACCTTCCTACATTCATCCATCAACCAAGTATCAAACCAATCGATACACACATTCAACCTAACCCCAAATAGTATTCGGCCAAAGCACAGAGAATCAAGGAAGGCCATTCGGCCACACTTACCACTACCTACCTTCGACTTTTCCACCAAATCGACTTTAATGGGGCAGATTCGGCTTCAAGGGTAAAGAGTATAATCAGCAGGGCCTTGGAAATAATGATTTAGATTAGGAGTTTGATAAAAATAAAGGAATCACAGAAAAGGAAAAATCTCAAACTCACCGGATTACTAAGGAGTATACGACTTACAGTGCACTTTCGGGAAAACAGAGATCTCCCTTGTAGATTCGACTATAGAGGAAGAAGATATGCACTAAGAGCATTCGGCTTTCAGAAGGGATCTAGGAGAAAAGAGAAGACCTAGAGAGTTTTTGGTTTTGACAAGAAACAGAGGTACAAAAGAGAAAGAGTTTTCGGTTGAGGAGAATAGATGAGAAAGTGAGAAAAACCAAATGGAAAAGATGATATCTGGCATCCCAATTTCGGCATATCATACCCATACACAGAGTTGGAGTTTCTGCCAACTCTTTCCCTCCTGATAGCCTTCATCTCACCTGATAACCCCAATCCTTATCTTACCCTTTTGAAGAGCCTTCACTAAAGCCAACTCCTCCCTCCTTGTTTATCATCTTTTATTACTTAAATAAAAAGAATTAAAGCTCTTAATTTAGTACCTACATGCCGTCCACCCCCTTCCCATTTAAGTGCTGAATTTTGACCCATTTCCTAAGGCCCAATCAACCATACAAGGGCCCAAACTCCTCCCCCTTATGACGCCACCTTATGCCCACTTAAAGCACTTTAATTCTTTGGGCCACAAGCCCAGCTTGTTACTTAATTAATCATCTTCTTAAATTATAAGCTAACACCATTTGTTAGCCACCTAACCCAAATTTTTAAAGCCCAATATTTCACTTTAAACTACCCAGAGCACTAACTTTAACCCTAATTCAAATATTTAATCAAAAAGTCAGCCCAACCTTTACAATCTCAATTTAACATATTAGACTATCATATAAATGCGTAGGCCCACTTTAAGGATGTTACAAAAGGAATCTCCAATTTCAATCCAAATTGTTCAAATTTTTAAAGAAATCATATTCCCACATCTTTTTCAAATTCTCGACATAAGGGCATTAATTAATCAATTAGGTACCAATTTTTGGGCGTTACGAGGGTGCTAACCCTTCCTCGTACATAACCGACTCCCGAACCTATTTTTTGGCATTTTGTGGACCAAAAATCAATGCTTTGAAATAAAACATCTTATAAGGTGATCCAATCCCACTTAAATAAAAAGGGATTGGTGGCGACTCCCGTTTTCATTTTTTTAAGTCGATCCCCATTTTATCCACATTTAAAAATGGTTTTGACAATTTATACATTTTAATTATTTTAGAAATTGTCGTATTTTATCCCCAATTTATACATGGAACACGTCATGTATCTGCTCCAACTCCGAAGGCAACTCCAACCGATAAGCCACTGGGCCCACACGTTCTAGTACCCGGTAAGGTCCAATAAACTGTGGACTTAACTTCCCCTTTCGACCAAACCTCATTACCTTCTTCCACGGAGATACCTTCAAGAAGACTTGATCACCTACCGCGAATTCCACCTCCTTCCGCTTTAAATCCGCGTAAGACTTTTGTCGATCCGACGCTTCCTTTAGCCGAGCCCGTATTAACTTCACTTTCTCCTCGGTTTCCAAAACTAATTCTGGACCTAGCACCTTACCTTCACCCAACTCCATCCAACATGTTGGAGTACGACATCTCCTTCCATATAACGCTTCATAAGGCGCCATCTGAATGCTAGCTTGATAACTATTATTATATGCAAATTCTGCCAAGGGCAAATACTCTTCCCAACTGCCCCTAAAGTCGATGATGCAACCCCTTAGCATATCTTCCAAGATTTGAATTACCCTTTCGGACTGACCATCAGTCTGTGGGTGAAAGGCAGTACTAAAGTCTAACCTTGTTCCCATTGCTTGATGAAGAGCCTTCCAAAATTATGACATGAACCTAGGGTCCCTATCTAATATGATCGACACTGGCACACCATGTAATCTTACAACCTCAGCCACATACAATTTAGCTAGCTTTTGTAGAGAAAAGTCCACCAACCAAGATGAAGTGAGCAGATTTTGTCGGTCACCAACAATCACCCAAATTGAATCCTTCTTAGTGGGTGTAAGGGTAACCCACTAACAAAATCCATCGTGATTCTCTCCCATTTCCATTGGGAATCTTCACCGATCGCAACAATCCCGATGGCACTTGGTGTTCAAATTTGGCCCACCCATCGACACGCCGGGCATTTTCCTATGACTTCTGTTACCTCTTTCTTCAGACCTAGCCACCAAAATTGCTCACACAATTCACGATACATCTTGACTCCTCCAGGATGCATAACATAGAGGCTACTATGCGATTCTCGAAGAATCCTCTGTCTTAGCTCATCATCCTTAGGCATGCAAATCTTCCCTCGATAACACAGAACTCCATCCTTGTTCAGACTATAGTCCTCCATTTCACCATCCCTCACTTGCAAAAGTCAAGCACCCAGAACATCACCCACTAACTGTTTATCCTTAACTTGGCTTACCCACGTTGGCTTTACTTGCAACTCAGCCAGTAAACTCCCATCGTCGAATAAACTCAAATCAGCAAACATGGCTCTTAACTCTGATACTACCTTGCGGCTTAGCGCATCTGCTACCACATTCGCCTTACCAGGGTGATATTCAATCGAACAATCATAATCCTTCAGAAGCTCGATCCACCTACGTTTTCTCAAATTCAGCTTCTTCTGTGTAAGGAGGTACTTCAAACTTTTATGGTCGGTGTAAATTACCGACTTCTCCCCGTATAAGTAGTGCCTCTAAATCTTTAAGGTGAACACTACTATTGCCAACTCCAAGTCATGCGTAGGGTAGTTCAACTTATGCGGTCTCAACCGTCGAGACGCATACGCCACCACCTTTCCTTCTTGCATCAGCACACATCCTAAACCCGTGTGCGACGCATTACAGTAGTCGATAAATTCCTTTTTTGCCTCCGGCTGAATTAATACTGGCGCTTCTGTCAGGATTCTCTTTAGCTTCTCAAAGCTCTCTTGCTTTTTGTCGGTCCATACAAATAATACTCCCTTCCTCAACAACTTAGTTAGAGGAGCCGCTATTAGAGAAAACCCTTCAACGAACCTTCGGTAATACCCTGCCAAACCTAAGAAACTCTAAACCTCCGCCATAGACTTTGGTGGTTTCCAATCCAATACAGCCTCTATCTTTCGAGGGTCCACCCTGATTCCCTCGGTCGAAACCACATGTCCTAAAAAAGTCACTTCCTTCAGCCAGAACTCACTTACTGAACTTTGCAAACAGCTGCTTCTCCCTCAGAGTTTGCAACACCACGCAAAGATGTTCGTCATGCTCCTCCTTTGACTTAGAGTAAACCAGGATATCGTTGATGAACACCACAACGAACCGATCAAGATATGGTTGAAACACCAGGTTCATCATATCCATAAAGGCCGCTGGTGCGTTCATCAACCCGAACGGCATTACCAAGAACTCATAATGTCCGTACCGAGTCTGAAATGTCGTCTTATGAATGTCCCCTTCTTTAACTTTTAATTGATGGTATCAAGACCTTAAGTCAATCTTAGAAAAGACCGATGCTCCTTTGATCTGATCGAACAGATCGTCGATCATTGGTAATGGGTACTTATTTTTTATCGTCAACTTATTCATTTGACGATAGTCCACGCACATACGCATGGATCCGTCCTTCTTCTTTACGAACAGGACCGGCGCTCCCCATGGATACATACTCGATCGAATGAACCTGGGATCTAATAGTTCCTAAATCTGAGCCTTGAGCTCCACCAACTCCTTCGGCACCATTCTATAAGGAGCAATAGATATTGGAGCTGTACCCAGAAGTAGGTCTATTTCAAATTCTACCTCGCGATCTGGGGGTAATCTTGGTAATTCCTCCGAAAAGACATCCGCGAACTCCTTGACTGTTCGAACCTCATTAATAGTCACCTCCTTAGCATCCAACGCACTAATAAAAGCCAGATATGCACTACATCCCTTTCGAATCATCTTAATAGCTTTTAAGGAGGATATCACGTTGGACAAGTAATTCCTCCTTTCTCCTAACATAACCACCTCCCCGCCTTCCGGGGTACCCAACATCATACGCTTGTTCTCACAAATTCAACTTGGCACGATGCTTAGTTAACCAATCCATTCCCAAGATGAGGTCAAACTCTCCAAATGGCAATTCCACAAGAACACTACCCTTGAGTCTCTAAAGGTACTTCCCTAAACAAATTTGTCCACTACCCTAGATTGTCCTAGGGACTAACCACAGTCATCTTCCTAGTGGTTATCTCATAATCTATACTTAGAGTCTCGAGATCATCGAGCATGCAACATAGGAGTGGGTTGATCCAATATCAATTAAAGCAAGAAAAGGGTTATCGGCGATAAGAAACATACTGGTTATAACATCCGGCGGCCACCATCCTCCTTTCAATGAGTCGATAAACTAAACCCGACCGCCTTGCATCCAGACACTGCACCTCTATCGAATGCTCCACGACCCCGACCTGGTCCATTTCTTCCTCCACCTCTACCCCTTGGTCCAGGCTGATCACCTCTCCTAGCCTGGTTAGAACCTCGGCCCATTGATTGCCCACAATCCATCTAAGGACTGTCCCTCATCAAATGTTCTACGGATCCACACCTAAAACATCCACTGGTTTTCACCCTGCACTCCCCATAATGGGTTCTCCCACATATAGAACATGCTTGACTCTGGCCCGATGGAGCACGAGTTGGCCTATCAGTCCTAGGACTCTTTTAAAAATTTTTAGTTGCTCTAGAGGGTCCAAAACTCCTCTTACTCCTGCCCCGATCCTTATCCTTCTCTTATTTTTCCACCCATTTCACTTCCTCAGCTATTTTAACTATATCCACTAGAACTGCAAAAATTCTCTCTCGTTGTGGCGCGATCAAAACCCTTAGCTCATTTCTTAGCCTATCCTCGAACCAAACGCATCATTCATACTCTGTTGACACCATTCCTCAAGCATAATGACTCAAGCATAGGAACTCAGCCTCATACTCAGCCACAGACTTACTTCCCTACACCAAATTCAGGAATGCTTTCCTTTGAGCATCCATGTAACTAGCCTCAACGTACTTTCCCTGGAATGACTCCTTAAAGAAATCCCATTCAATCAGGTCTGCGGCCGTACCCTCTTTCACCGTGAGCCACCATTAGTAGGCCTCGTCTCAAAGAAGAGACACGACCCCCTTCAGCTTCTCCTCCACCATGAAGTCTAGGTAATCCATTATACGTTCCACAGCCTCCAACCAATAGTCAGTAGAACTCGGGGATACACCAGAGACTCCCCTAAATACTTTGGCCCCATTGTTCCTCAGCCTCTCTGGCATAAATTTTTGGGCTCTTCTGCCCATACCATCCTCAGCCACTCTTTCCAAAACCCTTAGTACGGCCTGAGACACCATGTCCTCTCCTCTTGTCTGGTCTTAGAATTCCACCTCAACAGCTGGTGGAATCGGTATCTCACTTCTAGACCTATGACCCGATCTTACGAGTTCTAATACGGTAATCCTACCTCTACCGCGTCCACGTGGCGGATGTCCTCGACCTCTTGTACTAATTATTCCAGTTCGCATTTATTTGGTTTAAAAATTTTATGAGTCATTAGTTGTTTCCACTAATTATCCCCGAACAATCTTATGAAACATAGTTTTAAAAGTGATTCTTTCAATTCGAACCTATCTATAGTTTTCAGTCTTCCTATTCTAAGAATTATGCACACACAACGTTCATACAGGTAACATTCATTACCTAAGGGTATTTTCGTCATTTCGCTACCCAGGGATTATTTTCGTAATTTTATCTTACAGAGGTATTTTCGTAATTTTCCAAAATAAGGTTTTGGGTGATTTGGCTAAATAAGGGTATTTTGGTAATTTTCCAAGTCGGGGGTATTTCGATAATGTCGTAAATCTGGGGGTATGTCGGTAATTTTGCAAATCTGGGGTTATTTTAGTAATTTGCAAAATCTAGGGATATTTTAGAAATTTTGAAAATCTGGGGGGTGTTTCAGTAATTTTGCCAATCAAGGGTATTTTGGTCATTTACAACTCATGGGTAATTTGGTAATTTTACAATTCAAGGATATTTTGATGTTGTTGTTGTTGTTGTTGTTGTTTTTGTTTTCTATGGAAAGATTATGTTGACTTTGTAAATTGGGGTATATTCGCAAATCATAGGTATTTTTTTTAGAGTAAGGATATTCTAAAAATTTTTGTGAGAAAAACAGGTGGCTGGTCCCTTCGGGTTTTAATTGTAGTTTTGGCCTGTCAACACGTACTTGTAACTAGGGTGAATAGTCACTACACACCAGGTAGGATTCTAGTGGAAAGGAGGTGAGTCACTAGGACTGCTTAAGTACCAAGCTTTCCCTGAATCCTCTCCTAGGCATGCTTATGCCTATTGCCACACCCAATCATGGCTAAAGTGAACAATCACTATGCACTAAGTGAGATTCCTGCGAAGAGGAGGTGAGTCACTCAGACTGCTTAAATACCAAGCTCTTCCGGATCTTCTCCTAGACATGCATATGCTTGTTACCACACTTTAGTCTTGTGACTTGTTTACAGGTTTTGTTTAATGAAGTTAAGTCTTATGGATTTTTAAGAATTTGTTTCTCTAAGCCTAGAGTCCATCAAGTTCTAACCTATTAGTCTATGTCCCATAAGCCCATTAAGCCCACATTTATATCACACAATGGTTTAGAGTACTTACCTGGCGGACTTGGTCGGAGACGCAGGTGCCATGCTGAACTAATAAGCCTTTACTAATAAAAATCCATGTTTTAAAAACCCATTTTTAGAAAATCTTTTGGGCCCAAAATCCCAAAGCCGAGTTTTGAATCGGGCTCTGATACCAATTTGTAACACACCAAACCCGACCCAAACACTACAACCGGATCTGGTTTGTCACTAAGAAAAATTTTTGTAAAACAAATCGTGTCGACAAAAAAACCCAAATAGGAATTACATAAAATGTGCCTTAATAAGCAAAAGCCCAAAACTAGATTACATGTCCTTGAAAAAAAATTAAAACGAGAATAAATAATAAAGGGCCATAATAAAACTAGAATGCAAACTAATGGCCCATGGCCTTATTACAACGTAGTTTAAATCCATCATATAAAGTACTTTAAAAAAACTAATATGGGGAACTTGTCACCGGATCCACCTTCTTTTGCATGGCCACCTTGCGCTTCACTCCGGCCCGGTCCTCATAGTCCAAGTGAAAACATTTTACTAGAAAATAAATTTTTTTACACAAAATGGATTACATATGCGGCTTTGTCCTCATAGTCCAAGTGAAAACATCAATCCCCTTCTTCACAAAGGTCAAATCTTGCAAACTTCTAATAGATGCCTCCTCTAGCTTGTAACACCCCAAACCAGGTCTATGCATCAAGACGAGATTTGGTTTGTCACATAAACCGAACATTCTTTTAGTCTATCTAATGATTTAGGTGAATCGGTAATTACAAAAATCCTTTTAAAAAAAATAAAGTTTAATAAAAACCAAGAGAAATAATTTAAGTTCGATGAATTTGAGAAACATTAGTTGAAAATCTCATCATTTAATATTTAATTGTCAAAACCTTAAAGTAATTTTTTATAAGAGTTCAAAGTATTTGAAATTAAGAATAGATAAAGAGTCTTATATGTTTGAAACCCAAAGTATTTTAAGAAAACATTATAGGATAAACATAAGCCCATATTAATTATCCAAAACATAATTTAAATCCATCTACACATAAAATCCATAAAACATTAATAGAGGCCTTATTACATCATACCCAAGATAACAAATTAAAGAAAGTACTTATTAAAAGTTCAAAGTTTATTTAACCCATGTTTGCAGTATGGCCTCCACGAAGTCATCCTCGGCCCAAGTCCACGTCAATTTCCATTACCTGAGATGGAAAATTTAAGGGAGTGAGTTACTTAAAACTCAGTGTATAACTCACTTACTATATCCACTGGGCCAGATCATCAAATCATAATTTTGGGCTTGAGTCCATAAACAGATTTAGCAATGTAATAACTGTAATGTATGCAAAATGAAATTTCCCACCCAAACCTAATTTCCATCCGCTACACACCACCCGTACCAACCATCACACCTATGGGGATCAAGTCAACCCACCCCGCCAACACACCAAACATAGGCAATAAGCCATTTTTATATTTGTGACAGAGCCACCGAACTAGATTGTGACAAAGTCACCTAACTAGAGGCATTGAGCCATTAAAATATTTGTGGCAAAGCCACCGAACTAGAGGCAATAAGCCATTTAATTATTTTGTGGCAAAGCCACCGAACTAGATTTTGGCAACAGGCCTTTCTTCTCTTCATCATTAATCCCAACCCATGCAACAAATAGTCTATATACATATAATAATTTAGCAAAAGGCCCAATTTACATGTGAGTCAATATTTCAAGTTTTTATTAAGGCCCATAATACAAAATAAAATTTAGCCCATTTAACAATCTAGCAACTTTGGCCCATTTAACGATCTAGTAGGGATTTCGGCCCATTTAACGATCTAGCATGATTTGTGGCCCATTTAACGATCTAGCAGAGTTTTCGGCCCATTTAACGATCTAGCATAGTTCTCGGCCCATTTAATGATCTAGCATACTTTTCGGCCCATTTAACGATCTAGCAAAGATTTCGGCCCATTTAACGATCTAGCAGAGTTTTTGGCCCATTTATCGATCTAGCATATTTCCAATTTACCAACTAACTCATCGAGGGTGTTTTCGTAAATTTCACAACTTTAACTGTTTTCATAAATTTTCACAAAAATACCAATTATTATGTATTTTACCAATTTTTTTCATCTTTACGATTTTTCCCAATAATTACGGTATAACATCTAACCCGAGATAAGTGTGAAATTACACACCTTGATATTGTGAGTACTAGACCTTCCCGCTCGTCAATACTTAAACGTAACACGAACCATTAGAACACTATCATTTATTAAAAATACACTATTGGTAAACGATCTAAATCTTTACCCTTTGGATTTTGAACCACTTCTATTTTTGGTTTCTCCTCGATTGTTGGTTCGTTGCCCGATGAGAATCCACAAACGAATAAAGGTTCGGGAGTACGAATAACCTCAAACAATTGATTCTCCTTGGTTGAAGGTCCGCAACCCGGTGGAAAATCCTGGATTCTCGAAATAGTCCTTTGTTTATATTTAGGGGATTAATGAGCCGCCTCTTTCAAGACGTGGACGCCTTTTTCGCCTATCTTGAATTTCTCTAATGACATAGGATCATTAGTCCGACTTATAAATATCGAAATATGGCTAACGATTTTTTTAAAAGATTTGAGAATGGCTTACCACGATTATCTTCGTTCCTCGAAGAAAGCGATCGAGCGATTAGTCCCTATAACGAAATCGATTAAGTAACTAACCGTACTAATATAATGAATAAAGTGAGAATCCTTAAATAATCTCATTAGCTTAACTCTTACGATCAATTCCAATGATCCACAATACTCAAGAACACGTTGAGTTTCGTCTTTCAAAACTCTCACTAATGTCCACGGTTGAAAAGAATTGAGTGAGAAAATTATGTATGACTAAAGGAAATCGGTTGTGATCAAACAAAGAAAATGAAAGAAATTTTGGCACAATAGCATATTATCATTCGGCCATGAGTGAAAGTTTTGAAGAGATTTTAATGAAGAAGAAAATAAAAGAATGAGAAAATGGAAATGATATGATTCGGTTTCAAGAGAGAAAGAGAGAAAGAAAAGAGAAGAAAAGAGAATTTAGTTTAAAAGAAAAGTGCATTCGCATTGGGGAGGAAAATGAGAAAAACAAAAGAAAGAAAAATCCTTGCTTGCATAAGTGCTTTCGGTCACAATGAGAAGAAAAGATTTAGAGAGAAAAGAGTTACTAAACCAAAATGGTCAAAAGAAAATGACAAAGAATGAGTTGCTTACTCAAGGTTGTTGGAACTTTTCATTAGAGAGAAAATGGATGGAGAGGAAATATGTTTTGCTAAAAATGACCAAATGAATGTGTTTCACCAACACCAAATCCTACCAAAGCAATCAACAAAACGGCCATCCCCCTAGCCTCTATGTCATCAAATACAAGGTCAAAGGCCATTAGGATGTTTCCAAAACATCTCCCTATTCTTAAGCCTTATCCTCCTCCTTTTCCTTAAGTTGGAGAGACAAAATCCCCAATTCAAGCCATTTTATCCCCTATCTTTAGCTTTCCATAATCCTTAATCTTCTTACCAAAAAAAAAAAAACAATCCAACTCATCCTAATCTTATCCATAGCCGACACATGCTATGCTAAAGCAAAAAATAAAATTCCTTAATTGCATGCTAGGTGATTCAACTCCTTCCCTCATGTCCAACTTATGGCGCCTTCACCACTTTGCCAATTACTCATCTTATGCCATCTTTTAGTACTTAATTAACTTAAGTTTCAAGGTCACTTAATTTCTTTACACTGAAGTACACTTTACCAATATTTATTTTAACTCCAATTAAACCCGAGCTAACACTTAGCAACATAATGATACTCAAATATTTAGGATGTTACAATTCTACCCCCTTAAAGAAAATTTCATCCTCGAAATTTACCTGATTAAAAGAGGTAAGGATATTGTTGCCGAATTGCATCCTCAGGCTCCCACGTAGCTTCCTCTGCTCTGTGATTACACCATAAACTTTGACCAACGGCACGGTCTTCTTTCTTAGCACTTTAACATTTCGGTCTAAAATTTCCACTAGTTCTTCCTCAAAAGACAAGTCTGATTTCAATTCCACTTCCTCTACCGGTAATATGCGAGATGGATCCGATCTATAGTGTCTCAGCATGGAAACATGGAAAACATTATGAATTTGACTCAACTCTGGAGGTAGTTCAATCTGATAAGCCACTGGACCAACACGCTTCATCACACGATATGGCCCGATGAACCTAGGGCTTAACTTGCCCTTCTTTCCGAATCTGAAAACTTTCTTCCAAGGTGAGACCTTCAGGAAGACCTGCTCTCCCACAGCAAACTCGATATCCTTCCGCTTCAGGTCAGCATATGATTTCTGTCTATCCGAAGCTTTCTTTAACCGTGCTCGAATAAATTTTACTTTTTCTTCGGTTTTAGATATCAATTCAGGACCCAACATTTATCGTTCACCCAATTCAGTCCAACAAGTAGGAGTATGGCACCTACGACCATACAATGCCTCATAGGGTGCCATCTAAATGCTAAACTGATAGCTATTGTTATACGCGAATTCTGCCAATGGTAGAAAATCCTCCCAACTACCTCTAAAGTCAATCACAATCCCCTTAACATGTCTTCCAATATCTGAATTACTCTTTCTGACTGACCATCTGATTAAGGATGAAAAGCTGTACTAAAGTTTAACTTCGTTCCCAAGGCTTCATGCAGAGCTTTCCAAAATCGTGATGTAAATCTAGGATCCCTGTCTGATATAATAGACAATGGTACCCCATACAATCTCACGATTTCAGATACATACAAACTTAGCCAATTTTGTAATGAATAATCAGATTTAACCGGAAGAAAATGAGCGATCTTCATCAAACGATCAAGCTGCTACCCATACGAAATTTTTCTTAGTAGGTGTTAAAGGTAACCCACTAACAAAATCCATTGTTATTCGCTCCCATTTCCAAAGAGGAATCTTTATTGGTTGTAATAAACCTGACGGCAATTGATGCTCCGCTTTCACTTGTTGACAAGTCAAACATTTTCCTACAAACTCAGAAATCTCATGCTTCAACCCTGGCCACCAATACTATTCACGGAGATCTCGATACATCTTATCTCCTCTGGGGTGCATAGCATAAGGGCTACTATGCGCCTCCTGCAGAATCATTTATCTCAAATCTGAGTCTTTAGGCATACAAACCCTTACACGAAAACACAGCACTCCATTCGTGTTTATACCAAAATCCTCTATTTTACCTATTTCAACCTGCTGGAATAAGGGTCCCAACTTTTTATCTGATGTCTACTTTTCCTCGATTTGTTCTAACCACGGGGCTTCACCAAGTTCGCTAATGCACTACCATCCTCATATAAACTCAAATGAGCAAACATTGCTCTCAATTCAGATACCGCTTTACGACTTAGCGCGTCAACTACCACATTAGCCTTTCCAGGATGATATTTGATTGAGAAATCATAATCCTTTAATAATTCTACCCATCTTCTTTATCTCAAATTCAACTCCTTTTGGGTAAGGAGGTACTTAAGACTCTTGTGATCCGTGTAGATGATAGACTTCTCACCGTAGAGATAGTGCCTCCAAATCTTTAAAGTAAATACCACTACAGCTAACTCCAAATCATGAGTAGGGTAATTTACTTCGTGTGGTCTCAACTGTCGAGAAGCATAAGCCACCACCTTTCCATTTTGCATCAGCACACAACCCAAACCCGTGTGAGACGCATCACAGTAAACAGTAAATTCTTTTCTAGCCTCCGGCTGAATCAAAACTGGTGCTTCCGTCAGAATCTTCTTCAATTTCTCGAAACTCTCTTGTTGTTTTTCAGTCCAAATATATGGAACTCCTTTCCGCAACAGTTTAGTTAGGGGTGCAGCAATCAACGAAAACCCCTCAACAAAGCGTCTATAATAACCAGCCAAACCTAAGAAACTCCGAATTTTAGCTACCGACTTTGGTGGTTTCCAATCCAGAACAGCCTCAATCTTCCGAGGATCCACCCTTATTCCTTCAGCTGATACCACATGACCCAAGAAAGTCACTTCCTTTAACCAAAATTCACATTTACTGAATTTGGCATAAAGTTGCTTATCACGAAGTAACTGCAATACTATACGCAAATGCGTGTCATGCTCCTCTTCATTTCTTGAATAAACCAAAATGTCATCTATGAACACTACCACAAACCGGTCTAAATATGGTTGAAAGACTCGGTTCATCATGTCCATAAATGCGGTTGGTGCATTGGTTAATCCAAACGGCATCACCAAAAACTCATAATGTCCATAACGAGTTTGGAATGCCGTCTTATAAATATCTGCTTCTTTCACCTTAAGTTGGTGATAACCCGATCTCAAATCAATTTTGGAGAAAACTGAAGCTCCTTTCAATTGATCAAACAGGTCATCAATTCTCGGTAAAGGATACCTATTCTTGATCGTTAATTTATTCAATTGCCTGTAATCAATGCACATACGCATCGATCCATCCTTTTTCTTAATGAACAAAACTGGTGCTCCCCACGGAGACAAACTCGGTTGAATAAATCCTCGATCCAATAATTCTTGAATTTGAGCTTTAAGCTCGCCAACTCCTTGATTGCCATTCTATAAGGAGCAATGGACACCGGGTCATTCGCAAAAGCTCAATACCAAATTCTACTTCCGATCCGAGGTATACCAGAAGTTCTTGAAATACATCCGAAATTCCTTCACCGTTCTCACATCATCCAGATAACTCTTTGGCATCCAAAGCACAAATAAAAGCTAGGAATGCCCCATATCCCTTCCGCATCAACTTCTCTACCTTCAACGCAGATACCACATTTGCCAAGTAATTCCTTCTGTTCACCTATCATTATTACTTCCTTATCATCCAAGTTCTTCTCGATATCTACTTTTCAAGACAATCCAAATGCGCCGATGCTTAACCAACCAATCCATGCCTGAATGAGATCAAATTCACGAAAGGTAATTCCATCAAATTTGCCAAAAATACTTCTTCTTGAATTTCTAAGGGCACGTCTCTAAGCAGTTTATTTATAATTCCGACTATCTAAAGGACTAATTCATCGTCATCTCACTATTGGTAATTTGATTCTAGATTCAAGTTTCCAGATATGGCGCTAGCAACATACGAGTGGGTAGAACCAATATCTATTAAAGCAGTAACAGGTACATCGAAGATGAAGAATGTACCAGTTATTACATCAGGTGTATTGCCATCCTCGCGGCATCTAACTGCATAGACCAATCCTGGCTGTCTTGCATCTGTGTTACCTCTAGGACCATTGCCTCGACGCGGTGCACCTTGACCACGTCCAGCCCCATTACCACCACGACCTGGTCCACGACCTCTCGATGGCTGCTGAATACCTCTGGCTGGTTGTGCATCAGTATTACGAACTTCCTAAGTCGTATCTATACGTCGAGGGCAATTTCTATATTGGTGATCCATTGAACCACATTTATAACAAGCACCCGTTTTCCTCCACTACTCTCCAGAATGCCTTTTCCCACATTGAGCACAATTTTGACTCTGATTATTAACTACAGGTGCTCTACCTTGAGCTGGTTCATCATTCCGAGGCCTCTTCAGAAACCTTTTTGAAGAACCTGAATGCTTTAAATCTCTCTTGCTTCTAAATTTTTCCCGATTTTGACATTCTGAGTTCTTAGCCTCTTCGGCTATCTTGGCCTTCTCCACAAGCGTGGCAAAAGTTCTAACTTATTATGGGGCAATCAAAACCCGCAACTCATCATTCAGCCCATCCTCAAAACGTACACAACGTTCATGATCCGTTGACACTATTGTCCGAGCATAGCGACTCAAACGTAAAAACTCAGCCTCATACACTGCCACTGTCTTATTCCCTTGAATTAGATTCAGGAATTCCTTCCTTCGGGCATCCACATAACTTGTTCCTACATACTTCCCTTGGAAGGCAGCTTTGAAGAATTCCCAAGTAATCAATGTAGCCTCAGTGCCCTCTCGAACAGTAAGCCACCATTGATACGCCTCGTCTCTTAGCAAGGACACAGCTCCTTTCAGTTTCTATTCAACAGTGCATTCCATATCATCCATAATCCGCTCCACAGCTTTGAGCCAATATTCTGCCACATTCGGAGCTACACCAAAACTCCTCTAAAAACTTCTGCATTATTAGACTTAAGTCGTTCCGATATCGACCCACGAGTTGTTGGCCCAACTCTAGTTCTAGCGACCCTTTCAAGGACTCGCAACATTGCTCGTGTCAAAGCATTATCTTCTTCCATATGATCATGTGATCCCGTCTCACTCTCAAATGAGGCAGGTGCATCCATTTTCGGCATATGACCCGGTGCTTTAGTTGCACCTCTAACACCTCGTCCTCTACCACGGCCACGTCTACCGCGTCCACGACCACGTCCTCTAGTTCTCATGATGACTAATTCAATTTAATCTAATTACAAGTTTTATGAATCAGAAAATTGTTTCAGTGTTTATTAACGATGTTTTATGAGATTTGAGAGATAAAGTTGTTTTTCAGAAACACATCCTATAGTCTCAATCTCTACGATTTTCAACATCTAAAACTAGAAGTTCTAGAGTGTTCCTACGATCATATCATCATCATAATAATCATTCAATGTGAATACTTACTTGACTTGGTGCTTGGATGCTTGTGGTGCCATACTAATCTTTAAAACATAATTGAAATAATTTCATCTGAAGTTATTTGTTGAACCCAACCACAGTCGAGTTTTGAAACCAGCTCTGATACCATTAAATGTAACACCCCAAATCAGGTCTATACATCAAGACAAGATTTGGTTTGTCACATAAACCAAACATTCTTTTAGTCTATCTAATGATTTAGGTGAATCGGTAATTACAAAATCCTTTTAAAAAATAAAGTTTAATAAAACCAAGAGAAATAATTTAAGTTCGATGAATTTGAGAAACATTAGTTGAAAATCTCATCATTTAATATTTAATTGTCAAAACCTTAAAGTAATTTTTTTATAAGAGTTCAAAGTAGTTGAAATTAAGAATAGATAAAGAATCTCATATGTTTGAAACCCAAAGTATTTTAAGAAAACATTATAAGATAAACATAAGCCCATATTAATTATCCAAAACATAATTTAAATCCATCCACACATAAAATCCATAAAACATTAATAGAGGCCTTATTACATCATACCCAAAATAACAAATTAAAGAAAGTACTTATTAAAAGTTCAAAGTTTATTTAACCCATGTTTGCGAGATGGCCTCCACGAAGTCATCCTCGGCCCAAGTCCACGTCAATTTCCATTACTTGAGATGGAAAATTTAAGGAGTGAGTTACTTAAAACTCAAAGTGTATAACTCACTTACTATATCCACTGGGCCAGATCATCAAATCATAATTTTGGGCTTGAGTCCATAAACAGATTTACCAATGTAATAACTGTAATGTATGCAAAATAAAATTTCCCACCCAAACCTAATTTCCATCCACTACACATCACCCGCATACCAACCATCACACCTGTGGGATCAAGTCAACCCACCCCGCCAACACACCAAACATAGGCAATAAGCCATTTTTATATTTGTGGCGAGCCACCGAACTAGATTGTGACAAAGTCACCGAACTAGAGGCATTGAGCCATTAAAATATTTGTGGCGAGCCATCCGAACTAGAGGCAATAAGCCATTTAATTATTTTGTGGCAGAGCCACCGAACTAGATTTTGGCAATAGGCCTTTCTTCTCTTCATCATTAATCCCAACCCATGCAACATGTATTAATAATAGTCTATATACATATAATAATTTAGCAAAAGGCCCAATTTACATGTGAGTTAATATTTCAAGTTTTTATTAAGGCCCATAATACAAAATAAAATTTAGCCCATTTAACAATCTAGCAACTTTAGCCCATTTAACGATCTAGCAGGGATTTCGGGCCATTTAACAATCTAGCAGAGTTTTTGGCCCATTTAACGATCTAGCATAATTCTCCATTTAACAATCTATTTAACGATCTAGCATACTTTTCGCCCATTTAACGATCTAGCGAGATTTCGCCCATTTAATGATCTAGCGAGTTTTCGCCCATTTATCGATCTAGCATATTTTCAATTTACCAACTAACTCATCAAGGGCATTTTCGTAAAATTCACAACTTTAACCGTTTTCATAAATTTTCACAAAAATACCAATTATTACATATTTTACCGACTTTTGTCATCTTTACGATTTTTCCCAATAATTACGGTATAACATCTAACCCGAGATAAGTGTGAAATTACACACCTTGATATTGTGAGTACTAGACCTTCCCGCTCGTCAATTCCTAAACGTAACACGAACCATTAGAACACTATCATTTATTAAAAATACACTATTGGTAAACGATCTAAATCTTTACCCTTTGGATTTCGAACCACTTCTATTTTTGGTTTCTCCTCGATTGTTGGTTCATTGCCCGATGAGAATCCACGAACGAACAAAGGTTCAGGAGTACGAATAACCTCAAACAATTGATTCTCCTTGGTTGAAGGTCCGCAACCCGGTGGAAAATCTCGGATTCCCGAAACATTTAGGGGGATTATCGAAACTGCCCCTCTTTCGAAGACTATGGACTACCCTTTTCTGCCCTATCTTGAATCTCTCTAATGACATAGGATCATTAGTCCGACTTATAAATATTGAAATATGGCTAACGATTTTTTTAAAAGATTTGAGATTGGCTTACCACGATTATCTTCGTTCCTCGAAGAAACGATCGAGTGATTACGTCCCTATAACGAAATCGATTAAGTAACTAACCATACTAATATAATGAATAAAGTGAGAATCCTTAAATAATCTCCTTACCTTAACTCTTACGATCGATTCCAACGATCCACAATACTCAAGAACACGTTGAGTTTCTGTCTTCCAAAACTCTCACTAATGTCCACGGTTGAAAAGAATTGAGTGAGAAAATTATGTATGACTAAAAGAAATCGGTTGTGTTCAAACAAAGAAAATGAAAGAAATTTTGGCACAAGAGCATATTATCATTCGGCCATGAGTGAAAGTATTGAAGAGATTTTAATGAAGAAGAAAATAAAAAAAATGAGAAAATGGAAATGATATGATTCAGTTTCAAGAGAGAAAGAGAGAAAGAAAAGAGAAGAAAAGAGAATTTAGTTTAAAAGAAAAGTGCATTCGACATTGGGGAGGAAAAATGAGAAGAACAAAAGAAAGAAAAATCCTTGCTTGCATAAGTGCTTTCGGTCACAATGAGAAGAAAAGATTTAGAGAGAAAAAGAGTTACTAAACCGAAATGGTCAAAAGAAAATGACAAAAGAATGAGTTGCTTACTCAAGGTTGTTGGAAATTTTCGGCTAGAGAGAAAATGGATGGAGAGAAAATATGTTTTGTTAAAAAATGACCAAATGAATGTGTTTCACCAACACCAAAGCCTACCAAAGCAATCAACAAAACTGGCCATCCCCCTTAGCCTCTATGCCGTCCAAATACAAGGTCAAAAGGCTATTAGGAAGTTTCCAAAACATCTACCTATTCTTAAGCCTTATCCTGCTCCTTTTTCCTTAAGTTAGAAAGACAAAATCCCCCAATTCAAGCCATTCTATCCCCTATCTTTAGCTTTCCATAATCCTTAATCTTCTTACCAAAAAAAAAAACAATCCAACTCATCCTAATCTTATCCATAGCCGACACATGCTATGCTAAAGCAAAAAAATAAAATTCCTTAATTGCATGCTAGGTGATTCGAACTCCTTCCCTCATGTCCAACTTATGGCACCTTCACCACTTTGCCAATTACTCATCTTATGCCATCTTTTAGTACTTAATTAACTTAAGTTTCAAGGTCACTTAATTTCTTTACACTAAAGTACACTTTACTAATATTTATTTTAACTCCAATTAAACCTGAGCTAACACTTAGCAACATAATGATACTCGAATATTTAGGATGTTACATAGCTCCTTGTTGTTTGATCCAGGTCGTGACTCTTCACTTGTTTATTTCCATAAAGCTCGTTAGCCTCTTCAAGAAAGCCAAGACGTGGTGATTCTCGAATAGTCTTTGTCAACTTGAATCCTTGGGTAATAAGGTCTTGTATTTCTTCATGGACTATCAGTCTTCTCTCGTCGTGTTTACTTGGACCATATTTGGACATTCGTATTATAATCCACTTTATCAAGAAATCCATTTTCTCATAACCAACTCTTCTACTTAGCAATCAAATTTGAATCAACACCTCTTTTTTATGATGTGAATGCAATGCAATCAAAACAAAAGAAAACACGTTAGTACAAGAGAAATCAATAACAAAATAGGGTTCCTATCTGGGTGACCACTAGGGTTCAATATAACTCTATCTAGGGTTGGATCTTAAGGATCACTATATGTGGCTTAGTTTCAAAGGGTGGGTACCTGAACCAGTAGATTCCTCAATCCTCACCCATTATAGGCTCATATGGATCGAGTTCAGTTCAGGGGAATACATTTTCCTATGGCCATCCGAAGGTGAGAACCTCACGAAGACATAGGTACAGATGTATCCCGGAAGTAGTCCACTAGCCCATGCGGAGGTGAAAACCTCACGAAGGCATAATTTCTTACTCCCACTTAAAAGGTATGATCACAACGATCGTGCAATATGATTATTGAGGTTAGACATAGTTCTACCTAGGGTAAGCTCTTAGGGCTTTCTACATGCGATTTGGCTCTAAAGTTGAGGTACCTGAACCAGCAGATTCCTCGATCCTCACCCATTATAGGCTCATACGGACCAAGTTTAGTTGAGGGGAATACATTTCCCTATGGCTGCACGAAGATGAAAATCTCACGAAGACATAGGTACGGATGTATCCCGAAAGCGATTCACTATCCTGCATGGAGGTGAAAACCTCACGAATGAGTAGCTTCGACTCCCACTTAAGGGTGCGACCACAACGGTCATGCAATGCAATGCAGGGATATTTTATGAAATTAAAACCACATGCAATAAAAAGGATCATAATTTTTTTTTAAATCAGTTTTTAAGTTTCGACAGAAGGACATGAAATTATCAATTTTATGGCCAGACTCTCTTATTGTCCCCAATGGATTCTCCCAGCTGTCGAAACTATTTTTTTATGTTTTAGAAAATGGGGATCGACTTTAAAAAATGGAAGTGGAGTTGCCACCAATCCCTTTTTACTTAGGTGTGATTGGATCACCTTATAAAGCGTTTTATTTCAAAATGCTGATTTTTGGTCCACGAAATACAAGAAAACGGGTTCGGGAGTCGATTACATACGAGGAATGATTAGCACCCTCGCAACGCCCAAAAATTGGTACCTTATTGATTAATTAATGCCCTTTATTTCGAGAATTTGAAAAAGATTTGGAAACATGATTTCTTTAAAAATTTGAACAATTTGAGTTGCAATTAGAGATTCTTTTGTTCCGAAAGCATACAAACATCACATCCAGCACGTTAGGACGTGATGTTTTAAACCCTCGTAACCAAAATCATCTCATGATTTACAAAATTCATTAAAAGGATATTTAGTTATTTGAACAAACGAAAAACTGAAACCCAGCACGTTAGGGCACAATTTCTCGAACTTCCAAACATGAAACATTGCCTTATTTTTTAAAATTATTATCTCGAGATAACAAAACGTCATATCCAATGAGTTAGGACACAACAATTTTGAATTCTCGAGAATAAATTTTTATTTAAAATTTATAAGTTTTACAAAAAAGGATACTTGATATTTTAAGTTCTACGAGAAAAATTTAAAACCCATTAAGTTAAGGTATAATTTCTCTTAAAGTCCCAAATATCATGTATCGCTATATTTTAAATGTTTTAAATAAAATGTGTCAATTTATCAAAATATGTGTTTATAAAACAATGATTTGAATATGATATTATAACATATATACTTAATAGCAATTCAACATAAATACAAATTATATTGACAATAAATAATTAAAGAATAATAAAACATGAATAAATAAATAAAGAATGATGTTAAGCAATAACAATGATTAAAGAAAAACAAATGAACATGGGCTATAAAATAGATAGCGATAATTTAGATTTTCATGAAATAACAAAATCAAATAAAAAATGATAATATATTTAAACATTGAAATAAAAAAAATAAAAGAATGTGATTATTTTTAAAATGATTTAATATATATATATATATATACAAACATATAAAAAATTTAAAGTAAAAAAAATACTTATAACAAATAAATAATTTAATAATCTAATACATATATAAATTATTATAAAATAATTAGTAAATAGTATATAATAATTTTTAAAAAATAAATAAATAAATATAATACACTAATCATAAAAAATGCATATGTAATAAATAATGTAAATAAAATAGGTTATATAATATAAATAAATTTTATAAAACATAATTTTAAAAATAATATATGATATAATATAATATTATGTAATATACAAATTAAAAATGTATAATATAATAATTAATAAATAAGTCATTATATATAATAAAAATAATATTAAACCAAATAAAATAAAAAACAATAAATAATAATTTAATATATATATATAAAGATAATAAATGCAAATATATATGAATTTTATACTATTAACAAAATTAATAAAATAAAAAATCATATAACATTTTAATATGATAAAAATAATATAGTATTAGAGTAATTTAAAAATAATAAAAAACAAAGAAAAGAAGATTAAATCAAAATAAATATAAAAGGATTAAATTAAAACATGCGTCACATTATAGGGATCAATATGACAATTATGCCTTCTTTCCAAAACGGCGTCATTCTGTTCTTGTCCTTTAAGCAGTATGAGGACTTAATTGAAACAAAGTATAAGTTTTAGGACTAATTTAATAAAAATAATATTTCAAATTGGACTGAATTAAAAATATTAAAATAGTGGAAGGTCCAAAGAGGCAATTAGTCCTTTTAACAAAAACGCGCGGATCCTCCTCGGGTTTTCGGGTCAACGCGCGGATCCTTCCTTAAAACAATGTCATTTTTGGTTTTAAGGGCAACCCTCGAAACGGTGCCGTATGGATCATTTATAAAAGCCGAAATTAAACCCAAAAATCATTTCAAACGCCCCTTTAAAAAAAAAAATTCAAAAAAGCACCCTCAATGCTCTCTCCGTCCATGGCCAGAAGCCAAATTCCGAGCCAAGATCCGATGATGGTCCATCGTGCGTGTACTTCACGCGCCGCCGCAAGCGACGTCACCTATGGCGGCCGGAGGTCAAAAATTTCACCTTTTCAGCTCGAGTCCAAAGGTAAAAAAATAGTCTTTTATTTCGGTACTATTTTGTATAAACGTAAGCTTGAATCGAATAAAAGAAAAAAATAATGAAAATAACTTGAATAAAGATCTGCAATCAACTCTACTAAAAAAATTTCTGTATTTTGTTTCAGTGGATTTTTCTGTATGTATTCCTGTCTCTCTGTCCCTTGTTACAAAATAAATCAGGCTTTTTATAGCCTAAAAAAATAAAAGGAAATAGATCCTTTCTATCATTTTGTCATTGTTTCATTTCTTGTGCAGGCAGTCGACGAAGATCACGGCGGTGGTGCGAGATTCATAGGCGGATCGCGACGCGACTGAAAACTGGCATGGGCGCAATGATTTGATTGCTTCGCAAAGGGCTGGGGTGCTACGGCGCCTAGGGTTTCCCTAGAAACCCTAGGTCTGAAACTTGTTTAATTCTTAGGCCTTTTGGGTCGTGCAATTTTGGGTTTGGGGTTGGGTAGTCCATTTAGGGTTTTTAATTGGGTTTTGGTATTTGGGTAGGCTGTTTAGGATCTAGGTTAATGGGTCAGGTTGAGCCACGGGTAATTTATTTGTAAATTTGGGCCTGTAAATTGGTTTTGGACTATAACTTGGACATTATTTATTTTTTATTGTTTTGGTTTGTTATAAACCCGGGCAAAATGGGCCACTTACACCTAGGAGAGAAGACTTGTCTGAGGAAAACTGGATGGCGCTCCTTCAAAACCTTCAAGAAGAAGACATCGAGTGGAGGGCTCCTTGGATGATTCCCAATGAAATCATTTATTGGTGTGGGAGTTTTAACTAGGTTCCTTTACTTGAAATTTGGGGAGTTGTTGGGTATGCCCTTTTACTTGTACTAAGGCAATATGGATCAAGACAGTTCGTACCAACAACACATGGGTTGGCTCAATGTGAATTTTCATACAGAGGGGATAACTATAAGAAGAGACTTAAAGAGATTTCTAGTGCTTGGAATTAGATTCGTAGGATGAAGAGATTATCTGCAGGCCCAATGATGACCTCAGAATACAGTGGATGGAGGATTAGAAGGATTAATGATAACATCTCGGAGCTGAATCGAGAAGATGCCCGATCAAGAGAGGAATACTTGCAAGTGGTCCCATCAGAGCTAGAGATCATAAGGCAAGATTTTGAAAGGAGGAATTTGGAGCTCGAGAAGAACATAGAGCAATTAGAGGAGGAAAAAATATATTTGAGGTTAGATGCTGATGTTTAAAAGCTGGAAGCTGGGAAATTAAAGAAAAGAAAGAATGAAGTAGAAGAATACCTAGGTAGATTGAAAGTGGATTACAAGAAATTGCTATTAATGAGAAACGCTGGATTGGGAAAGACTTCAAAACAGTGGCAACAGGAGATTCAAGAGGAAAAGGCCAAAGCTGACCGATGGGAGAGGAAATTCCATGAAATTCAGGCGCAAAACAAGGTCTTAGAAAGGAGTTTGGAAGAAAGCCAGAAGGAAAAATATGGATTAAAGGCAAGAGTGGTTGAACTTGGGCGGTCTCTTCACCACCACCGAAGCCGTAATTCTGTAATCGAGCTAAATTCGAGTCTGAACAAGATTGAGAAAATGAAGGGTAAGACCAAAAAATTTGAATTGGCCTTACAAAATTGTGAACTCCGGATTGAGTTTCTTGAAGCAAGAGAAAGGCATTGGAAGGAAGAACTCCACCATTCTCATGATCAAGTTAGAAATCGGGATTATCTCGTGGGTGAAGCAATAGTTCAAATTTGAGAGGTAGCTGATTATTTATAGACTTTGGCAGTACAGGCTGATACATTGAGCATGAAGTATGAGTTACAGTCAGATCGTGGTCAAGAGTTAGCCTTGTTGTTTGGGAAAATCAAAACTTTGGGCCTTAGAGTAAAGTATATTTGTAGGCCATTTTATGTAAATGATTTTTTTCAAATAAAGTTTTCTAAAATGAAATTGAATCTAAATTGATGCCTTCTTTTTGCATTCATGCATTTGCATTACATCATATCATCTGTATTAAAATCCATAGAAGGGCCCTAATTAGTTGAGGTTATTTTAGAAAAAGAGAGAAAAAGATAAAGATAATCTGAAAACTAAATACCATTATGGTACATGCACTAAGATAAAAAAATATATATGGATCAAAGACTCGAACAGTTCTAGAGAGATGTGCAAGACCAGCTGCAAGAGCTGCTGGCAAAAATCCAACAAGATATGAAGGACCAAATGATATAGGCCCAAAGGAATATGGTGGCTCAAATGACTCAGCTACTGAATGGGGTAATGGACAAAGGAAAATGTCCCATGACTAATGCTAGAGAAGATAATAAGGATTACCCTCCAAGTTTTACCCCACTACAAGCATATCCTCAAAGACCATCTGTTATAATTAGACCTCAACAAGGTCAAGCTAATACTAGTGTACCCATGAATTTCCATGTTGGCTCAAAATCTAACCCAGGAAATAACCCTGCTAATCTTGTTATCCCTAATTTAGATATAGTAGAGAGGGAACTGGGGAACGAAGTTTCCAAACCCTTGCATACTTGGAAGTGTTTTGAACGATGTGACTGCGAAAGAGATCCCTAAATTTTTAGAGCTGATCTAGAGTAATATTCAAAACACCTTGTTGCCATAAGCCTAGAGGCAATAAGAATCCTTTTTTGAAATATGCTTGTGTTTGGAATTTTTATTTTAATAAAATGTATCTATTCTTTTATTTTATTTTTTACAGTACAAACAATTGTTCTTAGTTTTTTTTTTCTTTTGTTTGGACTTTCTTTTAAGTATTCTTTCATCCTTCATTCATCATTCATTCTTTGGAGTCTTCCTTCGAACCTATAATAAGGTATCCAAATATCAACGATGTGAGCAACGCTGCTACTGACTCAGAGTCTCCTTTCGAGTAAGATATGTGTCTAAAGGGATCTCAGGATTTTGAAAATGACAGAGATTGTGACCTATCTTCTGATTTGTTAAGGATGGTAGAACATGATGAAAAATAAATCCTACCTTACATAGGGTCAGTGTACATTGCGAGCCTAGGAAAGGGGTAAAGATCGAAGCCCAGTTCACCACAGAAATAAGGCAAGACATCATTGAGTTATTTTCAAGAATTCAAATATGTTTTTGCACAATCATATCAGGACATGCCTAGAATACTGAGACACAGGTACATTGAAATCTTAAAAGAGGTTCATAAGGATGTTAGGACACATGCTAATGGTTTTACAATAGCCAAGCTAATCATGAGGTTTGGGTATTGCTAGTCTACATAGAAAGGGATGGCATCAGTTATGCCGTATTTGAGGAAGACAAGATTCATGTGCCTTCTCCATTTCTTCACAAATTTTCCATATGTGGGGCATGGATGTGATGGAGTCAATCTCATCAAAAGCTTTTAGCCAATATTGATTCATCGTCATGGTCGTCGCTTACTTCACTAAGAGGGTGGAAGTAGCTTCATATGCCAACATTACAAAGTTGATAATCATCAAATTTACAAAAAAAAAAAAAAAGAGATTAGGCGCCAAAAAGAATGCCAAAAAGGACAATGTCAAAAGTTTGTAGTCTGTTCAAAGACCAAACGCCATATCATAGAGCAACAAAGGCAACCAAAAAGAAAAAAAAATAAAAAAAAACAAGTATTATAGGAAAGATGATCGAGATTTGTAAAGATTGGCATAAAGAAGTTACCATTTACCCTCTGTCTTATCGAACGTCGGCTAGAATCTTTACTAGAGCAACACATTGGAATAGAAACAGTTTTGCCAATTGAACCTAATTGAAGAAAATGGTTAAAAGTTGTCCATCACAGTCAAATGATGCAAGCTTACAATAAAGAGGTTTATCCTAGAGAATTCCATGAGGGGAACCTGATCTTTCTTTTACAAAAGGATTTTAGAGAAAAGCAAATGCCAAACTAGGAATGACTTTATGTTGTAAAGAAGGCATGTTCTAAAGAAGTATTAATATTGACCGAGATGGATGCCAAAGACTTGCCCAATCTGGTGAATTTAGGTTGAGTCAAGAAGTATTTTACCTGAAAGGCGAAAGGCCAAGGTGAAAACCCACAAAGGGCGCCTTGAGTTAAAATAAAAATTCAAATTCAAAAAAAAAAAAAAAAAAAGAGGAGAGGCCAAGGCGAAAACCCACAAAGGGCGCTTTGAGACCAAAGGTGTTTTAAGCCAAAAACTCGAAAAGGGCGACTCAAATTTTGATCAAATATAGGGCATGTGGTAGTCTTGCTATGCTTGAATTAACAATGAGGAAGTATGCTACGTCTTGGGGCATTGACAAAGTACACCGGATCCTATAAACACGTATTGAGCTCAAAATGGTCCTCAAGAAGTTTGTACAGAGAAGCTCATACTGCGATATCTAGGGCACCTGGCTTCATCTTACCCATTTTGAATTTACTATCTCTGATTATATTATTCTTTTCAAGATACACTCCAATCAATTTTTTTATTGCCTTAGTTATCTTTGATTAACTTATTTGTTTCGAGCTATACTCCTGATTAATTTCTTTCACGTCCATTGTTGTGATCTTTTTCAAGCATTTTATATTGAAATAACGATTAATGGACTAATAATACTTTCATAAAGAAGTTTCGCAAATTACAGTAGAAGCTTCTAAATAATATGAGAATCTAAAACAAGACTATTGTTTAGAACTCACCAAGCCTAAGGGTTGGAAATATTGGAAGATGATTATCTCTTCGGATTTTTATTGGATAAGACATTTTATCGATGATACTATCTTGTCAAATGAAAAGCAATGTCAACCCAAGTGTAAAAGGGGATCATTCTCGGGAAAAGAAAAATGATACCCTACATTCATGCAAATTTCAGGAATGTACATCTGGTCATTACACCCAGGGAATGGTGTAACAGATTAACTTGATTGAAGATAATACAAATTTCATACCTCTGAGTGGTAACAAGATGGATGAAAGAAATCAAATGTTATTCATCTGGAGTTGTAGTGGGAAGTACAAACTTTATTTCCCAGAAGGTACAGTGGAAGGAACTCTGAAATTACAACCGGGCAAGCTTGCTGAGCAGAATCTGATTGTTTCTTTGGATTTTTCGTCAAAGATACTAGCTGAATGAGAAAGCATGGTAACGCATCAGTGATAGATCCTTGATGAACTATGAGCAGTGATAACCCAAACATTAAAAAGGGATCATTCTCATGCATTTATGTAAATATCATTCATACACTTCCAATTAGGAGCATTTGATTCATTCCGATTATTGTGTCCTAATCGTTGTACATAAAAAAATGGAGATCATTCTCATGACATTCTGCATTCATACAAATGTCATCCCTAATATCATTCAGTTAGGAGCATTAGATTCATTCCGATCATTGCATCCTAATCATTATACATTAAAAAATGGGATCATACTTATAACATCCTACTTTCATGCAAATGTCATCCATAATACATTCGAGTCTACAGGACATGTCCCCTAGAGCATGATGTAGCAACGTCGGTGAATTCGTAGATCTTATCTCCCTAAAGCGGTAGTGATGCAGATCAAATTTAGCGAATCTTATCTCTATGTATCGACAATGGAGTAGATTCAAACCACCAACCTTATTTCCCTGAGGTAGCAAGGGAGTAGGTTGAAGTTTGTAAACTCATCTTCTTGAGGTAGCAAGGAAGTAGACTAAAGATTGTAGATCTTATCTCCCTAAGTGGTAGCCGAGCAAATTGAATTTGGCGAATCTTATCTTCCTGATGTAGCAAGGGAGCAGATTTTAGCCACTAGCCTTATCTTCCTGATGTAGCAAGGGAGCAAAGAAAATTTTAGTCTCATCTTTCTAAGGTAGCAAGGAAGCAGAATGAAGATTGTAGATCTTATCTCCCTAAGCGGTAGTGGAGCAGATCGAATTTGGTGAATCTTATCTTCCTGATATAGCAAGGAAGCAGATTTTAACCACTAACCTTATCTTCCTGATGTAGCAAGGGAGCAGGCTGAAGATTTTAGTCTCATCTTCTTGAGGTAGCAAGGAAGCAGACTGAAGATTGTAGATCTTATTTCCCTAAGCGGTAGCAGAGTAGATCGAATTTGGCGAATCTTATCTTCCTGATGTAGCAAGGGAGCAAATTTTAGCCACTAGCCTTATCTTCCTGAGGTAGCAAGGGAGCAGGCTGAAGATTATAGTCTTATCTTCCTGATGTAGCAAGGGAGCAGACTAAAAATTGTAGATCTTGTCTCCTCGAGATAGCAGTGGGGTAGATCAAAGATGGAAAATCTTATCTTCCTGATGTAGCAAGGGAGCAAATTTTAGCGACTAGCCTTATCTTCCTGATGTAGCAAGGGAGCAAACTAAAAATTATAGATCTTATCTCCTTGAGTTTGCAGTGGAGCAGATTGAAGATAGCAGATCTGGCATTCCTGAAGTTGTAGGAAGCATATCGAAGTCATCAGATCTTGTCTCCCTAAGTTTGCAGTGGAGCAGATTGAAGATAACAGATCTGGCATTCCTAATGTTGAAAGAAGCAGATCGAAAACATTAGATCTTGTCTCCCTAAGTTTGCAGTGGAGCAGGTTGAAGATAGCAGATCTGGCATTCCTGAAGTTGCAGGAAGCAGATCAAAGACATCAGATCTTGTCTTCCTGAGATTGCAGTGAAGCGGATCGAAGATACTAGTCTAGCATCCCTGAGTTTGTAGTGGAGTAGACCGGAGATAGCAGATCTTGTCTTTCTGAGATTGCAGTTGTCTTCCTGAGTTTGCACTGAAGTAGATTGAAGATATTAACCTATCTCCCTGAAGATACAGCCACTTGACAAGACTGGGCAAAATGGGTCTTTTATTGTCTTTGCTCTATTCTCGTTACATGATAATGAGCAAAGAGGGGCAGCTATAATAGCCCATTTTTGTCGGGCCCTTATAGATAAAACAAACAAGAATAAAAAAAACAAAAAATAAAAAATAAATGTCCAATTTATTTTTACAGCCCATTTACAAAACCAATTAACAACCCAATACTAAAATAGATAACCCAAACTAATACCCAAAACCCAAATTACACCCTCAGACCTAAAACTAAAACCCAATACCCAAAACAAATTGCCCAAACCCAATCCGTTACCCACAAACCCAATCCTAACCTAACAAACTAAGTCGGCCCAAGTGACCCAAATGCTTGCGGACATAGGAAACCCTAGGTTTCCACTACGCCTCTAGCACCCAGAAACAATAGAGGCCCCTCGTCAAGCCGCAATCAGTGTGCAAATCGCATTCCATTGCCGGATCTCTCGTCGGTCACCTGCAAAAAGGAAAGAAAAAGTAGCAAAATGGAAAATGAGACAGAATCTTTGTATTTCCTTTTTTCATTATTTTCGGGGCTATAAAACCCCAAATAACAATCTGTAAAAGGTGGGGGATATGTAAACAAAAATACAACTAAAGAATATATAGAGAAATATACCAAAAAGAAAAAACAGAGGTGATTTTTTGTCTATTACATCTTGTTGAATATTTCTTTATTTTTTATTCATGCAAAAATTCCCTTTATACAAATAATAATAAAAATCAAAGAAGAGGTTTACCCTTTTTTTTACGAAGTTTTAGCTTCGAAGCCACCACGGAAAATGGCGCGTACGGTGCGTGAGGCACGTGTGATGATGGCTGGAGATCGAAAGATCGACGAAGGTAGAGCAATTTTTGGAGGGTTTCTGTTTTTTTTTCTTAAAACTAGTTTAAAAATGATTCTAAGCTGATTTTTTTGGCTTATATAGGTTACGGGAAATGATGTCATTTTGATGTGGTCAATTAATGACCAAAATAGAGTCCTTTTAAGGTTGAATATCCGTGCGTTGACTCGACCCGGGGAGGATCTGCATTTTATTAAATGGTCTAATTGCTTTATAGGCCGTTCTGCATTTTTGCAAATTTATGATTATTTCCGAATAGCCTTTTTCTTTATTTTCGATTTCGACCTGAATCAATATATTTGTTTCAATTTAATCCTTAGGGCTATTTTAAGGTAGATGATGGAACGACACTGTTTAGGAGATAAGGCATAATTGCCCAATAAGTCCCTATAAGTTTGGCGCATTCCACGTCATCCTTTTATACAAATTTATTTGAGTTTTTTTATTATTTCGATTTGATCTCTTATTATTATTATTATTATTATTATTATTATTATTATTATTATTATTATTATTATTATTATTATTAACTATTTTAGTATTGTACATATATTAAATTATTATTATTATTTATGTATATTAGGTTATTTTATTTAATATATTATATATTATTTTAGAATTCTCACATTAGTTTTTATATTACACTTTTTATTTTGTATATTATGTATTATTATATTATATTGTATATAACTTTTAAAATTATTATCTTCAATATTGTATAATTTTTTTATATTGTATAACGATATTGTTTATCTTGTTTATATTGTTTATCTTGTTTATGTAATTTTATAAATATTATATTATAAATATACTTTTATTTAAAGTTATATATGTTATTTATTTAAAATTATTTCTCTCTGAATTATTGTTTATATTTATATATGTACTAAAATATTAAATTATATATATTATTATAAGTATCCCTATATTTTTCATATACTCTAAGTTTTTATAATATTCATTTAAAATATATTGTTTATACATTTTAATTATTTTAGAGATTGTCGTATTTTTTTATTTTTATTCGATGTTCTTAAATATATATATTATTCATTTTTTAATATATTTGATCTTGTTTGTAGTGTTTCATATTTATTTCTTAATTTTTATCTTTCATATAGATTTTTTTTTAAATTGTTAATGCCTCTTTTATAACTTGTATTTGTTTATTTATGTTCTTGATTTGCTTAATATTGTTTTAGCATAGTCCTTTTATTATATGTATCATTTGCTATGTTACCTTATTCTTTCATTAATCGTCTATATTAGTATTAATCATTAATGTAACACCCTGGTTTAGGGGCTATGCATGTTGGGTATAATTCAAGTGTTAGTAGGTTTTTGGGAGTGCTTGGATGAGTTTTGGAGGTTCTAAGAATGTTTGGATGAAAGGAAGGCTTTGAAAAAAATTTGGATTTTAGTGTGGTAAGGGAATCGGGCCAAGGTAGGCCTTAAGAATTATTTTAGTAATTTATGGCACAAGTAAGGCTTTGGCAAGGTGGTCAGTCTTGTGCACTTAAGAAATTTGGAGGTAGCGCCTTTGAGGGTCTTAGGTTCGATCCAAGAGGCAGTGATTGGGTTTTAAATTTTGGATTATGGCGCTACTGGATGAAAGCCTTAAAAGAGTCTGAGGCAGATTGGACACAAGAAGCGGCTTGTCCAGTGGTTCTCGACTGGCGCATAGGAGTTGGAGGGGAGCGGGGCGCAGGTTCGAGCGCTGGGCGACATTTTGGGCCTGATTTTATTTTATGCGGTTATGGGGCTGGGCTAGGAAGGGTTAAGATTAAATGATGGGGTTTTTGTTATAAAAATCAAGGTGGCCGAGTGGCCTGGGCGTTGGGGGTAAGGCTTGCAGTAGTTTGGTCCCAGGTTCGAACCTGGAGAGTGGCGTGGGAGTTTTAGTTTTTATTCTTTTTGATTTTGCAGCAAATTGAAGGCAGTGGACGGCACATGTAGATTAAATTGGAAGATTAGGATGAGCTTTGTTCGGTGGGATAATGGTTGGATTTTTGTTCTTTTTTATTTAAGGATAAAGGTGGGATATTGTTGTTTTTTTGAATTGATTTTTAGTGGTTGGCTGGGAGTGAATTAGGAGATTTGTTAATTCAAATTTGTGGCTTGTAGTGGTTCTAGGAATGGCCGGTTGTGGGAGTCTTCAAGAGAGGGGGGTATGGCCGATTCTTGGAAGTATTAGGGAGGGAGAATACCGTTTGTTCTTAGGCATTTTTGAGTACTTTCGGCCAGCCTTTTGCTTGTGCACCAAAAGTTGATTTTCTCTTAGCAAACTCTTCCATCTTTCTTTTGAAATCGAAAGATCAAAACCTCCCTATAGCTTTCTAATATTTGTTTGTGTTCTTTCAATATTGTGATAGCCGAATGTTCTTGAACCCCAAGCTTCTATCTCTTCCGCTCATTGGCGAATATCTACCCTTTTTCTCCATTTTTCTCTTGTGTTCTCTTCCCTTGGGTAAAGCCAAATCTCTTCCCTTTTTGTTGTAAAGTGTTAACCTAATCTCTCCCTCTCCTAGTGGTGTTTATTTTGGCGAACATTGGTATAAGTGTTGATCTCGGTTGTTTCTCTCAAGCTCGAGAAAGGTAAGATTAGGCGAATGTTCTTTCTTGTTCTTAATTGACTTGGGTTTGATTAAGGGCGATTTGGCATTGGGTAAAGGGTGTTAATCTCTTGTGTTTAATCGATTTTATTTTAGGACATCGAGATTTTGGAGCGAGCAAGAGGAGTTTTTCCACTGTTAATCGTTGGTAAGTGGTGGTGAGGATGGCTTTATTGGTCATTCTTTTGGTATTTCGTTAATCAAAGACGCAATGGATTAACTGTTCTTTTTATTAGGGTGTGCCGATTGCTAAAGAGGAACCATAGTTGGTTCGGGTTTGGTAGGAAACCAAACCATCTGCAAAATGAAGGATTAGTCGATAACCCCTTTGGTTTAAAATGGTTTTAGCCGATTGGTTTGAGTGCTTATGCTTGTTTGGCCGATTGTTTTAGGTGCAAGGTTATCGAGGGTCTTTGATCGATTCTTTGGTTAAAGCTTACAGGTGTGTACACACACACACTCTTCTAGTAATTTATGTGCTTATTAAATTGTGTGTATTTACACACTTATCTGTTATGGTATTTATATATATGATGTGTGGTTGGTTCCATGGAAAGGTGGATTGAATACCATTATGGTATAGGGCGGGGTCGTAAATCCTGTTATGATGCTTTTGGTAAGCATAATGTATCACATTACGTGTGCTATGATATTGGATGGTGATAAATAATATGTATGTTACTAATCAAGCATGTGGGTATAAGTCTGTTAAAATGCATATCATTATCTATGTGGGTTGTATGCAGTGGAGGGGCAAGGATATTTTGTCTTGACAAGCACCGGTGTTTTAGTAACACACCATGACTACGGTCACCGAGGTTTGGTACCTCGAGGTTTGGCACCTCATAGCGACTTGTCCCATGGTTTACACCACCGTGGGTTGGCCCCACTTGAGATATGGGATCGTCTGCCGGTGATTTGGTATCACACGATGGGTTGGCCCCATCACTTGATTCGTGACTTTGGTCACCGGTGTTTTGGTAACACAATCGTGTCTTGGACACCGGTGATTTGGTATCACATTTGTGACTATATGTCACCAAAGGGTTTGGCACCACCGGTGGTTTGGTACCACACGGGGTAGAAAAGGTGTGTGGACGGTTAGGATTGGGTGCATATGATTTGGATGCATGATGATCATGATTATGTTTGAATGTGATATTTTGCTAATCCGGGAAAAAGGGTAGCACACTGAGTCTTGGTGACTCACCTTTTTCCTTTAACATTTTCAGGTCGTGCATAAAGCTGGACCCGGATCGGAGAGGACAAGGTGGCCCATGCCGAAGATGAAGATCTATTATATTATGCTTGTTTTCGATATAAGTATTTTATTTGAATTTGTTGGGTTGTAACAAAGGCCATTTTATGTTTTTGGTATTACTTTAACTACGGATTATTTAAATTAAATTGCTATGTGAAAATGAGTTCAATCCAAGCAACCTATTTATGAAGAATGTGGTTAATAAAGTTTTTCTAATTCAGTCAATTTATAACTTCAAAGTTTTCATAAGGTAATAACTGAATAAAGTTTTATAAAAAAAAAAACAATAATTTCTTTCATGCTTTACGCTAAGTAAACAAAGATTTTCAACCGTCTTTTTCACAATAACATAACCGATTCTTATCAGTAACGAATGGGCCGGGTTTGGGATGTTACTGATTTAATATCGAGCCGGTTCAAAACTTCGGCTTTGAGGTTTTGGGCCCAAAAACATTTTCAAAATGGGCTTTTCAAAATATGGGTTTTCTCGAGTTATTACGGCATGGCACCTGTACCTCGGCCGAGTCCACTGTAAGTACTTCAGACTTGTGAAGTAATTTGTTATATGAACTGTTATGGGCTTTGTTGGGCTCGTAGATTAGTGAATTAGGATCGGTTGAACCCTAAGGCTAGTCTACTCAAACATATGCATAAAACCTAAAGCTCTTAAACAAACACTGAAATAAGTCACGAGAGTTAAGGTGTGGCAACCTGTGTGTGCATGTCAGGAGTGGTATTCAGGTGGGAGCTTGGTATTTAAGCGGTCATGTGACTCACCTCCTCTCCACTTGAATCCTACAGTGCGTAGCTACTGGTTCACCTTAACCAAGAGGACTTGTTCATAGGCTAAACCAATTATTAAAACCCTAAGGATTAGCCTTATTGTTTTAAAACCCTTAATTTTTTTTTTAAAAAATTCTCAAACTTACCTCTTTGTTTTGTAAACTCTAAATCGGTTTTGAAAAAAAACATTTTTTCGATTTACCAAAATTACCAAAATGCCCTAGTGGCAAGATTACAAAAATGCCCATGTATTATAAAATTACCTTTACACTCAACTTTTGTTAAAATGATTTTCACATTGCAAAATATTAAAATCTCTAGTGCTCAAAATATCAATATACCCCGATTTGGGAAAATTTACAAAAATACCCCTGTGTTAAAAATTACTAAAATGCCCCTGACTATCAAAATTTCTGAGATAACCCCAACTTTAATAAACCTCTCTCACTTTGCAAAAGTATCCACATTTTTGTATTTCAAAATAATGCCCTGACTTTGGAAATTTACAAAATTACCCTGGTTGATAACATTACCGAAATGCCCTTGGTTTCTAAATTTTCTCTCAACTTTTACTGAAATATTTCTGTTTTACTAAATATCAAAAAACCCTATTTTATGAAATACAATGGTATTCCGATTTGGAGAATTTACGAAAATGCCCATGATTTCCAAAATTACGAAAATGACCCTACTTTTTGGAATTCTTGCAACACACTTTGTTTGAGAAACAAAATTTTCAAGACGACCCCTGAGATTTTGTAAATTTTGAAGTTGGAAAACTATTTTCAAAATTGACTCTGAGTTATTACCAAAATACCCCTCTACAGGAAAATGACGAGATTACCCCTGGGTAGGAAGGAAACTTGATTGCTCGAAAGAACTACTCTCGAAAACTTCTTTTCATAAAATTTGCTCGTGGATAAATAGTGGAACCAAATTTCTAATGCATAAAATTTCTAATCAGATTAGATCGAGGCGCTAGATATAAGTTCTAGGGGGCGTGGTCGTATTTTTCGTGGACGTGGTAGAGGCAGTTTTGGTGACTGTTTGTTTTGTTGCTCGTAAGGTATGTTAGCTCTTTAAGATCAGAGTGCGCAGCCATAGCGTAGTGGGAGGAATTGGATTGTTAGTTTAGACAAGTAATTTCGAGGACGAAATTATTTTAAGGAGGGTAGAATTGTAACACCCTGGTTTAGGGCTATGCATGTTGGGTATAATTCAAGTGTTAGTAGGTTTTTGGGAGTGCTTGGATGAGTTTTGGAGGTTCTAAGAATGTTTGGATGAAAGGAAGGCTTTGAAAAAAAATTTGGATTTTTAGTGTGGTAAGGAATCGGACCAAGGTAGGCCTTAAGAATTATTTTAGTAATTTATGGCACAAGTAAGGCTTTGGCAAGGTGGTGTCTTGCTGCAGCTTAAGAAATGGAGGTAGCGCCTTTGAGGGTCTTAGGTTCGATCCAAGAGGGCGTGATTGGGTTTTAAATTTTGGATTATGGCGCTCTGAGGATGAAAGCCTTAAAAGAGTGGTAGCGTATTGGACACAAGAAGCGGCTTGTCCAGTGGTTCTCGACGGCGCATAGGAGTTGGAGGGAGGCGGGCCTTGAGTTCGGCGCTGAGCGACATTTTGGGCTGATTTTATTTTATGCGGTTATGGGGCTGGGCTAGGAAGGGTTAAGATTAAATGATGGGGGTTTTTGTCATAAAAATCAAGGTGGCCGAGTGGCCTGGGCGTTGGGGGTAAGGCTTGCAGCGGTTGGGTCCCAAGTTCGAACCTGGAGAGTGGCGTGGGAGTTTTGGTTTTTATTCTTTTTGATTTTGCAGCAAATTGAAGGCAGTGGACGGCACATGTAGATTAAATTGGAAGATTAGGATGAGCTTTGTTCGGTGGGATAATGGTTGGATTTTTGTTCTTTTTTATTTAAGGATAAAGGTGGGATATTGTTGTTTTTTTGAATTGATTTTTAGTGGTTGGCTGGGAGTGAATTAGGAGATTTGTTAATTCAAATTTGTGGCTTGTAGTGGTTCTAGGAAGTGGCCGGTTGTGGGAGTCTTCAAGAGAGGGGGGTATGGCGATTCTTGGAAGTATTAGGGAGGAGAATGCCGCTTGTTCTTAGGCATTTTTGAGTACTTTCGGCCAGCCTTTTGCTTGTGCACCAAAAGTTGATTTTCTCTTAGCAAACTCTTCCATCTTTCTTTTGAAACCGAAAGATCAAAACCTCCCTATAGCT
This sequence comes from Gossypium rotundifolium, assembly GCA_025506655.1. Lineage (NCBI taxonomy): Eukaryota > Viridiplantae > Streptophyta > Magnoliopsida > Malvales > Malvaceae > Gossypium > Gossypium rotundifolium. The sequence continues at coordinate 37,687,122 of CP106727.1, read as the reverse complement.
TTCTAATATTTGTTTGTGTTCTTTCAATATTGTGATAGCGAATGTTCTTGAACCCCAAGCTTCTATCTCTTCGCTCATTGGCGAATATCTACCCTTTTCTCCATTTTTCTCTTGTGTTCTCTTCCTTGGGTAAAGCCGAAATCTCTTCCTTTTTGTTGTAAAGTGTTAACCGAATCTCTCCCCTCTCTAGTGGTGTTTATTTTGGCGAACATTGGTATAAGTGTTGATCTCGGTTGTTTCTCTCAAGCTCGGAGGAAGGTAAGATTAGGTAGAATGTTCTTTCTTGTTCTTAATTGACTTGGGTTTGATTAAGGGCCGATTTCGGCATTGGGTAAAGGGTGTTAATCTCTTGTGTTTAATCGATTTTATTTTAGGACATCAGGATTTTGGAACGAGCAAGAGGAGTTTTTCCACTCTGTTAATCGTTGGTAAGTGGTGGTGAGGGATGGCTTTATTGGTCATTCTTTTGGTATTTCGTTAATCAAAGACTGCAATGGATTAACTGTTCTTTTTATTAGGGTGTGCCGATTGCTAAAAGAGGAACCATAGTTGGTTCGGGGTTTGGTAGGAAACCAAACCATCTGCAAAATAAGATTAGTCGATAACCCCTTTGGTTTAAAATGGTTTTAGCCGATTGGTTTGAGTGCTTATGCTTGTTTGGCCGATTGTTTTAGGTGCAAGGTTATCGAGGGTCTTTGATCGATTCTTTGGTTAAAGCTTACGGTGTGTACACACACACTCTTCTAGTAATTTATGTGCTTATTAAATTGTGTGTATTTACACACTTATCTCATTATGGTATTTATATATATGATGTGTGTGTTGGTTCCATGGAAAGGTGGATTGAATACCATTATGGTATAGGCACGGGTCGTAAATCCTGTTATGATGCTTTTGGTAAGCATAATGTATACATTACGTGTGCTATGATATTGGATGGTGATAAATAATATGTATGTTACTAATCAAGCATGTGGGTATAAGTCTGTTAAAATGCATATCATTATCTATGTGGGTTGTACGAGTGGAGGGGGCAGTGATATTTTGTGCTGACAAGCACCAGTGTTTTGGTAACACACCATGACTACGGTCACCAGAGGTTTGGTACCTCCAGAGGTTTGGCACCTCATAGCGACTTGTCCCTGTGGTTTACACCACCGTGGGTTGGCCCCACTTGAGATATGGGATCGTCTGCCAGTGATTTGGTATCACACGATGGGTTGGCCCCATCACTTGATTCGTGACTTTGGTCACCAGTGTTTTGGTAACACAATCGTGTCTTCGGACACCAGTGATTTGGTATCACATTTGTGACTATATGTCACCAGTGGTTTGGCACCACCAGTGGTTTGGTACCACACGGGGTAGAAAAGGTGTGTGGACGGTTAGGATTGGGTGCATATGATTTGGATGCATGATGATCATGATTATGTTTGAATGTGATATTTTGCTAATCCGGGAAAAAGGGTAGCACATCGAGTCTTGGTGACTCACCTTTTTCCTTTAACATTTTCGTGTCGTGCATAAAGTCGGACCGGATCGGAGAGGACAAGGTGGCCCATGTCAAGATGAAGATCTATTATATTATGCTTGTTTTCGATATAAGTATTTTATTTGAATTTGTTGGGTTGTAACAAAGGCCATTTTATGTTTTTGGTATTACTTTAACTACGGATTATTTAAATTAAATTGCTATGTGAAAATGAGTTCAATCCAAGCAACCTATTTATGAAGAATGTGGTTAATAAAGTTTTCTAATTCACCAATTTATAACTTCAAAGTTTTCATAAGGTAATAACTGAATAAAGTTTTATAAAAAAAAAAAACAATAATTTCTTTCATGCTTTACGCTAAGTAAACAAAGATTTTCAACCGTCTTTTTCACAATAACATAACAGATTAATTCTATAGCAGAATTAATGGGCGGGTTTGGGGATGTTACAATTAATATGACTTGTGATTATAGTGAATTGCTATTTGATATTTATATTTTGTAATGTATCAATGCAAAATCGGATTCATATCATTTTATAAAAAAAAACACTTTTGCAAAATTGTCGTATTTTATTCAAAGTTTTTTTAAAATACGGTGATACGTAATATTTGGAAACTTCGAGAAGAATCGTAACCTAACTCACTGGACTTCAATTTTTCTCGTTGAACTTAAGATATTAAGTATCCCTTTTCTTTTAAAATTGAAACTTATAAACTTCAAACCAAAACTTATTCTCGGGAATTCAAAACGTTGTATCCTAACTTATTGAATATGATGTTTTGCATCTCGAGGTAAGAATTTTATACAAATAAAGGCGAGCCTAGTTTCAAAGTCATGAGATGTTGCATCCTAACTTATTGGGTATAGCATTTTATTTCTTTGAGATAGGTAAGTCTTGGCTTCTTTTTTTTTAAATAAAAGGATCGTATTTTAATTTTTTTTTAAAATTTTGACATTAGGACATGAGATTATCAATTAGGTACAAAATTTTAGGCGTTACGAGGGTGCTAACCCTTCCTCGTACCTAACCGACTCTCGAACCCGTTTTCTTGTATCTTGTGGACCAAAATCAATGTTTCGAAATAAAATGTTTTATAAGGTGATCCAATCACACCTAAGTAAAAAAGGATAGGTGGCGACTCCGCATTTGTTTTTGTTTTTTTTGAGTCGACCCCCATTTTTTAAATCAACTTAAAAAATGGTTATGACAAGGTGAAATCGGCAAAGGAATGGGGAAGGAAATGAAGAACAATGAAGAGAGAAAAGTGAGAGAGAAGTGAAGAATGGATGGTTTTTAGATGTGCTCGAAGTAAGCAGCCAAGGGGGCTATTTATAGGTTGAGAAGGCTGCTAAAAATAGCCAAAATCAGCAGCCAAAGACTCCCCCCATGGCTGGCCACACATGTGGCATGTTTGAAGATTTCAAACATGTTATTTTTAGGTAGGAGCAAATCTTGAAAGGCATGAATAGTGGAGGGGTTTGAATGCAAATTGAAGGAGTCTTCAAGGGCCATTTTGCAAGCCAAATAATAAACCAAACAAGCTGATTGGGTCATCATGGGAGACGGTTTTGGGCTTCCCAGTGCTCAATTGGATCGATTTTCTCGGTTCAGCTCAACTGGGCCACTTTTCATAATTAATTAATAATAATTTATTTAACCCAAATTAAATTGGATTAAAATTAAAATTAATTATATTATGAATTAATACACATAATTTGGACTGTCTTAGGCTGAAAAATTAATTCGCCTTGATGCTTCAAAAATCGCTTCTTGGTTTTGTGCTTTTAGTAGTATCTATCGAGCCAATTTTCGCACTCTGTGCAAATCTATCGAAAATGGTCAAAATTAATAAAAATATTGTTATAAAATTAATTAAAATTCAACATGTTCATAATTTAAGTACAATTTAATTGTTTTATAATAATTATATATTTTTTGACAATAATTTTATAGAAACTGCATAAATTTGAGTCAAAAAGGGCATGAAAAATTTGTATATTTTCGTGTTTCCAGTTATCCTACCCAATTGGACTGTGAAAGAAAAATATTTATGAAATGTAAATCAAACACTTTGGTGATTGAAAATATTTTGATTTTGAGGAAGTGATTGAAAAAATAAAACTTAACTAAGTAATGAACTAAGGAAAAAGTAAAAGTAAAAATTTGAATGCAATGATTTCAAAAAAATGGGTTTAAATCAAGATGACATAAATGTTTTGGATCAATCACATTCTTTAACTTAGAATTACTAAACTCATGCTCATGTTGTTACGAATAATTTCATGGCAACTGGATAACTTGCTAACTAGTGCACATACATACTTATTAAATCACCCAATCTCTTGAACATTTCCAATGCCAATTCAAACAATTAATCAATCTTCATAAGCACATATAAGTTTAAGTGAAGTAAAAACATATACCTAATTTGACACAGTTTAATCACAACAAACTTGCAAGTTATGCAAGACTAATGTATTGTTTAATACGATCGCTAATTTTAACCTTCAGCTACCTTAGAAGATTAAACATGCACCAATTAAGAACCACGTCCATTAATTACAATTTCATTCTATTTAAATAATTAATTCAATTGTTACCTTACAATTATAATGGAAGCATAACATAAACATGATTTTACTTAATTGAACAACTTACCGAGACCTATAACAACACAAACATGAGTTCAGTAATTTAAGCAAACACAATGCAATTAATCCAACACCAATTTAATTTAAGTCATTTTAATTAAATAAAGAATAACAACACAAAAAATATCCATCATCATGCTCATAACATAAACAAGAAAATCTAAAGAGAAGGGAACTCGAAAGTAATCCCGGTGTTTCTCTCTAGCTAGACTAATACGCTCATCCTCTTCTTTGCTCGTTCTATTGATCAAGGCATGTATGAACACTTTAAATATTGCTAAACAAAGGTGAATGGCGGCTCTTTTCCAAGAGGGGAAATTATCAAGGAAAAGGACAAGGGAAATGGGAAAACAAAGGAAAATGGAAGTGAAGAAAGAAGAGATGTGTGGGAAATGAAGGTGTGTTGAATGAGGTAACAAAGGGGGTATTTATAGGTGTGAATGTCTACTAAAAATATAAAATAATTAGCAGCCATAAACTCTTCTTGGCCGGCCACAAAAGGAGCAAGTTTGTATAATTCAAACTTTGCTATATTTAGTTTGGGGAAAATATACAAAGGCACAAAAAGTGGAAGGGTTAGAATGGAGTTTAAAGAAAGCTCAAGGGTTTTTTGCAAGAATAAAAATCAACAAAAATCAGCTGATTGGATCAGCTATAGGGACGATTTTAGGCTGCCAATTTGCTTGGTGGATTAGTCTTCTCTACTTAGCATACTAGGTGACTTTCTCCTTCAAGCTTTATATTAATTTTTAACCCAATTAAATTTGGATAAAAATGAAATATAAAGTACATAAAATAATCATCATTTGGACCATCCTTGTCTGGAAAAATATTCAGCCTTGCTCTTGGTGCACTTGATGCAAAAATTACCCAATAGTTCACGCCTTTCGAGGTGTTTGTTGAGCCAATTTCCACCTTTTGTGTAAAACAATCAAAAACAACCCAAATTTGTAAAATTTTATTTTAAAAATAATTAAAACTCAATATTTTAATAATTTAAGTGAAAATTAATTATTTTATAATTAAAGTATGAATTTTGACAAAATTTACTACGAAATTGCATGAATTAAAGCTCAAAAGGTGCTGAAAAAGTATATATATTTTTTATGTTTCCACCTATGCACAAATGCTCTCATGTTTCTGAATATTGGTTGCTCTCAACACCTCTAAATTGCTCTATAACTGATCCCAAATGCTTGCTTCTATTTATACTTGTTAAGCCCCTTTGTTCTTTACTATTTTTAGCATGTCATCCCTTGATTTCTCCATTTAGGTGGTCGACCTCCTTCATTTGGGGAATAGGGTGGATGGTTTGCTTGATTTAAAGGAGAGGGTGGATGATTTTGCTTGCTTTGTGGGAGAAGTTGCTTGATTTTCTTCATGGATGGCGAGTAGTTGTGAGATCCTCTCCATGGCTAATTTGATGGTTGAGGTAGGTGAAGAACAAGTCACACAGATGGTTTGGGCATGCATGTGGATGATTTGGGCTCCTTTAGGCTGTTCAGACTTTTTAATCCATTCTAGAATTGGGTTAAGAGGAACTTTGAAGTCCACTTACCATCTTTACGGCATCCAAAGATGACAACACATTAGCTCAATTTTGTAGGTTCTTTACTGCAAAGATGTTGCAGCATTGAGCATCAATAAGTGAGTTTCAAGGCCTTTCTTCCTAAAGCACCAGCTACCTTCAAAGATGCAGAAATCATATATTTAGTATATAAATTAATCAAGATAACAATTTTACCTTAGCATTACTCAACAAAAAAAATTATAATAAAAACTACATAATTTGTTATCGACCACTCATAATTTGCATGAATTATTAGTCTAAAAGATTTGAAGATAACTCTATATTCTAGAGTTATCAACTTATATAGTATGTAGCATCATTCAAAGCATTGGAATTCATAGCCTAAGATGTGGGTAAATGGGATCCTCTAATTGGCATTACATGGTTGACGGAAAGTAAACTTGGCCAGGGGCCGTTCGTCTTTTTGATGAATGACTTGATTACTATTTAATAGTAATTAATTTTTCATGAAAGAAGATGTAATGGTTACCATGAGATAAAATAGAATCATATTGGGAAAACAAATTTATCCTAAAGAGATTAAGAATATACTATGAGGGTAACAAACTTATGACAAGCTCATTGGACAAACATTGATTGAGTTGCTTTTGTAATGATATGTCATTAGGGAATGCTCAGTCACAATACTATAGTGGAATGACTTCGTGTCTAAAATGAGTTTATTATTAATAGGCGAAAAGTTGGAACTTAATTATAAATCATTTGAACCCTAATTACATATGTTCAATTTGTCCCTTTGTTAGCTCGTTGAAACCAAAAATGAATTGCATGTTGAATCAAATAAACAAAATGGATGTAAATGGTAAAGTTAAAGAAATGTGAAACATTTGGAAATGAATGTGATTTTCTCTAAATGAAAATGACCTAAATGAATTTATGTTTTTCGGATTATTATTTAATTGATTAAATAATTGAAGTTCAAAAATGGAAATAAATTTATTGGTCATGGTAAATTCGTTGAATGTAGAAAGATTAAATATATTTTCTCATGGATTCTTTTACATTAAAGTCGCCATGATTTTAATGAAATTAGAATTGGGTTGAGAAAATTATTTAATTGAGAAATTAGTTTATTTAAATTAATTTAATATGTTTATTTTAAGAAATAGAAAAACAAATATTGGATTGGATTGAATTATAAAGTATTGGGTTAAAAGTGTACTTGTAATTTGACTCGATATGGAAAAAGCCTTGTAATTGGACCCAATATGGAAGAAGCCCAAAAGCCCCTCATGCTTAAAGAGAAGGACAACAAACCCTAGTTTGTTTAACTAGGTGCCCTACTTGATCCTAGATAAACTAGGAGTTTGTTTTCCTATTGAAATAGACTTCTACAATGCAACAAGGATTTCACTTATTCTCCCTATGAATAGATGGCACTGATAGGACTAAAACCCAATTATGAGATATTTTCATTTTGCCCAAAAATAGTGAAAGTTTATTTTCTAAGTATTAATTCTATTTTCAGAATAACAGTTCTATCGGTTTCTATTGAGAGAGATTTTTCTTTCACACTAAGAGTAAAGAAAACTTTTTCTAATTATTTGTTTGATTAGACTTGCTCGAGCCCAAACTCAAAGCAGTTCACGGTATAAGAATAACAAATGTTGTTCAATTGGAAGCCAGGAATGACAAGGATCTGTCTAGCTAAAAACATAATTGCGATTTCGGTAAAGAGTTTATTGCTATAAATATCACAAACTAGCTCAGTTTTTTAAATTTTTATTTTTCGCTGTACAAGGAAACTATTTTCGAACCGGAATTTTTCCAACAATTTGTATCAAAATGCCAGGTTGTGCTGAGACTAGAATTTTCTCTCTTCTCCATGTGTGATTAATTTTGATAAGATGTGTCATTCTTGTAATTGTGTGCACATTTAGGGGAATGAATGTACGTTATTAATTTCTTGTTATGTATGATAGAATTAATGTCTTTGAAATCATGATACCAAGCCCTGGATATCGTGATAACCATTTGGTATGAGATATTATCATTTTTCCCAAAAATAGTGAAAGTTTATTCTCTAAGTATTAATTCTATTTTCAGAATAACAATTCTATCGGTTTCTATTGAGAGGGATTTTTCTTTCACGCTAAGAGTAAAGAAAACTATTTCTAATTATGTGTTTGATTAAACTTGTTCGAGCCCAAACTCAAAGCAGTTCATGGTATAAGAATAATAGAGGTTGTTCAATTAGAAGCCAGGAATGACAAGGGTCCGTCTAGCTAAAAACTTAGTTGTGATTTCGGTAAAGAGTTTATTGCTATAAATATCACAAACTAGCTCGATTTTTAAAATTTTTATTTTTCGCTGTACAAGGAAACTGTTTTCGAACCAAAATTTTTCAAACAATTGGTATCAAAATGTCAGGTTGTGCTATGTTTATAGTATAAACTGAGACTGGAATTTTCTCTCTTCTCCATGTGTGATTAATTTTGATAAGATGTGTCATTCTTGTAATTGTATGCACATTTAGGGGAATGAATGTACGTTATTATTTTCTTGTTATGTATGATAGAATTAATGTCTTTGAAATCATGATACCAAGCCCTGGAAATCGTGATAACCATTTGGTATGGTTTGAAAATTTTTAGTTTAGTCATATTTAATGTGAGGGTCAACAAAAGAGCTTTCATAAACTTGATTAAGGCTCAAATTTAATTGTGAATCATAATGCAAATGTGTTTAACATATAATTGTATGTTTGAATGATTACTTTACTGTATAATTGACTGTAGTTACTCCGATAATGAATGTGGCATCATGTAGCTTGGACCTATCGATCGGTTCGGGTAAGGGCTGTTACATTTAGTGGTATCAGATCTAATATTTAGTTGGTTCTAGGATTGAAAAGTAGCGAGTGTTGAGTCTAGAAATACATGCCCCAATAAGATGTGATAGTGTGATGTCTTGATTGTCTAGAATTGTCGAGTTTTAAAATTTATAAAGAGAATGATCTAACCTCGAAACTAACTCTGACAATGACTTAAGGCAAATGCACCTATCAAATAGTAGTATAGCTTAGGCAAGACCGGATTGTCGAACCCAAAGGAACTAAAAGTACTAATATTCACTTTCTTTCTATTATTTAGCCTAAGCATTATATGATTTGGTTGATTAAATCTAAATTTAACTAACTACTAAGCTAAAGACGCAAAGACAAAGAGAATGAATTGGGGAAATACTGTTGGAAAAACTCAGTTGATCACGACGATACCCTTAGGAAGAATCCACCTAGACTTCACTTGTTATCTAACACTGAACCAGACGATTTATTCACTTAGCTTGATCCGTAAGACTCCCTAATTTATATTAAACCCTTTCTCGTGGTGAATAACGTCTAACCCTAGGTTGATTAATTGAAATCTCTTTCTAATTAAAACCCCTAGAATCGCATTAATTCAATATATGGACTCCCATATTAGGTTTCACCCTAATCCGGTAAAATCTCGTCACCCTATCTCTAGGCATACGATCAACTTCACTTAATTATGATAGATTACTCATAAGTAGGGACTTTTGCTCCACCACTTAAGCGTATCACACTTGAATTAATATCCAAAATATCAACACAAGAATTAAGCACACATAATTAAGAACAAACTAAGTATTTATCATATAGTTCAGAAAACAATAACAAGATTCATCTAGGTGTCATCCTCTTTAGGTATCTGAAGGGTTTAGATCATAATGATAAAAGAAAAAACATCTCAAGAGAAAAGATAAAACAAAACATAAGAAATCCCTAAAACCCCCTGAAGGAATTGAAGGAGAGATCCACCGTCTTGAGTATAATTTCGGCTTCTTGGGATGGATCAACTGGCTATCTTTGAGTGATTCCCATAAATCTGGCCTTCTGGCTTGGCTCCTTGGCCTAGCTGACTGCCTAACTAACTGCCCTCCTTTAGGTTACACTTAGGGTGTTTATATAGACTTTTGGAATGCTTTACTTGGCCCTAAGTGTCCTAATTCAAGTATAATTCCTACTTGGGTGTTTGAATAGACTTTGGAATGTGTTTCTTTGCCTCAAAGTATCCAAATCCGAGTAAAATTCCTCTTTTCCATGATAGGGGCACGGCCATAGCACACGCCCATATAAATCGACTTCAGGTCGTGTTTTGGGTCTGTTGATGGAGGCACGGTCGTGTAAATTATGGTTAGGACGTGTTCTAGTTAATTAACAAGGCACGGCCGTATGGCTTGAAGTCCAGGCCGTGTCAATTTTTACTTTGGCCCAAATTGGCCCGTTTTAAACCCGTTTCTTGTTCTTTTCATCCTCGGGTGCTTTCCTGAGTATAAAACATGAAAAGAAGGGATTAAGAGCACCTTTTTATATAAATCAAAGGCTAAATCATCCAAAAGCATGCTAAATATGGGGTTAAAATGTGTTACTTTTACGGTTTATCAAATACCCCCACACTTAAGCTTTTGCTTGTCCTCAAGCAAAATTCTCAACTTACAATTAAAACAAACTTTCCATAATTCATAACTCTCATTAACAATGCCTCATCATAATACATAGATAATTTATACATGGATAATTTAACTCAAAGACTCCTAAAGATTCAAACACTTCTAAGTCATATATTTGTAGCGTGAAAACATAGGTGTCTCCCCTTATCTAAATGATTACCTTTAATTTAGAACCAACAAGGATTGACATCCTCACAAAAGATTCACTCAAATCACTCGAAGTGTTTAAGGTTTAGGAAAAGAGCACTCATAAGTCGAACCTAAAAAGTTAATCCCATAGGGTTGCCTGAAAATCAAATCTCCACCACTATAATATGATATGATACACAAATCAAAAGGTCTTTAACAGGGTTGTAACGGGGCTTGGGTTAAAGGTATGGATAAAGGCTGAATTAGAAGGTTTTAGAATCGAGATTAAATTGACAAATTACCTAACTTTAGAAAAATGAACTAATAACCTGAATAATCACACGAAAATTTAAAATACTAATAATACGAGCTTCTTTTTCCAGATGTTGAATTTAAACATGTATGCTCTTAGAACATAGAACTAATAATGAATATACTTCATTTTCTTTTTCTTTTTATACTATTAATAATGAATATACTTTGATCGATTCAATTTTTTTTAAAGAACAAACTAAGTAAATGCATAATAAAAAAAGAACTTTATCAACTAAAATAAACTAATTAGGCAACTGATCAAATCAATTCTCGATAGAAGGGTAGTCAAAGGATTGGTGATAACAAATACAAAGGGTTTTTTGGTTTAATATAATTGGGTAAGTCAATAAAAAAGGTTGTTAGGATGAAAGGGGTTCACTAGGGGTTAATTATGTAGGTAGGCTTTTTAGTGGAATGAGTGGGTTAAAACCTAAGTGCCTTTATCATCTCAGTATATCAAATCAATAATGTGGTCTTGACATGTATAATCGAGGCAAGTTCTAGAATAACAATTCGGTGTTGACACACTAATAATCAATAAAGTGAGTACGAAAAAGAATATATGCTCTATAAGGCTCAAAATCTCACAAAAATTATGGGTTATTTGATATCAATCCCTGTAAATTTCAAACTTCAAGGTGATATTCAAATTCAATTCAACAACCTAGAAAATTTTTAATTTTTCAAAAATAAACTTATCATGCTTGATTCTCTAGTATTTTAAAATTTAATCATCAATGCACAATTATCAATGACTTAATCCAAAACATATTAATAAAGATAATAAATTATCATAAATTTCACCCTAATTAATAATATGAGAAAAATACTTTAGAACAAATTTAAAATTCTGGGATTTGAGAATAATGCAAAAAGTTAGGCACTTTTACCCCAACACTTAAGATGTACATTGCCCTCAATGTACAAAGATAGATAATCATGTTATAAATCAAAAGAGATGGGGGAAAGTAACACTTCTTGAATTTTGGATGACTCTGGGAGTTGGCAGTGGTCGTGGTAAAAGATGAGTTGGAGGAGGCGGTGGTGGCGTTTTCTATAGTCCTGGTGGGGTGGCTACCGACAATCTTTGTACTAGATGAAGAAATTGGGGAGCTTGTAAAGAATTAGCCAGAATTTATAATACGTTTTAAAATAAAATAATTATATAATTAAGGACAAGAAAAATAAAGAGATGAGACTAAGAAGAAAACTGAAATTAAAAGAAAAGATTAATAGACTAAGGAGTCCTTCTTGGTAGATGGTTAGCGAGGTGGGTGTGATTTCTAAGGCTGTGGTGCGTGATTTCCTAGCATCCTTTAGAACCTAAAACAAAGAAACTAAAGTAAAATAAAATAAATTAAGCAGAAGAGAAGTAAAGATAAGGAAATTGAAGCAAAAGAGAAAAGAAAAATAAAATCGAAAAGGTCTCAAAGACCCTTGGCTCTCGAGTTGCTGAAGCTGTCGGCATGAACTTATGTGAATCGGTCTCCTTTTAGAAGACTGTGGTTGGCTTCTTATGCTTCTTCGACATGGCTTTGGTGTGGCTCAATGGTTATAGAGACTTGTTATGAAGAGGTGAATCTGAGAAAAGGGAATAAGAGAAGAGGTGGAAAGTAGAAGAATGGGGAGGCGTTGGTGTTTAAATAGGGGCTCCATTCTGGTACGTTCCCACGCCCGTGGTCCGAGGGTGTGTTGCTTCACACGACCGCCTCGCACGGCCATGTGTTTAGGCGTGTTGATTCTCTATTCCCATTTTTCAGCAAGCCACGCCCATTAGTGAAAAGTCAGTATGTTGGCACGGTTGGGTAGCACGGGCGTGTCCAGCCTATGTTTGGCAAGTCCATGTCATCCACGATTGCGAGGCACGATCGTGGCACTTTTTCGGTACCCGTTGAGGGGCTGTTGGGTCTGTGATTTTGAAAATTAGTTAGGATTTGATTCGTACCGCCTCTGCTCATGTTAGTACGGTGATTGAAGTACCCACACGGCCACGGCCACGGCTGTGTGCTAGGCCGTGTGGTCTGGGAATCTACACTTTTGATCCATTAAAATTTTGGAAAAGGTGAAAAATAAATATAGAATAGAAATAGAGAGTTAGTGTTAATGCTCGAGTTGCCTCCCGAGAAGCGCTCGTTTAGAGTCTTAAGCTAGACTTTCCTTGTTTTCGAAAAATTAGGGTGGTTAAATGTTTGAATATCCTTCCTCATGTTATCAGTTTTATTTTTATGATAAATTTTAAGTCGGGAAGAATTAACCTTAAGAATGCCAAATATGGGATTACTTACCTCGAATGTTCTGTATGGGAAGATAGTTTGTACCTCGAGAGGGATGTCTGTGTTTGAATTTAGGTTTGGTATGGTGATGCGAGGATCTGCTTTATCAACCATACCTGATCTCCTAGTTTGAAGTGATCCGATGTCTCTATGAGCTCTTCTAGAAGTTCTTTCAATTTTTCTTTGTGTGGATCTGGTTCTTCTTTAAAGTGGGTCTTCCACTCCCTTAGTTTGTCGACTTCAAGGCTTCGTTCCCCATATATTTCTTCCTTGTTGGGACGAGGTTTATAATCCGGCTCAAGTTTGTAGCTTTATGCTTTTTCCTATGGTGAAATTTGAATAGATTTGTTATCAGCTAAATTTACTTTCTCACCTTCATCGATTGATGTCTTGGTCAAGTCAAGAACTTGTAGACTGATCGATTCGTCACCTACACGAAGAATGAGTTCTCCTGTGCCAACATCAATTTTAATCTTGACAGTTGCTAAAAATGATCTTCCTAAAATTAAAGGAATCGAATTATCCTCATCCATGTCTAAAACAACGAAATCTACTAGGAAAACAAATTTCTCAATTTTTACGAGAACATCTTCAATAATACCCCTAGGAATTCTAACAGTTTTATTAGCTAATTGTATACTCATCCAAGTTTGTTTGGGTTTCCCTAAACCTAGCTGCTTAGACATTTTTTAAGGCATGACATTTATACTTGCCCCTAAATCAGCTAAGGCATTGTCAATAGATAAACTACTAATTAAACATGAAATTGTAAAACTCCCTGGATCTTTTAGCTTCCTTGGTAGTCTATTTTGCAGAATTGCTGAGCACATTATGTTTAGCTCCACGTGCGACTCCTCGTCTAACTTACACTTGTTCGTCAAGAATTGTTTCAAAAGTTTTCTCGAATCTGGCATCTGTGACAGAGCTTCAAGAAGTAATAAGTTAATATGTAATTTATTTAAAAGTTTAAGAAACTTACCGAACTATTCTTCTGTATCGTCTCTCTTCAACGATTCGGGATAAGGTATGCGAGGTTGGTACTCTTTGATTACCGATTTTGGCTTTTCTTGTGTTACCTTAATTTTATCTTCTTCTACCTCACTTTATTGAATTGAATTAGGTTTATCTAACCCTACATTTTCCTGAGCTGTTATGGCTTGGATTTGCTCCTTTAGGTTGATCTCGGTGTTTCTTGGTAGACGCCCTTGCGGTCATTCGGACATTAACTTTGCAAGTTGTCCAACTGACTTTGTAACTTCCCCGACTGACTTAGTAAGTTCCCCAACTTGGTTTTTGATCCCTTCCATCAATGTTTTTTGGTTTTTAAGTGTTTCCTCAGTGTCTTGGAGACGGTTTTCTGTGGCTACCATGAATTTTGTCAACATCTCTTCAAGGTTGGGATTCTTTTCCTGTGGATAGGGCTAATTTTGGAAATTTGGGGGAGGTTGTTGTCTTTGATTTCCTTGATTTCCTTGACCTCCCCACGAAAAATTTGGGTGGTTCCTCCAACTTGGATTATAGGTATTACTATAAGGGTTATTATTAGATGTGAAATTGTTACCTATATAGTTCATCTGTTCACTTTCTATGTCCGGTTGGTAGGGTGGGTACTCAAGATTCGCCACACTTCCACTTGCATCGCATTGCATTACTGGATTTACCTGCGAAGAACACAAACTATCAAACTTTTTATTCATCAACTCTACCTGCGTTGATAGCATGGTTACTACGTCGATGTTGAAAACTCCGACTGATTTTGTTGGTTTTGTCCTTGTAACCTGCCACTGATAGTTATTCAGTGATATCTCTTCAATAAACTCATAGGTTGCTTTAGGAGTTTTTTTATTTAGAGTTCCACTGGCGGCTGAATCTATTAGCTGTCTCGTTGAGGGATTTATACCATTGTAAAAAGTTTGGACTTGTAGCCACAAAGGTAATTTGTGGTTTAGACATCTCCTCAAGAGATCCTTGTATCTCTCCCATGCGTCGTATAATGTCTCTAAATCCATCTACACAAAAGAAGAAATATCATTCCTTAATTTGGCCGTTTTGGCCGGTGGGAAATACTTTAACAAAAACTTTTCGGTCATTTGATCCCATGTGGTTATTGACCCTTGTGGTAATGAGTTTAACCATTGTTTAGCTTTATTCCTTAATGAAAAGGGAAATAATCGAAGCCTTATGGCATCATCAGAAATGCCATTTTTAAAGTGTCACAGAACTCTAGAAAATTAGCTATATGAGTATTAGCATCTTCGTCCTACAAACCATAAAATTGAACAAATTGTTGAATCATTTGTATAGTGTTAGGCTTTAATTCAAAATTATTAGCAGCTATAATAGGCCTAACAATACTAGATTCTGCTCCTGTTAATTGAGGTTTAGCATAATCATACATAATACGTAGAGCATCTGCCACATCTCGTATTGGATTATTCTCGTCCATCCCTTTAGTAGGATTGGATTCGCCTTGTTGCTGTTCTTCTTGATAATTTAAGGTTCGCCTGATTTCTCTGCAATTCCTACGTGCGGTAGCTTCTATATCACTATCGTATACTAGAGGTCTTGTTAGGTTCCTTCTAGTCATAAACTAGAGGTACCTACTAGGAAAAGAAAGAAATAGAATTTAGCAAAAATAAAATAAATTACGAAAATATAAAAATAAAAATAATGGCTAAAGTAATAAAAATAGAGTTTTCTTAATATTTTAGTTCCCCGGCAACGACGCCAAAAACTTAGTCTTCTAGAATTGTCGAGTTTTAAAATTTACAAAGAGAATGGTCGAAACTGGAAACTAACTCTGACAACGACTTAAGTCAAGTGCACCTATCGAATAGTAGTATAGCTTAGGAAGACCGGATTGTCGAACCCAAAGGAACTAAAAGTACTAATACGCACTTTCTATTATTTAGCCTAAGTATTAAATATAAATTTAACTAACTACTAAGCTAAAGACGCAAAGACAAAAAGAATGAATTGGGGAAATACTGTTGGAAAAACTCAGTTGATCACGACGATACCCTTAGGAAGAATCCACCTAGACTTCACTTGTTATCTAACACTGAACCAAACAATTTATTCACTTAGCTTGATCTGTAAGACTCCCTAATTTATATTAAACCCTCTCTCAAGGAAAATAACGTCTAACCCTAGGTTGATTAATTGAAATCTCTTTCTAATTAAAACCCCTAGAATCGCATTAATTTGATCTATGGACTCCAATATTAGGTTTCACCCTAATCCGACAAAATCTCGTCACCCTATTTCTAGGCATGCGATCAACTCCGCTTAATTATGATAGATCTACTCTTAAGCAGGGACTTTTGCTCCACCACCTAAGCATATCACACTTGAATTAATATTTCGGAAATATCAACACAAGAATTAAGCACACATAATTAAGAACAAACTAAGTATTCATCTTATAGTTCAGAAAACAATAACAAGATTCATCTAGGTTTCATCCCCTTCAGATATCTGAAGGATTTAGTTCATAATGATAAAAAAAAAAAAACATCTCAAGAGAAAAGACAAAACAAAACATAAGAAATCCCTAAAACCCCCTGAAGGAATTGAAGGACGGATCCACCGTCTTAAGTATAATTTCGACTTCTTGTGATGGATCAACTAGCTATCTTTGAGTGATTCCCACAAATCTGGCCTTCTGGCTCGGCTCCTTGGCCTAGCTGATTGCCTAACTGACCGCCCTCCTTCAGGTTACACTTAGGGTGTTTATATAGACTTTTGGAATGCTTTACTTGGCCCCTAAGTGTCCTAATTCAAGTATAATCCCTACTCGGGTGTTTGAATAGACTTTGGAATGTGTTTCTTTGTCTCAAAGTATCCAAATCCGAGTAAAATTCCTCTTTTCCACGACAGGGGCATGGCCATAGCACACGCCCGTGTAAATCGACTTCAGGCCTTGTTTCGGGTCTGTTGATGGAGGCAGGACCGTGTAAATCGTGGTTAGGCCGTGTTCTAGTTAATTGACGAGGCACGGCCGTGTAGCTTGAAGTCCAGGCCGTGTTGATTTCCACTTTGGCCCAAATTGGCCCGTTTTAAGCCCGTTTCTTGTTCTTTTCATCCTCGGGTGCTTTCCTGAGTATAAAACATGAAAAGAAGGGATTAAGAGCACATTTTTACATAAATCAAGGGCTAAATCATCCAAAAGCATGCTAAATATGGGGTTAAAATATGTTACTTTTACGGTTTATCATGTCTTTTGATTAGGATTGACTCTATTTTCTTATATAGATAAGCCATGTTGGCTAAATTAGATCGTATTGCATTAGATGAACTTGATAGTAATGTTCTTGCTTTCGATTAAAGTGTAGGAAAAAATCTGGTTCAAATATGATTTTTTTTGTATAGCGAAAAATAAAAATTTTGTAAACTAACTCGATTTGTGATATTTATAGCAATAAACCTTAGACCAAATTTGCACCTGTGTTTTAAAATAGATGAATCCTTGTCGTTCTTGGCTTTCAACCAAACGACCTTCTCTGCTATTCTCGTACCACGAACTACTTCGAGTTCGAGTGTGGGCTAGAACAAATTGAATCAAATAGAGAATCAAAAATAGTTTTCTTTTCTTTAATGTGAAAGTGAAAATTTCTTCTCGAATAGAAACCGACAGAATCGTTATTTCGGAAAATATATTTAATTCTTAGAGAATAAAAGTCTCTCTATTTTCGGGCAGAATAATGATATCTGAAAGTTGTAAATAGCCTTATTGGTGCCATCCATTTTAGGGAGGAAGTAGAACCGTTATTGAATTGTAAAAGTTTATTTCAACTAGAAAAACTAACTCCTAGTTAAACTAAAATATAGGTGGCGGCAACCCTAGTTAATATTACTAGGGTTCGTCGTCCACCCCTTTAACATGAAGAGCTTTTGAGTCTCTGTATATCGGGTCCAATTACAAGTACTTCTCGAGCTTTTAACCCAATACTTTATAATTTGATCCAAGTCAATATTTTTTTTATTTTCCAAAATAAACTTCAATATATTTCCAATTAAATAATCTTCTCAATTCAATTCTAATTTCTTTAAAATTATTACGACTTTATCATAAAAAATCTATGAGAAAATATATTTAATATTTCCGTATTCAATGATTCACTACAATTTATTTTCATTTTTGAACTTCATTTAATTCAAAAAAATATAAATTTACTTTTCAGATCATTTTCATTTTACTATCGTAAAAATTTCACTACAGAATTGGGGTTTAATCTATCACAAGGGTTAGCTTGATTCGAGTGGCTTCACCTGAAATTTAGGTACTACTAGCTTGCGATAGAGTTGCTGAGAGTTCTAGAATTGAGCTGAATAGTTTACTTATGCTTTCTCTCTTTTTTATTACAAATAAAAAATAAAAAAATCTCATGTTTCACGAGTTATGCAAGCATACATGTTTCACCATTTGAAGCTTTATATTCATTATTAAACAAAGTTATAATAGGTCAATTAGTTATCGTATTATAATTGATGGGTTATAAAGAAAGGTCGTGGACCATACAAAAGAAGTACATGGAAAATTGTGGGAGATATTTGAGATTGTGGTCGGTCAATTATTTGCCAACCTTTTATTTTATTTTTTTTTCTATAAAAGCCCTTTGATCTTGGAACTTAACCAAAAATACATTTTAAAACCCTAAAAAGTTGCTCCAAATAGCCATATTTTCTTCATTTCCACAAACTAATCTAGCCAAGCACATGAATATTCCAATGAAAACCCACAAATCCAAAAGCTTTGATGAGAAGGGGAAAGGAATGCCCTCCTTTGCCTTCCTTTTCTCCCTTGTGATTTACATCTCTATCGTCTACGTCTATAGCCTTTCTCCATCCACTCTTTTCAGTAATTCCAAGTTCTGGTTTGCTATTTCCAACACTCTCATCCTGCTTATTGCAGCTGATTATGGCGCTTTCGCTTCCTCCAAAGATCACAACCTCGACCTTTATGGTGAATGTGCCTTGCACGGCGCAAGAAGGACATGTACTACTGTTGTTCCGTCGTTTGTCTCACAATACACTAGAATTGTCACAAAAAGCAGTCCCAATGAAGATGAAAAGAAGAATGAAATCCGAGTGAGAAACTCGGATGATAATTTGCAACAACATCCCATGAAAGCTGATAATGAAGCAACTAAACCAAAAGCTATCCCAAGAAACGAGTCTGATAAAATGAACAATTTGCAGAGTTCAAAGACTAAAAGTAAAAACCATGAAGCAGAAGATGAAAACGAGTATTGGAGAATGTCAGATGAGGAACTCAACAAGAGAGTTGAAGAGTTCATTCACAACTTCAATACGCAGATTAGGCTTCAAGGTATTAGAAACACCCAACCTTTGGATCACGAATACGAAGAGCAAGGAGATTCTGTAAACCAAATCAATATTTAAATCTAATAAATTAAGGTTTAATTCTTTACTTTCTGAAATTTAAAGATTTTAATATCACAAATTACGCTCAATGATAAACTTCTTAATCAGTACAATGTCTAAAGGCTGAACTTTTATTAGATTCACTATAAATGTTTAATCTTAATTCATCATTCCTTGATGAAAGATTGGAGCCGGATTTGAGTGTTTGAAAAGTCATCCCTCATCAAGTAATCATAATACACTTAATTATACCATCCATTTATTCTCTCCAATGATCACCTTTAATTTTTTATTATGAACAATTACATTTTATAAACCACACATTTAAAAAAAAAAATCTAAATTAGTATAATTATTATCATAAGTAATTAAACTTCTTTATAATTACTTTGTACGTGCAAACATAACTATCTTCATAATTTCAATTTTTTACAAACACTTTGTGCGTGTAATACAACCATCCTAATATAATTACATTTTCATATAATAATTTTGTGCATCTAAACACTTTGATTTTATTAAAAGATATTTCTTTTAGAGTTTAAGTAAAAATATAATATAATCATAAGTACCATATTATTACAAATATATGTTTAAGCAACTATTATATAAAATTAAATCTACTTATGATAAGACACAAGTTTAATTACTCAAGACCTAAAATATTAACTTTTATTAATGTAATGACCCATTTGTGCCCGGGCTTTGAAATAAAACAAAAAGAATAAATAAATAAATAATTAGTGTTTGTTTAATAAACAGTTCATTTTGTTTACAAACCAAAACAGACCAGACCCTTGGCCCAAATTAAATACCCAAAACACCCTGGCCCGAATTACAATAGACTACCCGAGTCTACTTGCATTCGCACCAGATCCTAACCACCCCTTGACCCAAAACTATGACCTAATGATCCTAAATGGACCTAAGACCCAAGCTATCACACCCCAAGAGGGAAAATTAAACGTTTCAAACTTAGGGTTTCCTAAAAACCCTAGGCGTCACAAACAGAGCCAATCGTCAGCAAGCGCCGCACCCATCACCCTAAATCCACGCCGCCATCAACGCATTTAACGGCCTCGCCACCAAGATTCTCGTGATGACTGCATTTTAAAAGGAAAAACACCAAATAAACAATGATGAGATCATAGCAAACATGGCCATTGCTTTATTTCTTTATTTTATTATTTTTCATTTTGAGAGGCTATAAAAGCCTGTCATAAACCTGTAAAAGGGAACACGATATACACAGAAACAAAATGATACCAAAATATTCACAAAAAATCTAGAGGAATAAAGTACAGAAACTTTTCGCAGAGGTGATTTTTTTAATTCTATTTTATTTTTTATTTTTACTTTCTATACATTTTCACATATAAATAGTGTTTCAAAAATAAAAGGAGTCAGGTTTACCTTTCAATGGCGTCGAAAAGTTGAGGTTTGGCCTCTGGCCACCGTTCGTGGTGGCGCGTGTAGCGCATGGGGAGCACAGCCCGGAGATCCGGTGACCAACCCAAAATAGAGAAGGGAAGGATTGCAGCATTTTTCAAAGTTTTTTTTAAAACAGTTTAAAATGATTTTTTTAGCCCAGTTTTTAACTTATATAATGATGCAGAAATGGCGTTGTTTTTGTTTAATCAATAAACAACAAAACGACGTCGTTTTAAAACCAGATCTGCGCGTTGACCCGAAAACCTGGAGAAGATCCGCGTGTTTTATAAAAAGGGAAAATTTATTGTTTTAGTCCCTCCGCAATTTTTTTGGTTTCAATTTCATCCAATAATTTTTTATTTTTTAAATTAGCCCTAGAAATCTGTTTTGTTTCAATTTAACTCCTGCTTTTTTTTTTAATTTTTTTATATTATCTTTAGTAGTTATATTTATATATATATATAATTTATTAATATTATAAAATTCATATATAATTATTATTATTTATTATTTTATTTTGTTTAATTATTATTTTTACATATTATTTTAGTATTTTATATATTAGTTATTATATTATATTTTAAAATTTTGTACATTATATAATATTATATTATATCGTATATTATTTTTAACTAAAATTTATTTATAACATATTCTATTAAATTATTTATATTATATATATATATATATATTTTATATATCTTTATTTAAAATCATTATATACTTTTTATACATTGTTTACATTGTTTATATTATATATATATATATATATATAATATTTATTTATTTATTTATTTATTATTTAATCTTGCATAAAAATTTCATATTTATTTAATAATTTTCTTTTTATTTTGATATTTATTGTTTTATGTATATATTTTATTTGCCCATACTCTCTAATTTATTTATTTATGATTGCCATTGTGTAGTTATTTCTATGAGTCATTATACTACATTATTATTACTTTATTATTTGTATAAATATGAAATGTTAGTATGTCATAGTTGCTTTTGATATTTATGTTTGATAATGTATAAATGTGATATTGTCTCATGAATCGTTGTTTAAAATAAAATACATTTTTTTACAAAATTACATATTTTATTTAAAGATTTTAAAATAAGACAGTGTTTTGTATTTAGAAATTCGAGAAATAGTGCCCTAACATGCTAGGTTTCGATTTTTCGTTTGACTAAATATCTAAATATCCTTTTAATAAAATTTTTTAAATCATGAGATGATTTTAGTTACGAGAGTTTAAAAATATCGTGTCCTAACGTGCTGGATGTGATGTTTATATTCTTTCGGAACAAAGAAATCTCAAATTTTAAATCAAATTGTTCAAGTTTTTTTAAATCATATTTTAAATTTTTATTAAATTTTCAACATTTGGACATAATTTTATCGATTAGGTACCAATTTTTGGGCATTATGAGGGTGCTAACCCTTCCTCATACATAATCGATTCCCGAATCCATTTTCTTGTTTTTCGTGGACCAAAATCAAATATTTTGAAATAAAACGTTTTGCAAGGTGATCCAATCACACCTAAATAAAAAGGGATTGGTGGTGACTCCCATTTTCGTTTTTAAAGTCGACCCCATTTTTTAAAATTCAAAAATGGTTTAGACAGCTTGGCGACTCCACTGGGGACCAATAAGAGAGTCAAGTCATAAAATCGATAATTTCATGTCCTTTTGTTCGAATTTAAAATTTTGATTTAAAAAAAAAACATGATCCTTTTATTGCATGTGGTTTTAATATATATTTCTTCATTGCACTACATGATCGTTGCGGTCACGCCTTTAAGTGGGAGCGAGAAGCTATGCCTTCGTGAGGTTTTCACCTCTGCATGGGCTAGCGAATTGCTTTCGGGATACATTTGTACCTATGTCTTCGTGAAGTTTTCACTTCTGCATGGCCATAGGGAAATGTATTCCCCTAAACCGAACTTGGTCCGTATGAGCCTATAATGGGTGAGGATCGAGGAATCTATTGGTTCAGGTACCTTAAATTTAGAACTAAACCGCATATAGTAAACCCTAAGAACTCACCTTAGGTAGAGCTATGCCAAATTTTAGTAGTTACCCAGATAAGTGTGTGTTTATTTCACTTGCTTTATATTTCATTCTGTGGTACTAACTCGTTGTGTTTTATTTTTGTGCATATCATTTCGTATTTTTAGAGGTATCGATTCACGGTCAGTTTCTAAGTTAGAAAACTGGCTATGGAGAACGAGTTCCTTGATAAAGTGGGAGACAATGCAGCTGTTCACACATAGTCAGAGCAAACACAATCGGGCAGAGGGAATGACTTAACTGACGGGTATGTATCTGAACTATAGGATTTTACTCGTATTAGTATTACACATAATGAGTTCCGAGAGTTGAAAGAGATATGGACACAGTGGGACAACGAGTCAAAGCAGATGTTTTATCGTAATTATGGTGATCTACCCTACTTACTCGACATTAAGGTAGATAAGCATATATTTCAGGCTATGACTCAATTTTGGAACTCTGCTTATAGCTGTTTCACCTTCGGGAAAGTAAATTTAGTGCCCACGCTGGAGGAATATATGACCTTGCTTCGTTGTTCGAGGTTTCAAGTCGACAAAGCTTATTTTAGGGCCGTCAATGTTCCAACTTTTGTGAAGAAGTTGATGAGTATCACAGGGATGAGTGAATAGTGGGGACTACAGCTAGAATCCAAGAGAAATGTGAAGGTAAATGCATACCTTGGGTGAGTTTAAGGGACCTGATCCTAGCATAAAAAAAGAAGATTGATGTCTTTGCCTTATGTCTTTATGGTTTGGTGATCTTCCCCAAAGCTTTAAGACATGTAGATGAAGCAGTTACTAATTTATTCGATCGACTTGGCAAAGGAGTCACACCTATACCTGCGATCTTAGCCGAGACATTTAGATCTTTGAATGCATGTCGGAGAGCTAGTGAAGGTAGATTCATTGGATGCGCACAATTATTAATGGTTTGGTTTCACAGTCATTTTTTGGAAGGTTGACAGGGTTCCTTACCGAGTGCTCTCTGAAGGTTATTCTCCCTTAAAGGAGGCCATAGCTACAACAAGGAGAGATGATATCAGAGGAAAGATGGATGAAAATTCTTCAAAACCTCCGAGAGGAAGATGTTGAGTGGAAAGCCCCTTGGATGGTTCCTGACGAAGTCCTTTATCGGTGCAAAAATTTGGATTGGGTACCTTTACCTGAAATATGGGGAGCTATTGGATATGCACCATTACTCGTGCTAAGGCAATACAGAGCAAGACAGTTCATACCAATGACATATGGGTTAGCTCAAAGTGAATGTTCATATAAGGGGCATGATTATAAGAAGAGGATTCGAGAGATTTCTGAGGCTTGGAAGTAGGCTCGCCATATGAAGATATTGACTGGAGGGCCGATGACAACCCCAGAATATAAGGAGTGGTCGAGTAAGAGGATCAATGATAACATTCCTGGGCCAAGTTTGGAGTGTGCTCGATCGACGAAGGAGTATTTACAAGTGGTCCCATCGGAGTTAGAGATTATAAAGCAAAATTTTGAAAAATAAAGTTTGGAGTTAGGAAAGAAGATAGAGAAGCTAGAAGAAGAAAAGATGTGCTTGAGGCTAGATGTGGATGTTCAGAAATCAGAAGTCGAGAAAGTAAGAAAGGAGAAAAGGAAGATTGAGAAAGATTAAGATAGCTTGAAAACTGAATATAAGAAGATGTGTCTATCGATGAAGAATGCTGGATTGGGAAAGTCTTCGAAACAGTGGCAACAAGAGGTCCAAGAGGAAAAGGCCAAAGCTGGCTATTGGAGGAGGAAATTTCAAGAAATGCAAGCGCAAAATGAGGTCCTAGAGAAGATTTTATTAGAAAGTCGAAGTAAAAAAGAAGAATTAAAAGCTAGAGTGGCTTAACTTGGACGATCTCTTCATCACCATCGAAGTCGTAATTCTACGATCAACTTAAAGTCAAGCCTGAACAAGATCGAGGAAATGAAGGGTAGGATTGAAGAGTTAGAAGTAGCATTGCACAGTTGTGAACTTCGGATTGAGCTTCTTGAAACAAGAGAAGGGCGTTGAAGGAAGAGCTTCACCATTCCCATGACCAAGTTAGAAGTCGAGATTACCTCACGGGTGAAGCAATAGTTCAGATTCGAGAGATAGCTGATCACCTACAGACTTTGGTAGCACAGGCTGATGTATTGAGCATGAAGTATGAGCTACAGTTTAATGCAGTCAAAAGCTAGCTTCATTGCTTGGGAAAATCAAAACTTTAAGACTTAGGGCGAAAGCATATTTGTAGTCCATTTTATGTAAAGGATTTTGTTTTCTAATAAAGTTTTCTAAAATGAAGTTGAATCAGAATCGATACCTCTTTGCATTCATGCATTTGTATTACATAACATCATATGCATTCAAATCTATAGAAAGAGTCTAATTAGTTCAAATTATAACAGAGAGAGAGAGAAAGAGGGA
Source organism: Gossypium rotundifolium (assembly GCA_025506655.1). Taxonomy (NCBI): domain Eukaryota; kingdom Viridiplantae; phylum Streptophyta; class Magnoliopsida; order Malvales; family Malvaceae; genus Gossypium; species Gossypium rotundifolium. The sequence goes on along the minus strand of CP106727.1, from coordinate 37,661,894 downwards.
AGGAAAATCTAGAAACTGAACATCCTTACGGTGCACGTGCCAAATCGAAGAAAATGGATCAAAGATTGGAACAATTCCAAATAGACATGCAAGACCAGATGCAAGAGCAAATGTTAAAACTCCAACAAGAGATGAGGGACCAGATGTTGGAGGCTCAAAGGAACATGATGGCTCAAATGGCCCAGATGATGAGTGGGATGATGGACAAAGGAAAGGGTCCCATGGCTATTACTGGAGAAGAGAACGAAGGCAATCCCCCAGGTTTTACCCCACCATATGTGCCAACACAGCCTGAAGAGTATCCTCAGAGGCCATCCGTCACAATTAGGTCTCAACAAGGGCAACCTGATACTAGACCACCCATGAATTTCCAAGTCGACTCTGGATCTAATCTAGGAGATAACCCAGCCAATCTTGTTATCCCTGACCTAGACATATCAGAGAGAGAGGGGATCAAAAATGAATCTTCAAGACAGTTATAAGATCATTGTTGATGGTTGGAAGAAAAATTCAAGGCTTTGGAAAATGCCGACCATCACCATGGTATTGACGCAAAGGAATTGAGTTTTGTCCCGGATACGGTGCTTTCTCATAAATTCAAGATGCCAAAATTTGAGAAGTACAATGGGACTAGTTGCCTTGAAGCCCACATCACTATGTTCTATAGACGCATGACTAGTTATGTCAACAATGATCAACTTTTGATTCATTGTTTCAAAGACAGTTTAGTGGGATCAGCATCCAGGTGGTACAATCAACTCAGCCGCGCTAACATTAGCTCTTGGAGAGACTTAGCTCAAGCCTTCATGTAACAGTATAATCATGTTACAGACATGACGCCTGATAGAATCATGTTGCAAAACATGGGAAAAAATCAAATGAAAGCTTCAGGAAATACGCACAAAGATGGAGGGAAGTTGCCATGCAAGTTCAACCACCTCTCTTAGAAAAGGAAACCACCATGCTATTTATCAACACTTTAAAAGCACCTTTTATCACCCATATGATAGGAAGCACCTCTAAAAGCTTCGCGGATATAGTGATGGCAGGGAAAATAATAGAAAATGCGATAAGGAGTGGTAAGACTAAAGCAGGAGAAACCACTAGGGATCTGCTCCTAGAAAAAAAGACAACGAGTTGAAAGTTACTATTAACCAATCGAAAGTTGTTACTGCAGGGCAACCAGGGTCGACAAGACAAGAATTCAGCCCTAGAAAAAATATCGAAAAGCTCCAATTTATGCCAATCCCAATGATGTATAAGAAGCTATATCAAAGTTTATTCGATGCACGCGTAGTGTCCCCATATTATCTACAACCGATGCAGCTCCCATATCCTAAATGGTATGATTCAAACGCTCAGTGTGATTACCACGGTAGAATATCGGGGCATTCGATAGAAAATTATACTACCTTCAAAAGGTAATTGAGAGGTTCATCAAGATGGGGATTGTCAAGTTTGATGATACACTCAGTGCAAAGAACCCGTTACCCAATCATGGAGATAAAGGGATAAATGCGATGAGGAAAAATGTCGAGAAACAAATTAAAGGAGATGTCTCGGAAGTAAAAACTCTATTGAGAATAGTGTGGAAGGAAATGGTAAGAAGGAGACTGATAAAATCAAGTCTTGAAGAAGAAGGTAAAGAACCAAGGAACTACTATGAGTTCTATAAAGCTGAAGACATGAGATCCAGGAATGTGCTGAGTTCAGACTATTGGTATAAAGCTTCATAAATAATAAGGAGTTGGAGTTTTATGTAGAAGGCTTAGAGGGAGGAAACATACATGCAACCGAAGGAGAGTTGACAACTCAAAAAGTCAATTATTCAAGGATTATTATTTCTGACCGAGAAATACAGAAAGCGGAGCACAAATCGCGCCTAAAGTTGTAATTCAGAGACCTGTGCCCTTTCCTTACAAGGATGACAAGATGGTACCATGGATTTACAATTGTAACGTGACGACAACGGGAGCATAAAATTTAACTAGCACTTTCAAGGAGGCCCAAAGTGAGGGATTCTACACACAAAGCAAGAGGTGTTACGACTTGGTAAACGTCAGAATAGAACTAGCAAGATCAAAGACTATGGTAGTTAAACCAGAGAAAGGTCCTGGCGCCCTTATCAACGAACCTATGAAGGAGGAAGAGGCTAAAGAATTTTTAAAATTCTTGAAGCACAGTGAATATAGCATGGTAGAACAGCTGCGTAAGCAACCAGCTCGCATATCGGTGCTAGCCTTACTTTTAAGTTCGGAAGTACATCGTGAGGCTGTGATGAAAGTGTTGAATGAGACTTATGTTACTAAAGATATATCTATCAATAAGCTTGACCGATTACTTAGTAACATAAGTGCGGATAACTTTATTTCCTTCAATGACGATGAAATTCTAGCTAGAGGTGTGGGATCGACTAAGGCCCTACACATAACTACTCATTGTAAGGCACGCTAATCGACAATGGATCAGCTTTGAATGTCTTACCATTGTCGACACTAAAGAGGTTGCCAATAGATAGTTTTCACATGAAGATGTGCCAGAACATAGTGAGAGTGTTTGATGGCACCGAGAGAAAAGTGATGGGAAGAATTGATATCCCATTGCAGATTGGACCAAATATGTATGAAGTGGATTTTTCGGTAATGGATATCAAGCCCTCGTACAATTGCTTACTAGGAAGGCCCTGGATTCATTCAGCACGGGCAATGCCCTCGTCCCTTCATCAAAAATTGAAACTAGTTACGGATGGTCTACTGGTCACTATAAATGCAGAAGAAGACATCATAGCCACTATTGCTAATGACGCTCCATATTTAGAGGCGAGTGAAGAAGCAACTGAGTGTTCTTTCTGATCTTTAGAGTTCGTGAATGCGACATTTATCTTAGAGGGGAATGAGATTCCAATGCCCAAGATATCCAGGACCACGAAAATGGGCCTACAAATAATGGTCGGGAAAAGAGCCATACTAGGAAAAGGATTAGGCAAACATCTCCAATGGGAAGTTCGGGTGCCAGTGCTAAAAGAGAAGAAAGATCATTTAGACTTGGGTTTTAAGCCAGATACTAGACAGAGAAGAAAGGAAATAGAAAAGAATCAAGAGAGAAAAAGGGCACGTCTGAATGGAGAAGAAGTCAAGTAGGAATTGATGACATTTCCCCACATATCCCAGACCTTTGTATCTAGAGGGATAATTCATCCTGAGAGAGGGTTATTGGAATGTCCTCACATCGATGCCATACACAAGGAGGAATTGAGCGAAGAAACTTATTAGGCATTTGCCCTTATGAACCTAGAAGCGTTTTGAATAATTGGACTGCAGAGGAACTTCCTATAGTTTTTAGAGATTATACAGAGTAATATTCAGAATGCTCTTGTTGTTTTTTTAGCCTAGGAATAATAAGATTTCTTTTGTGAAATAGGCTCGTGTTCAGAAATTGTTGTTTTAATAAAATACATTTTTGATAATGAACTTGAGCAAATATTCTTTCATTTTTTTCTTTTTACTTTCTAATTTCATTCCAAATTTTTTATTTCTCATTCATATCATGTGAATAGTTATCCTTAAATTCATCTGTTCTTTGTACATTCTTTGGTACCCATCACAGGTCCCTAGATATCAATGATGTGAGCAACGATAATACAGATCCAGAGGTCCACTTTGAGCAAGACATGTGTTTAGAGGAATCTCAAGATTTTGAAGGTGACCAAGATTGTGATTTATCTTTAGATTTGTTAAGAATAGTAAAGCAAGAGGAGAAACAAATCTTACCCCATGAGGAGGAGGTAGAGAACATAGCCTTGGAGGAAGGAAAGGTTGTGAAAATTAGGACACGCATAGCTGAAGAGACGAAGCAAGACCTTGTTAAATTATTACAGAATTCAAAGACGTCTTTGCATGGTCATACCAAGATATGCCTGGACTAAGCACTGATATTGTGGTGCATCGCCCTGCCATAAAAGAAGAGTGCAAGCCAGTTCAGCAAAGGCTACGAAGGATGAGCCCTAATGTAGTGTTGAAAATAAAAGAAGAGGTCTAGAAATAGTTTGATGCTAGTTTTCTACAAGTGGTCAAGTACTCAGAGTAGGTTGCCAATATTGTTCATGTTCCTAAGAAAGACGAAAAGGTTCATATGTGTGTAGATTACAGGGATTTAAATAAAGCTAGCATAAAGGAAAATTTCCTTTTGTCACATGTTGACTCGTTGGTGGATAATACGGCAGGATTGTCATTGTTTTCCTTCATGGATGACTTTTTAGGATACAATCAGATCAAGATGCACCCTGAGGATATGGGGAAAACTACCTTCATATCACTGTAGGGTATTTTTTGTTATAAAGTAATGCCCTTCGGACTAAAGAATGCTGGGGCAACATAACAAAGGGCCATGGTAACATTGTTCCATGACATGATGCACAAAGAGATTAAAGTATATGTTGATGACATGATTGCCAAATCTTTAACAGAAAAGGAACACATTGAAGTTCTGAAAAAGTTGTTTCTGAGGTTGAGAAAATTTCAATTGAAGCTCAACCCGACAAAGTGTACTTTTGGAGCTCGTTCAGAAAATTACTAGGTTTTGTAGTCAGCGAGAGAGGAATTGAAGTTGACTCAAACAAGGTTAAAGTAATACAAGAATTGCCTCCACCACGCACTCAAAAGGAAGTTCGAGGTTTTCTCAAAAGGTTAAATTACATCACTCGGTTTATTTCACAATTAATTGAGAAATGTGATCCCATATTTCGTCTTCTCAAGAAACACAACCAAGGTGTATGGGACGATGAATGCCAGAGAGCTTTTGACAAAGTTAAACAGTATCTGTCAAATGCACCAGTACTATCTTCGCCTAATCCAGATAGACTATTGATATTGTATTTATCAGTATTTAATTATTCCATGAGATGTGTGCTTGGATAACACGATGAGTCAGGAAGAAAAGAAAAGGTGATATACTATCTTAATAAAAAGTTCACTAATTTTGAAATGAGATATTCACCAATTGAGAAATTACATTGCGCCTTGATTTGGACAACTCGGAGGTTGAGGCAGTACATGCTACCTGGTTAATTTTGAAGCTTGATCTGTTAAAGTATATGATGGAGTCCACTGCTTTGAATGGAAGGATGGCTAGGTGGCAGATTTTGCTGTTTGAATTCGATATAATCTATGTGAACCAAAAGGCTATAAAAGGGAGTGCAGTAGCAAAATTTTTGGCTAGCAGAGCTTTGGAGGATTATGAACCTTGAGCTTTGATTTCCCAAATGAAGAGCTGATGTATGTGGCAAATACTGAAGAATGTCCTTGGAAGCTAAACTTTGATGGAACGTCAAATGCTGTGGGAAATGGAATTAGGGCAATTTTGGTATCCCCTAGTGGTGATCATTACCCATTCACATGCAAAACTAGATTTTGATTGCACGAACAACATGGCGGAATATGAAGCCTGCATCATGGGAATTCGAGTAGCCTTAGAACGTAAGATCAAAGTGCTAGAAGTATATAGAAATTTTGCCCTAGTAATCTACCAGCTTAAAAGAGAATGGGAGACAAGAGATCCCAAACTAAGTGACTATCAAAAAATAGTTTTGAAATCGATTGAGGAGTTTGACGACATCTCTTTTAATTATCTCCCACGTGATGAAAATCGATGGCGATGCTCCGCAACCACGGCTTCTATGATCAAAGTGAACAAACCCCATTCAGATGAGCATTGTCAAGTTCCACTCATTGCTACAACCCGAAGAAGAGGAAAAGATGACCACCTTGGTAAGATATGAGACCCATTCGACTATGTAATGCAATCGAATTTGACCCTAGTCGAAACGGTGATGCGTAAATTTTAAAAGTCTCAAACTATAGTGTAAAGTGCCTATTTGATGATGGCTTTTTAAAGTGGAGCATTAAAAGGGTAAATAACCCATTTTTGAGTTCGTGGGTGGCTTATGTCAAAAATAACCTTAGTATATATGTTAGTTTTATTTTATATTAAATGTTATATTAGTAATTTAATAATTACTTTATAATATGTTAAAATAACATAAACAAAAGCCACCATCTTTCTCATTCTCTCATGGCGAATAGCATTGTCAAAATTGAGATGAAATGTACTTGAATGAGCTAAATTTTAATGTGTTTTAGATCAAGAGCAAAGAAAAGCAGATTTAGTTCCACCTTTATGGGAGATTCGAGAATCAAACAAGGTGAGATATATATATATATATAGTGCTATGTGCATTGCTACAACTAGCAAGCTTCTTGTGTGTGTGTTCTTGTTCACTGCTTTATAGATTTTGATTCAAGCTACGAACTCAAGGATCTTCAAAGAAGTTAACCACACTATCCACTCTCTTTGAAAACTTGGTTTTAATTCAAAAGGCATGTATAGGTTAGACTAAGCGGTATTACTAATGATACTTAATCGTGTATATATTTATAGAAGAAGAGGTTTGTAAAAGAAATGGGGTAGGTGATATGAGTGTTATATATATAGTTGTAAAATCTTAACTTGGGTTATTGAATGTTAATATGGTTGTTACGGTGACTCATAATGAAAATTTGTATATGTAAGTTGATTTGCTAGATTCATTTGTTAATGATAAGTATAGGTAGTTATAAATTGTATGGAAAGGTGGTATGGAATGTTAGGTCTTGACATGATTAAATATGCTTATAATTCTATGGTATCATGATGTATTGCGATATGCGAAAAATCATGAATATGCCCATATGATGCTTATTAGTATTTCATAAAGTTTTAATGTACATTGGTTGAAACAAGATTGTACATGAGAAAAGGACATTAAGAAGATTGATTGCCTCGACTATGTGGTTTTAAAGATGGGGACATCTTGTACAAAAAGAGAAAAGATCAAGTACTATTGAGATGTGTTGATGCTGTTGAAGCTAGGAAAATTCTAGAGGAAGTTCATGAGGGCGTTTGTGGAACACACGCTAATGGATTCGCAATGGCCAGACAGATAATGAGATTTAGATATTATTGGTCCATCATGGAAGGGGATTGTATCAGCTATGCTAAGAAATGTCATAAATGCCAGATTTATGGAGACAAAATTCATGTACCTCAATCACCTTTGCATGTTATGACTTCCCCATGGCATTTTTCCATATGTGGCATGGATGTTATCGGACTAATCTCACCGAAAGCTTCGAATGGACATCAATTCATCTTCGTGGTAATTGACTACTTCATGAAATGGGTACAAGCTGCTTCATATGCTAGCATCACTCAATCAGTAGTTAACTGATTCTTGAAGAAGAAGATCATTTGTTGATATGGAATGCCCGAGAAGATCATATCAGACAACACGCTGAATTTGAACAACAGCATGATAGCAGGAATTTGTAGTCAATTTGGGATCAAACACAACAACTTGTCTCCATATCGTCCAAAAATGAATGGGGCAGTGGAAGCGGCTAACAAAAACATCAAGAAGATAGTAGGGAAGATGATTGAAACCTACAATGATTGGCATGAGAAACTACCGTTTGCACTTTATGCTTATCAAACGTCTGTCAGAGCCTCTAATGGGGCAACGCCCTTCTCGTTAGTCAATGGAATGGAGGCTGTTTTACCCATTGAAGTGGAAATTCCTTCTCTTCGAGTTTTGTCAGAAATAAAGTTGGATGAAGCGGAATGGATCCATGCTCGATATGATCAATTGAACTTAATTGAAGAAAAAAGGCTAAGGGCTATTCGTCACGGTCAGATGCACCAAAAACGAATGATGCAAGCCTATAATAAGAAGGTTCGCCCAAAAGAGTTTCATGAGGGGGACCTTGAATTGAAAAAGATCTTCCCATACAAAAGGATTTCAGAGTTGGGAAGGACCATATGTGGTAAAGAAAGCTTTTTTTGGAGAAGCACTGATCTTAACTAAGATGGATGGGAAAAGTTTACCCAACCCTGTGAACTCTGACTCAGTCAAAAAGTATTTTGCTTGAAAAGAGAAGGGCAAAGTGAAAACCCGCAAAGGGTGCTTTGAGTTTCTAAAAAAAAAAAAAAAAAAGATAGAGAGGCCAAGATGAAATGTAACATCCTGAATTAATGGGCCTATACGTTCTATGTGTGTGGTTGTGCTTACTATGCTTGTTAGAATGTTTTAGGGGTCCAGAGTGGGCTCGAAGTTGGACCGAGGCCTTAATCGAATTTTCTGTTTGGACATTCTAGTGGAAAGCCTGATAAGTTAGGGCTTAAAAGAGGTTATCTATGTTTTAAAATACAAAATGGGCTTGTGGCCCAGTGGTAAATTGGCACCACTTAGACAGAGCAGAGAAGCATCAGCTGAGGAGGCCCAAATTCAAGTTGCATAAAGCCCAATTCTTTTTAATTTAATCTAGTTAATTTTCGGTAATTAGATGGGTAGAGGGGGATGGCAATGATGCTTAAAATTAGGAATTTTTTTTAATGATGATAATGTGCTGATAAAGGAAGGAAGAAGTGGTGTTATCCATGACACTGAGAATGAGTGGCAGATAAAGATAAAGGAGGAAATTTAGGATTTATCTGCTGGTCACAGTAGTGGCCTAAATTCCAACACTAAGTGCAAAAGGGGAAAACAGCTAGATGGGGCTAAGGGGGTGCCGAATTCTCATTATTTTCCAGAAGCATAGCTTTTTGATTTTCTTTCACATCTTCTTTTCTCCTCCTAATTTTGGCAACTAAGGGTTCTTCTTCTCCTTTTTTGCCTAAATCAAAAACTCCTAACTCTACTTTCCTCTCCACTTTCATACCATAGCCGGTTGATATTGAAAATCCAAAACCTCTAATCTTATTCTCTCATCTCCACTTTTATGCAAAAGCCAAAATTCTATTGTTTTCTCTACTTTCATCTCCATAGCCGAATACCCTTTCTATTCTTTTCTCCTTGTCGATTTCTTCATCAAAGCGGAATCTTCATAGATCTCTTGAGATCATCTTTTCTTTCTGATCTTCTCAAAAGTTGAAATTTCATTGTTTTCTCTACTTTCATCTCCATAGCCGAATACCCTTTCTATTCTTTTCTCCTTGCCGATTTCTTCATCAAAGCGGAATCTTCATAGATCTCTTGAGATCATCTTTTCTTTCTGATCTTCTCAAAAGTCGAAATTCCCTAAGAGTTGCCGAATTCTCTGTGTTAAGGTAAGTGCCGATTCCTTCTGTTCTTTTTTTTCTCTTTCACTTTTTGAGACCATAGCCGAATGGCTAGTTGGTTGTTAGGCCATCTTTAGTTTGACATTTTCACTGATCTCGTGTTCTTTTTGGGTGGCATTTCGAGATTTGAAGGAGACATAATCGCCTAGGTTTCTAAGCCAGAAATCGTTAACGTTCGAATCATATTATTATTTTCAGGATTTCAAGGTAAGGGTTCAATTCTCCCTATGATGTTTAATCGATTTCTTTTTGATTAATTGTGCCTTAACCTAATGTCCCGTTAAGCAATCATTATAGTATCCTTTGAATAAGGTCATTCATGGAATCGAATGTCAGCAAATCGAAGGAAGGGGTTGGATCTGTAGTCCCAAATTTCAAAGTTTAAGAAACACGCGTGTCAATAATCTTGGATTAGCCACCGATTGTGGACCGCCGAGCAAAACCTTAGCGCTTAGCGATCAGATCGACTTCGATAGTGTTGACATAGAAAGTACTATCACATCTTGTGAATCGTGTGTAGATCTCTATCACACTATATGTATATGTTATGAGCTAAAAGCCAAAAAATGAGGTCAGTATGAACATCAGATTACCTAGAAAGGGTAGGCAAGGGATGCAAGGTACGTAATCATAGAAACTTCTCTATGTGTATCGAAGTATATGAAAGTATGTGATCTGTTTAGGTAGTTTAATGTTCTAATTCTTGCATGTATGTATACATTGGATGGGATTGATATGATGAAGGGGAGCAGGTCGCATAGCGATCGGTGGCTTTGCCACATAGGTCACATAGTGATCGGTCTTTATGATAAAAGACAAATTGCCGATATATTATTAAGGTCGCATAGCAATCGGTGGCTTTTCCACATAGGTCACATAGTGATCGGTCTTTATGACAGGCAGGACAGCTGTCGATATGGTGTATAGCGAATGGAGGGTTGATTGTAGAAATCCCCAGGGTGTGATGGTTGGTACGGGTGTGTGTAGAGGATGGACTTCTAGGTTTGGGATGGGACATGTTGCATGAAAATGATCTGTTGCCATTGTGTATGGGCCAATGACCATAATGTGTTTGTGGGCCTCAAGGCTTTTATGTGTTTTCGGGATTTACACACTGAGTCTTGGTGACTCACCCCTTTTATTTTTCCCAACTTTTCAAATGAGCAGTAGATCGTGGACATGGGAGCCAATACGAACTCGAGGGGCCATCAAGTCTTTTATTTTCATAGACTGTTTTCGATTTTTCATTGAGTTTTAATTTTGGGATTATTTTTGTAGTAAGGCCTCCATAACTTAGGTTATCGATCCATAATTTTTTTTATGTTACAATTTATAAGCTTATGTTTTCAAAGTCCTAATTATAAGTAAAATGAAAATAGGCTTTTCAAGCACATTCAACGCGAATGTTAAGGTTCCCTTCAAAAATGTCACAATTAATGATTAGTCGGTTAAAATAAACTAAGATTTTTAAAACCCCTTTAAAGCAAAGTTTTCAACATTCAACCCGTAGCATACCAGATCCGGTCATGACGTATGGGCTAGGTTTGGGGTGTTACATGAAAACACGCAAAGGGCGCCTTGAGACCAAAGGGGTTTTGAGTTGAAAACCCTAAAAGGGTGACTCAAATTCTGAATGGACATGCAATCATCTTGCTACACTTGAATCAACAATGAAATGAAGAGTGTTGCATATCGAGGAATCAACACATGTTGGGCTCAAGGCATTCTTCATAAAGTTTGTATATAGAAGCTCAATCGGCAATATCTAGGGCACCTGATTTTTGTTCTATTCATTTTACTATCTTTGGATTCTTTTTCTTCTCAAAGATATGTTCCCAGTTAATTTTCTTTGTATTTTTTATAATTTATTCAATTTTAACGCTTTTTAAGATCAATTTATTTGTTACCCATTATTCATAAATGTGTTGCATTGAAATAATGATTGACGAACTAATAATTTCACAAAAAGAAGTTCTACATATTACTTTGGAAATTTCTAAATAAGACAGGGAACCAAAACAAGACAATTGGTTAGAATTTCCATGTGTATATATTTGAGAGAGAGGAGTCTGGATAGAGACTATTTCTCTGAATTCTTTGTTCAATTGATAAATGGGCAAACTAAATGAGTTGATGTGATAAAAGTAAGTGATGTCATCAGGTCATAACATTCGGGGAATGGTATGATGAACTAAGAAACCTTGAATTGTGGTGGAATAGGTTAAAATAAACCCTATACCTGGAATATTTCATATGGGTTAGATTGAAAAGTTTCAATTGTGGTAGCATGGTACCAACATTGTGTTCTCAAGATTCAAGAGGAGATTGGCTCAGAAATTACATTGGGGCAAGCTTGTTGAGCAGAACATGATTGATGAACAAGAATGAAGAACAAATGAGTGATAACACCTAGAGTAGGAATCATACTCATAGCATTTTTGTATCATAGCAAATTTCATTAAGAGCATTTGATTCATTCCAATTATTGCGTCTTAATCCTAACCCTTTAAAAGGAATCATCTTCATGACATGTTACATGTAGCTAGAAGCATTTCATTCATTCTAATCATAGCATCTTAGTCATGTGACATAAACATACGAAATCGAGTCTACAAGACAAATCCCTCAGGGGACAGTGTAGCAACATTGGTGAATTTGAAGATATTATCTTCCTAAAGTTGCAGGAAGTAGGTCAAAGGCATTTTCAGCCTTATCTCCCTGAAGTTGCAATGGAGTAGATTGAAGATAGAAGATCTTATCTTCATGAAGTTGCAAGAAGCATATCAAAGACATTTTCAGCCTTATCTCCGTAAAGTTGTAGTGGAGTAGACTGAAGACAGAAGATCTTATCTTCTTGAAGTTGCAGAAAGCAGATCAAAGGCATTTTCAGCCTTATCTCCCAGAAGTTGCAGTGGAGCAGACTGAAGAAAGAAGATCTTATCTTCCTGAAGTTGCAGGAAGCAGATCAAAGGCATTTTCAGCCTTATCTCCCTGAAGTTGAAGTGGAGTAGACTGAAGATAGAAGATCTTATTTTCCTAAAGTTGCAAGAAGCATATCAAAGGCATTTTCAGCCTTATCTCGCTGAAGTTACAGTGGAGTAGACTGAAGACAGAAGATTTTATCTTCCTGAAGTTGTAGGAAGTAGATCAAAGACATTTTCAGTCTTATCTCCCTGAAGTTGCAATGGAGTAGACTGAAGACAGAAGATCTTATCTTCCTGATGTTGCAGGAAACATATCAAAGGCATTTTCAACCTTATCACCCTGAAGTTGCAGCGGAGTAGATTGAAGATAGCAGATTTTGTCTCCCTGAAGTTGCAGTGAAGCAAATCAAAGATAGCAGATCTGTCATTCTTGAAGTTACAAGAAGCAGATCAAAGACATCAGATTTTGTCTCCCTAAAGTTGTAGTGGAGCAAATCAAAGACAGAAGATCTCATCTTCCTGAAGTTGCAGGAAGCAGATCAAAGACACTTTCAGCCTTGTCTCCATGTATCGGCAATGGAATGGACTAAAAGTAGTAGATCTTATCTCCACTAAGCAAGAGTGGAGCAGATTGAAGACACCACCATTTGATAAGACCGAGCAAAATGGGTCTGTTTATTATCTTTGCTCTATTCTCGTTACACGACAATGAGCAAAGAGGGGCAGCTGTAATAGCCTATTTGTGCCCGCTTTGAAATAAACCAAAAGAATAAATAAATAAATAAATAACCAGTGTTTGTTTAATAAACAGTCCAGTTTGTTTACAAACCAAAACAGACCAGACCCTTGGCCCAAATTAAATACCCAAAACACCTTGGCTCGAATTACAATAGACTACCCGAGCCCACTTGCATTCAGATCCAGATCCTAACCACCCCTTGACCCAAAACTATGACCTAACAGATCCTAAATGGACCTAAGACCCAAGCTATCACACCCCAAGAGGGCCCAAAAATTAAACGAGTTTCAAACTTAGGGTTTCCCCAGAAACCCTAGGCGCCGCAGCAGGAGCCTAATCGTCGCACCGCAAGCGCCACACCCATCAGCCCTCGTCCATGCCGCCATCAACGCACGAACGGCCTCGCCACCAAGATCCTCGCTGATGACCTGCACGAAAAAGGAAAAAACACCAAATAAACAGTAGCAGATCACGTCAAACATGACAATTGATTTATTTTTTATTTTATTATTTTTCATTTTGAAAGGCTATAAAAGCCTGTCATAAACCTGTAACAGGGAACACGATATACCTAGAAACAAAAGGATACCAAAATATTCACAAAAAAATCTAGAGGAATAAAGTACAGAAACTTTTCACAGAGGTGATTTTTTTATTTTGTTTTATTTTTTTATTTTCTATACATTTTCGCATATAAATAGTGTTTTAAAAATAAAAGGAGTCGGGTTTACCTTTCAATGGCGTCGAAAAGTTGAAGTTTAGCTTCCAGCCACTGTTCGTGGTGGCGCGTGTAGCGTGTGGGGCGAATAGCCCGGAGATCGATGACCAACCCAAAACAGAGGAGGGAAGGATTGCAGAGCGTTTTTCAAAGCTTTTTTTAAAAACAGTTTAAAAATTATTTTTTAGCCCAATTTTTAACTTATATAATGATGCAGAAACGACGCTGTTTTTGTTTAATCAATAAACACCAAAATGACGTCGTTTTGAAACCAGATCCGCGCGTTGACCCAAAACTCGGGGAAGATCCGTGTTTTATAAAAAAGGGGAAATTTATTGTTTTAGTCCCTCTGCAATTTTGTTGGTTTCAATTTCGTCCAATATAGTTTTTTTTTTTTAAATTAGCCCTAGAAATCTGTTTTGTTTCATTTTAACCCTTATTTCTTTTTTAAAAATTTTTTGTATTATATTTATTAGTTATATATTGATTTATTAATATTATAAAATTCATATATAATTATTATTATTTATTAATTTATTTTGTTTAATTATTTTTACATATTATTTTAGAATTTTATATATTAGTTATTATATTATATTTTAAAATTTTGTACATTATATAATATTATATTATATCGTATATTATTTTTAACTGAAATTTATTTATAACATATTCTATTTACATTATTTATATTATATATATATATGTAATTTTATATATCTTTATTTAAAATCATTATATACTTTTTTTTATTTATACATTGTTTACATTGTTTATATTATATATGTATGTAATTTTATTTATTTATTTATTTATTATTTAATCTTGCATAAAATTTTCATATTTATTTAATAATTTTCTTGTTATTTTGATATTTATTGTTTTATGTATTTTTTTTGGCCATACTCTCTCATTTATTTACTTATGATTGCCATTGTGTAGTTATTTCTATTAGTCATTATTCTACATTATTATTACTTTATTATTTGTATAAATATGAAATGTTAATATGTCATAATTGCTTTTGATATTTATGTTTGATAATGTATAAATCGACATTGTCTCATGAATCGTTGTTTAAAATAAAATACATTTTTCACAAAATTACTATATTTTATTTAAAGATTTTAAAATAAGGCAATGTTTTGTATTGAGAAATTCGGGAAATAGTGCCTTAACGTGTTGGGTTTCGATTTTCGTTTGACTAAATATCTAAATATCCTTTTAATAAAATTTTGTAAATCATGAGATGATTTTAGTTACGAGAGTTTAAAAATATCGCACCCTAACGTGCTGGGTGTGATGTTTATATTCTTTCGGAACAAAGAAATCTCAAATTTTAAATCAAATTGTTCAAGTTTTTTTTAGAAATCATATTTTAAATTTTATTAAATTTTCAACATTTGGACATAATTTTATCGATTAGGTACCAATTTTTGGGCGTTATGAGGGTGCTAACCCTTCCTCATACATAACCGATTCCCGAACCCATTTTCTTTTTTTTCGTGGACCAAAATCAAATATTTTGAAATAAAACGTTTTGTAAGGTGATCCAATCACGCCTAAATAAAAAGGGATTGGTGGTGACTCCCATTTTTGTTTTTAAAGTCGACCCCGTTTTCTAAAATTCAAAAATGGTTTCGACAGCTAATAATACCAAAACTTAACTTTTTTATTTGTAACACTTAGAGCATGTTCAATTGGAGAGAATGGCTAGTTTTTTTTTTTTTTTTTTGAAACAAGAGAACAGAAATAATATGAGGAAAGAAATCAGGCCTTTGTTGGCCCGAAAATAAGACAATCCTAATCTAACTGGCCCTAAATATAAAATTATAGAAAAGACTCTAGAGAAAACTGGAACAATTTAAATAATTAAAGAAAATATAAAAATTAAAAAGAAAAACTGCCACCAATTTGATTACCCAATCAGATCATCATCACGCCTGCCAGTGAAAGTTCACGCCTATCGCTGCTCCATTAATGGCGCTTTCGATTTTCGATGGGAGTAAAAGTCCTTTTTGCTTTCTTTGTATTTCATTTTTGAAAAACTCCCTCTGCCGTTTCATTTCATCTTCTCCTCAATCTGGCTCTTTGATAATTTCGACTCTCGCTCTTTCTTTTGCATATATTGGTACATCATCTACCAGGTAAATCACCTCCCTCCTTCTTAATGATTCCATTGCAAGAACATGGGCAAGGTTATTTGCTGATCTTGGGATGAACTTGAACCTTAGCTTCCTGGCTTTTGTGATTATTCTTTGTATATCATGTATATACGTTCCTAACAAAGATTTGTCAGGCTTTACACTATTGCATTTCTTTATTAAAGTCAGTGAGTCACGTTCAATAATGGCTTCTTCTCTGTTCATTTCGAGGGCAATTTGGGCTACTCGTCAACATACAATTGCTTCCGCCTCAAACGCAGATGTCACCCCCTTGTGAAGATCTGCAGCTGAAATGAGAACACGGCCCGTCTTATTTCTGACTACAACCCCTGACGCTGCCTGTTTTCCCCTTTCGTCAAACGCCCCATCAAAGTTAACTTTTACTAACTGTCCAAGAGGAGGATTCCACGTCGTCTCTTCTTTAAGTAACCTTCTATCCATAGTTTTAACCCCATCAAGTTCTTTGAGATATCCATGCACAAAATGTATGATTTCCTGACTTGATCTGCCTTTCTTTTCATGTATGCGAGAGTTTTTTTCCCCCCAAATGGCCCAAAGAACTTCACAAAAAAGTCTACATTTTTCCAGAGAGAGAAGAAAAAACCCCTGTAAGCCAATCTAACAAGTCTTCATTTGGGAATAAGAAAAAAGTTGGATCTGACAAATCTTTCCATACTGTTTGTGTTGCAAGGCACTCACGAAAGATATGATTCGTTGTTTCGTTGCTTCCATTACACCGAGAGCATACTGTGTTACTTGATAAGTTCCTGATTGATAGGTTTACCCTAGTAGGTAGATAGTTCCGAAATCTTCCATATCAATATCTTAATCTTTGAAGGAAGATCTAGCCGCCAAAGTTTTCTGTAAAAGTCCTTGTAGTTGTTATGTAAAGCATAAGCTATAGGATCTATGTTTTGTAATAGTTTATAAGCACTGCGAACGAAAAACTCACCCAATGATTCACCACTCCATGCAAGAAGTTCCTCGTGAGGTTTCAATGCCAAAGGGATCCGGAGAATTAGATCTGCTACTCCTTCAAGGAAGGTATTCATTATCAGCTCTCTGTTTCATTCTCTGTTATAACTATTAATTAACTCTGACACTTTATCAACTTGCGAATAATCACCTTCAGAACTTAATCTAAAATTGGCATAATTTGGAATCCACACATCCTCGTTGACTGAAATATTTGTGCCCAAACCCACTCTCCAAATCTGACCCTTCGCTAAAACGTCTTTAGTCGCCCATATGCTATGCCGACAAAAGAACAAGAGTTCCCCAAATACAATTTATTGAAATCACAATTGGGAAAATATTTTGCTTTAAAAACTTTTGCTACTAATAAAGTCGAAAAATTTGACAGCCTCCACCCTGTTTTGCCAGCAATGCAATGTTGAACTGAGCCATGCTTCTAAAACCCAACCCTCCTTCTTCTTTTGGTTGACAAAGAAATTTCCACTAGCACCAATGTATCCTCATTTTCCTACTCCTTTTTGCCACCAGTACCGAGCTAGCTTACTTTCAATCATTTCACATAATACTCTCGGAATGAGGAAACAAGTCAAAGCATAAGTAGGAATTGCCTGTAGCACCACTTTAATGAAACTTCTTTTCCCCCTTGAGATAGTGTCCTAGTACTCCATGCATCGATCCGCTGAGCTATCTTATCTACAATGCTTTGAAAAACCTCTTTTTTTCGTTTCCCCACTACGTTAAGGAGCCCTAAATATTTCTCTAGGCTTGTAGAGCTCTTTACTCCAAGCATGTTTGACACTTCTTCTCTGTTCTCTCTACTTGTGTTTGAACTATAGAAAATCGTGGATTTGTTAAAATTGACACATTGACCTGAACAACTCTCGTATTTTTTTAAGATGTCCTTCATTATCCTTGCTCCTTTTTCAGTAGCTTCATTGAACATTATGCAATCGTCTGTGAAAAGTAAATATGATATCTCTGGTCCTCTTCAACTCTCCTTTGCTCCTCTAATCTGACCTTTCTTTTTTGTTGTCCTCATTAAAGATGAAAGGCCTTCACTGCACATAAGAAAAAGAAATGGACTTAAGGGATCTCCCTGTCTTAGACCTCTTGTGGGTTGAAAAAGATTACCCCTCCTTCCGTTGGTGATAACCGCATAAGAAGCTGTGGTAATACACTCCATAATTAATTCTACCCATTTTTTGGCAAACCCTATCTTAAGCATTACCTCCTTAACAAAATCCCATTCCACCCTATCATAAGCCTTACTCATGTCGAGTTTTACCGCCATATACCCTTTCTTCCCTATTCTTTTCTGTCTGAAAGTATGCAGAATTTCATATGCTAAGAGAACATTATCTGAAATCAATCTGCTGGGACAAAAGCACTTTGTACCTCATCTATACAGTTGCCAATTACATCTTGCAATCTGTTAGCTATAGATTTTGCTATTACTTTGTAAACGACTGAACATAAACTAATAGGCCTAAAATTTACCAGAGTGGAGGGATGTGAAACTTTTGGAATGAGGACTATGTCTGTACTGTTTATTGCTTCTGCCCCCTTATTTCCATTCAAAAAACCTAAACAATACTCTGAAACCACCTTACCAATAATATGCCAGTACTTTTGAAAAAACATTACTGGGAAGCCATCTGGTCTTGGTGCTTTTGTTGGCCCCATCCCCTTCAGTGCACTCCAAATTTCTTCTTCTCTGAACGGCGATAATAATAATTTTTTTGCAAACCCCATCTTAAGCATTACCTCCTTAACAAAATCCCATTCCACCCTATCATAAGCCTTACTCATGTTGAGTTTTACCGCCATATACCCTTTCTTCCTTGTTCTTTTCTGTCTGAAAGTATGCAAAATTTCATATGCTAAGAGAACATTGTCTGAAATCAATCTGCCTGGGATAAAAGCACTTTGCACCTCATCTATACAGTTGCTAATTACATCTTGTAATCTGTTAGCTATAGATTTTGCTATTACTTTGTAAACAACTAAACATAAACTAATAGGCCTAAAATTTACCAGAGTGGAGGGATGTGAAACTTTTGGAATGAGGACTATGTCTGTACTGTTTATTGCTTCTTCCCCCTCATTTCCATTCAAAAAACCTAAACAATAATCTGAAACCTCCTTACCAACAATATGCCAGTACTTTTGAAAAACATTGCTGGGAAGCCATCTGGTCCTGGTGCTTTTGTTGGCCTTATCCCCTTCAGTGCACTCCAAATTTCTTCTTCTCCTGAATGGCGATAATAACTTTGAGTTTTCCTCTTTGGTAATGCATTCTTCGATACCTACTAGAACCTTTTCTGGGTTTACTGTTCCTTTTGTTGTAAAAAGCTCTTTGAAAAACTCCATTGTAATCTCATTTATTTTAGCCCCTTCAGTGATCTCCTGCCCATCCTCTATAACTAATTTGGTAATTGAATTCATTCACTTTTGTGCTATTGCACATCTATGAAAGAAGGCTAAATTTTTATCTCTATGTTGAAGCCAATTTGCTCTCGCTCTCTGCTCCCAATACATTTTGTCTTTGTCAATCTCCATGTTTAAATGAATTTTGTTGTCAATTATTTTTCCATTGTCTCGTCGTCTCTTTCTTTATTCAGTAAGATCTCAAGTTCCCTTGTTAGTATTTTCTTTTTACGCTCCTTCTTGTTTCTATTTTATCGAGCCCATATGTTCAATTTCTCCTGTAGCTTCTCTAATTTCACCATCAGCGATTCTGAATTTGACTCAAAAATCAGTAATGACTTGTTCCGTAGTCTCCTCTAATGTTCGCCAGGCTTCAAAGTGGAAATGCTGGTTTCCTAAGTGTTCAATTGCATGATCTGTACATAGAAGAAGGGGAAAATGATTTGACATTGAGTAGGGAAGATGTTGAATTTTACCTATTGGAAATAAAGTTATCCATTCTTCATTTGTGACTCCTCTGTTCAGCCTTTCTCTAATGTTTGTCTCTGGAAGGTTACCTCTTTCCCACATGAACCAGGTCCCCGAGTACCTTATATCCAGTAATTGACAGTCCTCTAAAGTGTCTCTGAATGCCTCCATTCTCCTTTGATCCCTTTGCACTCCACCCTTTTTCTTACAATCATACATTATTTCGTTGAAGTCTCCTACTACAAGCCATGGATGGTTACTTTCTTGACTGAGTCTTCTAAGCAAATCCCATGCTAAGTTCTTTTCTTTCAAATATGGTGATCCATAAAATCCCGTGAACTGCCACTTTTCTCGAACACCCTCTTCTTCTACTATTGCATCAATGTGCCATTTAGAGAAACTCTTCAAAGAAATTCCAATTTCACCTTTCCATGCTAAGCATAGTCCCCCCTAGACTCTTCAACTTCTAAATCAATTCCATTAGGAAAGCCATAGCTCTTCCTAACCCTTTCCATACTCTTTTGATTTAAATTTGTCTCCATTAAGAAGACCAGTTGGGGATTTTACTACTTAAGTAGATATCGCAGCCTGCGTACTGCCCGTGTGCTCCCCAACCCACGAACATTCTAGCATATGCTTTTCATTGTGTTTGGCCGGCTTGCCCATTGGCAGCCGCTGATCCTATTTTGTTTGTAGCCATAGATTGTCCCTCAACCCCAATTGTGACCTCCATATTGTCCCCAACGTGACCCTCTAGATCTCCATTTTTTAGCTTTCTTGCTTCCCTATTTATCATGCCCGAGCTATCTATGCTATCACTGTCATCAGATAATTTCCTCTTTCCCGTCCCACTTGTGTGCTTTCAACACTCTTTTTGAATTATTGTTGCTAACCTTTTCCAGCTTGATTTTTTGGAGTATTTTGTAGCTTTCTCTAAATTATTCTTTTCTCGAATTGGTTCCCCTGACTCCATCGATTTTAAACTACCTCCCAGTTCTTTAAAGCCTTCCTCCCAGTGCTCCAGGATCTTCCCCCTGGAATTATTCCTTTTTTCACCACGCCATTATTCTTCATATTCAGCCAAGATTGCTCCTTAGAATTCCCAACGTAGGATTGCTGCTTACTCATCCTTTTTGCAAAAACATTAAATTTCATACTCTCTTTCCCCATTGCTTTTGATTCAGCTTTTAATGCAATAGAAAAAGGAGGATCCTCCCTGATTTTATCTTTTTCTCTAGGATCTATCTGCAAACAACCATTAAGACTATGATCCATTCTACCACACCGAAAACAAAATACTGGTAGTTTTTTATATTTGAAAGGAATCCAGGATTTAACACTATTTTCGCTTGATACAAATATACCTCTTCTAAGTGGGTTTTGTATATCTAAATTAACCCTAAGTCTGCACATATCACCATCTATTTTGACCTGATTATTCCACCGAATGTACTCCCAATTGCTTGCAAAAGATCTTTCTTATCAAATTCTAGTAAAATCGGCCCAAGTTTAATCCAATACGGCGAAGAAGTAAGTTTGATTTGATCTCGTTCCATTGTATTACTGAGTCTTTCGAACAAAATCAAGTGTTTTCGAAATAGCCATGGCCGCCCCTCCATAATCAACTCCAGATCTTCCTCCAGATCGAAGACTATTAAAAATAGATTTTGTCCTGCTATTTGAATGTCGAATTTTCTTTTTGTTTTCCAGATGCTCCTCAGTTGCGCCTTCATGCTTTCTGGATTAAAATACTTCTTGGTCCAAACAGAACAGATCAGAGTCGGTTTTTCATTCGACACCACTAGTGATCTTTTGATGGAAAGTTGAATGAGCTCTTCTGCTAACAGTGAGATCTCCTCCCTGCTGTCCCCCTCATCGCCACCACTCTCCTTCATCTTAAGCTGCAGCAGATACCACTCTCTCTAGGACTCTGTGGAGAGCACTCTTGGTTCTTCAAGGGACTCTTTGGAGAGAATGGCTAGTGATTCACTAGTTTAATTGAAAGAATAACTCATTGAATAGAATTATTTTGTCTCTATTTCGTTATACTCTATTCCTCTAGCATTGAATAGGGAAAACTTTTTTAGATTTGTCTATGAAAGTATTTATATGATGAAATAAATAAATATTGTATTATATCCAATATAAATATAAATAAGTAATAAAATATAATTTCATAAGTTTACTAATAAACGGTTTTTTACTTGTATAAAAATATGTTATAATAAATTTTATATTTTGAATGAAAGTACAATATTATGGATTAGATGATACTACACATCTTGAAACTGTATTATACAGAGGCGAGCCCTGGGGCAGGGTAGGTAGGGGCCCTTCCCAGATCCAACAGAAAGATTATTAAATTTTATTAAAAAAATTCAGTTTGGGGCTATTTTTTGAAGAAAAGAAGTGCGTTAGGGGCCCTTTTTTTATAAAAAATTTAGGGCCTAAAGAAGAAGTGCGTTAGGGGCCCATTTTTTAAAAAAAATTCAGGGCCCAAAGAAGAAGTGTGTTAGAGGCCCATTTTTTTTAGTTTGCCCCGGGCCAAAGAAAATTCAGGGACGACTCTGCTTGAAATAGAAGACTTCTTTGAGGATTAGGCTTAAAGAACTTGTTATTTTATTAAAGATAGAGAAAGATGGATAGTTAAATTATTTTATGTACGATATTTGAAATCTTAAAGATTTGATTCACTATTGAATTTTTTTTTCGTTATTAAATATGTTTAAAAACTTGAAATTAATTACAATTGTATATGTAGTATCTATTTGACTTATGTAATCATTTAAATGAAATATATGATCATCGAATATGATAATTCTATCTAAAGCTCATTATAATAGAATGCAATCAACTTACAAGATTTTAAAATTGCGAGTAATTATAATTCTATAATATATAGGATAAGTTCGCAATTAAAATTATGTAAAAAAGTATTACTTATGAGAACTTATTTTTAACAAATATATATTGTCAATTTTTCATACATTTAAGTGTACTCTTACAATAACAATACCGTGAAAATTTTAAAATATTAATACTATATCCAAAGACAAATATAAGGGCTGACAACAACCCTTATTACATTACCATCTATTCCATTCTAGCTAGTCAAATGTGAAACTTTTAATTCCAGCAATTATGGGTCTATCCAATTGAGAAAAATTCTCCATTTTTTAAAGGAATTGCAAAAAAGTTATTTTCTCATTATAAATTAGAAAGAATAAGAAAAAAGAAAGACTATTATTGGAATTGAGCTAGTGATCTCTTTCGTTGTGCTTTTGATTGGGGGCTTTGCCATCCCATTTTGTTGTCTACCCTTGGGAAGTAAGCAAGTTGTGTAAATGGGTTTGGATTGTAGTGAATGTGTTATTATTTTCAATCTCTCCTTTTCATTCAACCCTCACCATGCCAATGACTTGTATGTCTTCAATTAAATACTTTGCACAAAATCTAGATAGCAGCATAGGGAATAATTTCACCTTTATAATCTTGTGTGGTACGGGGTAACTGTATGTCCTAGTCACTATTTCCAGAATTAATATTAAAATTTTTTTACTTTTCAAGTAGGAAAAATATAATATTTAGTAATTTTATTTTATAAAATATTTAATATAATATACATATTTTGAAAATATTCGATGTGATACTTAAATTATTAAATTATGTATTATTTAGTATCAGTAATTATGTAAAATGGCCAATATAATACTTATACTTGAAGATATTCAATGTGGTACTTAATTTATCAATTTGTACATTATTTTGATACTTGAAGTTAATATCTTTAGTATATATTAAACCAACCAATGAAAATTCGATCGTGAATTTTTTTTTCAAACCATCAATTCGACATAAATAATATAATATTATATGAAAAGTTAAATAAAATAAAAATAAATGGAATTAAATTAAATTAATTAAACCTAAACATATGTTTAGTTTTTAAAAAGCTTGGGATTTTTCTCTAAGAAGATTTGAAGAGCAAAGTTATAACTCAAAATTTCTCTAATTTTTTAAAAACCCTAAAATTTCTAAAATTTATACAAATCAAAATTTCCCGATATTTGTCATTGGTGAGATTTGAATGGAAGGTTGAATAACTTGATTTTGACTACCATGAGATTCTCCAACTTTGCTTTTGAAATGTGGATTTATCCTAAGGTAAAGTTTTTGAAAGAAAATTTGGAAAAAAAAAAAAATCAAGATCAAATTTTTACATGTGGAGGAAATTTAATTTCAAATGGGAAGCTCTTCGAAAAGATGAGTTTAGTATTTACTTTAATGAAAAATATTATGATTTTGCTTATATTTACTTATTTTTTTATTAACTATATGTGATTTAGATTAAGTTATTTGTTTCTTTAATTTATTTTAGTTTTTTTTGTTTTATTTAATTTTTCACATAATGATATATTATCTATGTGAAATTAATTATTTCAAAAAGAAAATTTCCACATGTTGAATTTTAATTGGCTAGTTTCGCATTCACTAACGATTTTAACTTTAGGTACCACATTAGACATTTCAAAGTACAGGTATGTTATTAGATATTTTATGAAAGTATAGGTACTAAATAATACACAAATTGATAGTTTGTGTACAACATTAAACATTTTCAAACTATAAATATTACATTATCTATTTTATAAAAGTATAGTTACCAAATATGAAATTATCCCCAAAAAATTACTCCTTTTATTTGCTT